>VDFB02373365.1:229865247-230091250 GCA_007258455.2 Sequoia sempervirens
AGATTAAGAGTTTGCTTTGTATTTGAATAGGATTTAACATCTTTGGTTTATGCTTGTTTATGTTCTTCATTTCATTCCTTTTCCTTTACAATTCAAATGGATTTCTTGGGGAATCATGATACTAACTCTAATATGGTGTTTTTTTCTTGTGTTTATGCAGGTTTAGGATCTTGGTTCACATAAATATTTAATCTGGCTCCACCATCTACCAAGACTCGTCTGACTTTATGTTTATGGATGAAAACTTTGAGGTGTAAGTGGTCATTGTGACTAGTCTTTTGGGTCAAATAATATTGGTCAAACAAAGTGACATGGCGAGTATTAGCCAAGTAGCCCATGATTTCCTAGAAGCGATTGACATCATGGTTAGTGGAAATGGTAGTGTCTTGTAAATTTTTTTCAAGAATGGCCATGTGCTTGGGAGAGATATGAAGCAACTCAAGGATTGAAATTTGCACGTGTTTTCCCCAAATGGTATAGTAGGTTATATTGAGACTTTTGTTGTTGCTTTTGGGGAGCACCTTGTATGGTCACCTTGGTGCGACGCGTGTTTATGGCACATTCCAGTAGTTTCTTGATGGTGATGGTGTTGACATAATTTTCTATGGCTCCAATGTGATGTACATGGTAGTGTATTCATATTTGGCATTGGTATAGTTGGTAGAATTATTGCTCTTGGAAAAATAATTGGAGGCCTTTCCTTTTCCATGGTCATGCAATGGATCTGTAAAGACTTTATGGTCATTGTTAGAGGTCAGTTGTTGACCATCTACTTCAATGACACCAGTTTCAATGTAGTCCTAAATGATTTTCTTAAGTTGTTTGCATGATGAAGTTGTGTTTCATTTAATTTGATGATAATCACATAAGGCATTATCATCCCACCACGAAGGTCTAAATTTCCCTGGGTCATAAGGTTTTACCTTAGGAAGTGAAATGACCTTAGACTGCAAGATTTGTTTAAGGATTGATTCAATAGGTTCCCCTAAGGGAGTGTACTTGCGTCTAGTGGGAATCTTCCTTTATGGTGTTTGTTCTTGAGTGTTTTGAAGGGAATTTTCTAGTAGTTCAAGAGCACATGGTGGGTTTTTTTGTGTATTAGATTCTTTAAGTTTTATTGTAGGGTCAGTGTGTATTGCCTTTACATCGACCACTCCATCATTTGTGACATTTTTTTTGTGGGCCCAATGTTTACTCTTGTCATTTGAAGTGTTTTGGGAAATTTTGTCTTGTTGTATGTCTTTATTCCCTTTTACAATAAGGGCCTTCTCAAGGATGGTTCCCTTTTCCATAAGTTCAATGAATGTGGTGCAACAATGGGCTTGTAGTTGAAACTTTAGGTCTGTGATTAAATTTTCCACAAACATGACAATCTTTTTTTTTTTCATGAATATCAATAGGATAGTGGCTAGCCAAGCTCCTCCATCTTTGGAAGAACATTATTAAGGACTCACCCTCTTCTTCTTTTGTGTGATATAAGGTGGAAATGTTGATGCTATTTTCAATATTAAAGAAAAAGTAAGTGATGAACTTGTCAACTAATTCATCCCATGATTAGATGCATGTAGGTAGATGGGCATACTATTCTAGCACTTGTTCTGTGAGACTCCTAGGAAATAGTCTCATGAGATGTGTCTATTCAGATGCAATGTCAATAAAATCCATGTGGAACTCTCTTACATGCTTAATAGGGTTTCCTTTTTCTCTATATATTTAGGTAAATTTGGCATGAAATAATGAGAAAAGGGAGGCATGTATAAAATTCTATCAAATGGGTACGAGAATAGGTCATGTAGATTAAATTTTTTTGTTTGTCAATGTCATGTTTTCCACTTGTTTTTGCAAGGAAAGAATTTGATTGGCTAAGACATCCTATTGAGTGAGTGACATGTCTACCAAATTTGCAATTGCATTGTGATAGGGGTACATGTTTGTGTTTTGCAATCCAATATGTTGGTTAGATGAGTTGGTGTTGACTCTAGGTGTATAGGGTATGTTTTGATGGGATTTGATTTTGGATATGTGGGGTTTGAGTTTGAATATGTGGTGTGAAAGTTTGGGTTGGAATGTGTGGGGTTTTGAGGTATGTGTGAGATGTTCATATTGGATTGTGTTTGAAATGGGTTGGGAGTATTTTGACCTTGTGTGTATTGATTGAAAGGCACTTGTGTGTTTGTTTGTTAGGGTATGTTTGTATTAGGAACTTGTGATATGTTGGCGTTTGAAGTGTTTATTGGTGTCTTAGGTCCATGAATGTGAATCTTTTTCCTCTTATTTTTTCCCAAAGGTTTTGATGATGAGGTACCCATAGCATGAGATGCTCCAAATGGATTAAATGTAGTGCCAAAAGGTTGTGTCATTGATTGTCTCATTGGTTGTGTCATATCTTGTGTCATAGTTTGTGTCATGGCATGTGTTCCAAATAGTGACATGTGGATTATGGTCAATTCTTGTGTTGACCCTCCTAAAGGCATAGAAACATTTATTTTTCAACTGATACCTTTAGAAGTAGATGTATCATGTCCTTGAATTTGTTTGTTTGGTGATGGTTCTTCTTGAAGTGTTTTCCCATCAAATCCATGGGGTAGTTTATCACCATTATGTAAAAGTTTTTCTAAGATCCTTTGATGGTCTAGTGTCACTATCTCATCCACAAATCATGCCACATCAGGATTTTGGGAGGCTTCTTCTATTTCATCCTCAATATTATCTTTGGTATTATATTTTTCAAAAGGATTGTGAGGTCTAGGTTCTTCATTTGAAGAGGATCCAAATGTTATGTTGCTAGTGTAGTTGTAAAGGTCATCATCATGATCATGGAAGAAATCCATTTATTTTCTTTTCCTTTGTGCTCTTGTTTGGACCATAAAAGGCCTTGCAAATGTGACAAATGGGAAAATGAAGCCTAAGGAATGACAATGCAAGAGTATGACTGTAACTAATGATATGCAACTAGACTATGTTTTTTGTATTTTTCAAGATAAGGATTCCAAATGATAATGTACCAAGATAAAGAGTCAAAGTGACAATAATCAAAATTTAGATAGGATAATGTCACAATGATAAAAGAAAATTGGTATGTCTATGACTAAGGTATGTCAATATAATGCCAATATGATGTTGTGATGGGTTGGATGTCATATGACCTAATATGAAGACTAAACACTTTTTGGTAAACCTAAGGAAAGGTTGTCAACCAAACTAAGTAGACAAAGTGACAAATTTGATTACCAATGACCTTAAGAGGATAATGACTAGAATGATGACAAGTGACAAGGTGGCCTCAAACTAGACATGTGAGATTAGGAACCAACCTAAAGGAAAAAGGAATAAATTGGTTGATTTGAAAGATAAGGTCAAGGTAATATGAATTTGCAGCTATGGTCTGATCTATAGTTTGATAGAATTCCTAATCTAAGGCCTACAAAAGGTATATGCAACTAAAAGATGACCTAGAGTTTGACCTATGATGTAGGCAACTAATGAAAAGGTGAGTCAAATGGATGAAATGAAATGATAGAGTTGAGAACTTGCAAGTCTATGGTCTGATGACAAGAATGCAATCAAGAATTATCAGAAATTGGACTATTCCAAAATTCCCTAAAAATTCAGCAACTAGCAGATGTGGTGTTTAGAGTGTCAAATGCATCATTCAAAGAAGCAATTGTGCTCTAGCTTTTAGCAGCTATGGTGTTCTAGGAAGAAATTGTGGTTAACAATGATAATTGCAATGAATAGATTATTTTTGTCCTAGTTTGACTAATTTTGATTAGTTTTTTGTCTTGTTTTTGGTGAAATAATTTGTTGGAAAACACAACAACAATCTAAAAACAATGTGTTGGTTGGTTTGAATGTCAAAATGTGTAATCGTAATGCATATGTTCAGAGGCTATTTACCTCAATTTCCATGGGTCTAGCATAAATTGAAAAAAAAATCACACACATAAAACACTTGCCTATCCTATGGTCAATGGCCAATGGCATGACCCTCAGGCCCACAACTTGGAATCTCTGTCAACGTAAGGGAGGGACACCCTTCCAGGTTATGTACACCTCTTGTCTACAAGAGTGGATAGATAGGGGCCTCTTGGAATGGAAGGATGACCCAAATCACCCTCTCCTTGGAAAGTTACAAGTATAACAAGTAACTTATGCTAAGCCAAGGATTCCCATCTCACTTAAGGGAGCAATATGATGAGTAAATTTTGGGGCATGGTGGGAATCCCCTGCAGCAAGCATGAAGCCAATAAAATTCAATCATATAAGGAGAGCATCTAACTAGTTTTTATTTTAGTCACAACTTGCGGACATGCCTCCCAACAAGTGGAATGACTAGGTGACAAGGCTATTTAGAATTGGGTTTCCCCTATCCTTTTATATACTAGCCTAAGGGAAAAACTAGTTGGGGTCACCAAGGAGTTCTCTGTACATATGTTTCTCACTTTGGTAGGCCCCTCTAATGGGGTAAAAAAAAGCAAGACAAGTTAAATATTTTTGATCTACAAGATCAATCAAGGTGTGAGGAGAGAGCCTACACAATGTACTTGACTCACACTAGCAAGAGGTCATTCACCTTAATAAAACCAAATTTGTGGTGTGATAGTGCAAATTTCAAGAGATGTTTTTGATTCCCAAGATTACCCAAGGTGTGAGGGAAGAGCATACACACCTCAAAACAAATACAAAACCACAAGAAAAATGAAGACAATGGTTCTTTTTAAGCCCCAAATCAAAATGTGAGGCTTTGCAAAGACACTTGATACAACTTTTTGTTAATTTTAAGACCAATGAGTGTGAAAAATACAAGATTAATTTTAACCCGGTGATTATGAAATGCAAGATTAATTTTGAGCCAAATGAGTGAAAGAAGCAAAGTTGTTCATTTTAAACCCATGAGTGAGATATGAAAGTTGTGGTAAATTTTAAGTCAAATGAGTGTAAATGCAAGTTAACTTTAAGTCAAACGAGTGTGAATGAACTAAAGGAAATGACAAAAAATAAAACAAGATAAAGAACAAGTTAGCAATCCTAAATGTAAATGTCTCCTTCCACCAAAGCCACATGTTGTAAACCAGAGATTAGTAACAAAAAATTCCCTAAACTACTGAATGAAAAAGACATGAATTGAAAATTCCTAATAAAATGCAAAATTCTGAGAAACAGGTAGTTGTGCAAGAAATCACAATTGCAGCTTTTTGGATTTTAGTAAATGCAGTGCAGGAAATGAAAACTGTGGTTTCTAGAATGGTAATTGTGACAAAAAAATATAATGAAGACCTTAGCAATTGTAGCGAAGCTCTAATCATTTGTGGTGCACAGACCTAAAGCTACAAAACACTGAAAATCTGACCAAATTCAACCAAAATAGAAACTAACATGATACATTAGTGATGTTAGGAGATGGAAACCAAAACTAGAAACTAAAATACAATAGAAAAACCTAAAAAAAATCAAAAAAATGATTTTTCCAAATTTTGGATAGATGTTTCATTTCGTTTGGAAATTGTGTTGCACTGGGTTTTCATGATTGCATCGTTTGGGCTCACAATTACGACGCAAACCTGGAAAACTAAAAATTTGTAAAAATCTCTACCAAATTTGGTTAGTTCACATCATATTCACCAATGTAGATTAGGAAAATTTAAGGTTAAAGGCATTAATCAATAAAACTAAAACCCCAAAGACCTAAACCAACAATGAAACACAAATAGGCATAAAACACAAAATAACAAAGCAATATTACCAAAGTCTTCATTCCATGATTGATTCACCTCCATTGTCCTCCATAAATTGCTTAATATGCTTGATTTCCCTTAGATTTGAGTGTAATGATAGCCTAATGTCTATGAAAGCAAAATATTGAAGATTTGTAATTCTCTCCTTTGATAGCAATAGTCTAGGTAGGTTGAAATGACAATGATAGGTATCTTTTATAGAAGAAAATTATGAATGAAGGGATGAGATTTAATGCCAATAAGATATGTCAATCAATGGCCAAGAATGAAAGTTGTAGTATGAAATAGGGTTAGGGATAAATTAGGGAAAAGATAAGAAAAGAATGGTTAAGATTGAATTATAAATTAATTCAATCAAGGGTGGAAATTGAATGAGATGTCAAGGAATAAGATTGATAAAAATAATGAGGTTGGCACAGAAAAAGAGGTTGTAGGAGAGATTTAAATAATTATAAAATTATTTAAATGAGGAGGGAAAATGAATAATTATATAATGGAAACATTATTTAATTATAGAAGACATGTGACAGGTTGACTTTTAGATTAAATAACAACTTAATTCAAAAGTGGGAAGAAATGAAAAATTAGTAGACAATTAAATAAATAAAATTATTTAATTAATTAAAAGAATAAGTAAAAGGGAAAGAAATGAATTAATTAAAGAATTAAGATTATTTAATTAATAGTAGAATTATGACATTAGACAATAATCAAATAATTAAAATTATTTAATTATTAGGGACGAAAGAGGATTTATGAAGAAAAAAGAGAGTTTGCAAGCCTAAGACATGTTTTAGTGTCTACACTACACATGCATTTTGATCTAGATAACTTTTTTTGCATCCCAATCTTTCTCACAATAAGTGGAAAGTGGACAATACACTAAAGGGACTACAAGTGTCATACGAGGAATAGCACCAATTTCAACATATGGTGAATCACTCTCATCAGGAGGACCATCGTGGATTCCCTTATTTAAATCATCAATTTAGAAAACATAAGAGCTAGTTTGACACTATGATCTTCTTTGTGATTTTCTATCTTTTTTTTTCTAGATTGCAAGAATCAGTCGGGTATCCATCCCGCTATAAATTGCAGTGTGCTTGGTAAAAAAAATCATGTGACTAGTGGCTTTGGCACAACACACCCTCTGGTACCACAAGGATGGTGGCGAGACTAGACCTCATGACCTCTTGCCTCCAATATGATACTTTAGCCAATCAAGGTAGGCCCACCACCCCCTTTGTGATTTTCTATCTTATCTTCTTCTTCACTATCCAAATATATCACAATAGGTTGCATATTGGTACTATCAACATGATTGTAAGCACCATCATTCATATGAACCTATTTCACTCTTTTCTTATGTTGGGATAGGTAAGGTTCAATTTCATGGTTTAGTGAGGGTAGAAAAGTGGAGTCAAGTGATGACAAGGATGGATGGGTAGGAGGTAACTAATTGGAGTTGGATTGGATAGATAGATGATCATTAGGAAAGGTTTCACACTTTTTATGAAGTTGAAAAGCTATGACACAACATCTTCATTTACACTCTTTTTCACTTCTATTTCTTCTTGCATGAGTTTCATCTTGTGATGGGTTAATGGAGTTATTCCCCAAAATCAATTTCTTTTCTTCCTTTGGAGGAGAAATTGAAGGGAACACTGTGGATTGGGAGATCACTATATTCTTAGGTCTAGTTTTTTTTATTTTAGAGGCACAAAGTTAATTACATGATTATCTCTTGTTCTTTTGTAGGAGGATGGAGGTGGAACTGTAGCATACATGCCAGGTTTACAATAGAGGAAACCTAGTTCAAACATAGGTTTTTCCACCAATTGTGGAGTAGGAGGAACATCCATATAAGTCACTATAGACTAAGGAACCTCAAGTGATATATTATTAAGGGATAATTTATCTTTAATTTTATCTTTAAACTTTTGATATGTCATGAATAAAAAGTCCTCTCTAGGCTTAACAATTTCAATAGGTTGAGGCCAAAAATAATCTAGCAAAAAAATTCCATGTTAGGCGAAAGGTTTAAAACCACTATTATAAATAGTGTTTATATTTCTTCTTCAATTATGAACTTTATACACTTGTGGATAACCAATGGAGCCACATTCATGGAGTGTAACGAAGGATAGTCTAAATTCATATAAAATTGGTGCGATGTCAAAATGATGGTAAATAAAACATCTAACTATTTAGGTCCAACTTTGATTACAAGAGTTAGCAAAACTATCATAGGGTGAACATAACCATCGTGATTTTTTAACCATGCTTTCGATTGTTCATAATTATCTTTGTAAAGTTTATTCATAGATAAGAATTATTTGGTGATCATATTCTCTACACACATAGGATCAATGAGTATACCATTGCGAGTTTATCTTTAATTCTACTAGTAATATAAAGAGGACAATTAGGTACATTTATGGATGCATCAATATGTTTTAAAGTAATGTTAGGCCACAAAGTGGATCAAACTTTACAAGGTTGAACTTTTATTGTGTTGATAATATTGGATAATAATCTTCTTCTTTATTATTATCACTACATTATGTTGGTAAATGGTTGGCGCTCCCCTCAGAATTTGTGACATGGAATAATTGCCTCTCGTGGATTTGTTAACTCTAGCAGCTATATCGAGTATTCATAGGTCAATATTTTGGTGCAACGACAACCATGGGGCTAACAATTGGTATTAGAGTCAAAAGTGTCAAGTTTGAATCCCCTTGGCTTGCACTGAAGGGGAGATTATTGGAAAATATTCAATGCTCCCCTCAAGATTTGTGACATGGACTAACCACCTCTCGTGGATTTGTTAACTCTGGAAGTTGTATCGGGCATTAATAGGTTGATCTTTTGGTGCAATGACAATCGTGGGGCCAACACATTGCACAAAGTCTATGAAAGACTTGGTAATGGGTTAGAAGTAAATATTTGTAAGTTCTTGTTAGGTGGTGAGATTGATTTATTTCCTTTGTCATTAACACCAACCAACTAGATTTGATTAGAGTCGATGAGGTCTTGTAATTGGTTCTCAAGACACATACATTATTTTGTATTGTGTCCAAGTGTATGATGATATTGATAAATTTATTTTACATTAAAGTTTGGATGTAAAGGTTTAGTTGTGTCAATGGGCCTAAGCAAAGGGATTTGAATCATGTTCTTTTTTAGCAACTACAACATTATTGGATGGAGGGAATTGGGAAATTGTGAAAATTTCCTATCTCAAGTGGTCTAAATTTATATGTATTTGTGTTGATGAAAGTGAATTTTTTTTTATGATATTGGCATTTGAAGATTGTTTAAATATTAATGAAGTTTTTATTTTTCTTTTTAAATGATTGATAATTTTTTTAAGCTAGAGCTTCGAATTAAACCATATGAGCCAATGAAGTTTTTCCTTAATATTGACTAAATTATATCCAATAATCACAAAGAGTTGTACACGAGTGTGTAAAATATGGATACTTCATCAACAATCTTTTATCTTAGATACTAGGTTGCAAGTTTCTTATAAATGCTCATTGAATGTCAATGTTAGGAAGACTATAGGAAATTTTTCAGTAAAGCGATTGGTATCATCCTATAAAGTTTGTTATCTTTTCCTTAGGTCCTTATTTACAATGCACTAAGTCTATTAATGTTACTTGAGTACCAATTTTTTCTTGAAAATATTGGAGAAATGTGCTAACAATTTTTGTGAATGAGGTTATTGAGTTATTTTGGAAATGAGAAAAACCATTCCATGGTCATGTCTTTTAATGATCTAGGAAAAAAAATTCTAGGAGTGCATCTTCAAAAATAAAGTCACTGCATAATATGGTAAAAGCTAACACATGGTTGTTAGGACCTCCCTTACCATTATACTTTTTCAATCAAGTTATTTCAATGTTTTGCAGTATAGGTGTTTTGAGGATAGGAAATGATAATGGGTTATGTGTAAGTTATTGTGGATATTACCATTGTTTTGATTTTGGTTTAATGTTGAAACTTATTATTGAAGTGATGTCATGTTTTACAAAAGTTGATTTATCACTGGATCATTGGGTGACATGTTTTGAGAGTTTGTTGAATATGGTGAACTAGTATGAATAATAGGTGGGTTATTGTTTTTCATGTTTGTGAGAGGTGATGGTGATTTTATTGTTAGAGTGAAAAAGCTAAAAGGATTCCCACTAGGAAGCCCTAAGCTTGAGTTTATGTCATTGTTATATTGTATTGTCAATGTAATGGTTGGAGCTATAAATATGAGAATAAAGGCATTTTTCTGGGATAGGAAACTTGTTTTCCTACTTGGTTTTGAGAATTGGAAAATTCTTGAGCACAATTAACTATCATAATAATGTTAGCATCTACTATGTGAGCTAGAATATAAAACACTTATATTCCTTGGGAATCATTTATTACCTTTCTAAGGTATTCCACAATAGGAACTATCTCTCTAGCTAAAGGCTCGATACTAAGGTAGTCTTGAAGACCATCTAAATCATTATCCAATTATTTGAGTTTTTCTTCAGGAACATGGGCAATAATGGCCTCCAAGTCCACATGAAGGTTGGGTTGTTACAAAGTCATTGGTAATATAGGATTAGGGAGGGAATATAAAATGGATTGGGTAGACTAAATACATTGTGTGAAAGAGTTATAGGACTCAAGCTCCAAAATGGTTGTGACTATAGTGTAGGAGGCCATAATTCTAAAACTACATCGCATAGGGATATTAGCAGTAGGACACCAAGTCGTGAAGCTCATATGAGATTCAAAGCACTTAATTAAGCCTACATTGAAATGAAATTATAACATAGTCATAGAAAATGAAACAATTTACAAAAGAAAAAGCCAAAACAACATAGGAAACATAGAAACAAAACTCTTATCCAAATATTAGTCAAATTTAACTACATTCTAAGGAAGCTAAGGTAGTGGAACAACTTCCTACACTAATCTTGAGAGGAGAACAATGTAAAACTTTTACAGATCTTTAATAGTTATAAAAACTTAACCATAAATAAACATAAATATCATGCATACCACAACACATTGATTTATGTGGGGAAAACCCTTTCAGGAGATAAGCCCCACACTCCAAAAGCTACCTAATATATTATTTAGAAATCACCAAGATTACAAGATAAATGCAGAGTAAGCTTCTCATAGGAGTATCACCAACTAGAGATACAGAGGTAACTTAGCTGCTATCAAACTCTCGAAACACATCACAATACATAGTTGTAATACAATGCCCTCATAAAATAGGGTTTCCTTCTAGGGAAAGTCAAGCCAACAAAATTATCAACTGTTAGATATGAGACATAATGATGAATGGTCTAGATTTACAATAGTAAAGTGTACATAAAATTTGGCTTCTGAGGGTGCTATCCCAGAGCCCCTATCAGGGTGCATTGCCCCATGGACCCACAACTAGGGGCATGATCCCCATGGACCCCTCATAGGGGGAACCCCCTACGGCCCCCCATCGTCATCGTATGAACAATACCTTATGTATCAACATTAACTTATGAAATTGCAAGGTTGAGACACATTTTCTCAACATAGACAAGGGCATGGGGCACCCTAGACTAGTGTGTTAATTTTACTAATTTCAAGATATAAATGTGCTCTACAATGTTTAAGGTTCTATTTTGTAACTATTCAAGTTTGAGAATAAGAAATAAATTAGAAATTCATAGATTTATAATTTTGCTATGTGTAACACAATATCACATGTAATATTTTAGAATTTTTAAGCAATAAATGTAATTTAAAATATAAATTTTAAATTGCATAATACAATATAATTGACTAATCTTAAGTTGAAAAATCTAGAAATTAAAATATTTCTTCCTTTTTACAACAATAACAATGCAATTTCCTACTTTTTCCATTATATCCATACACCTAAACAATCACTTAAAGTACTTTTCGATTTGTTTTCAGATTTTAGTATGACCTAATATAGATTTTTCAATGTGATTGTGAATTAGATCTATTTTGTAACAACCAAAATTAACCCTAATTGTACTTGGCATGAAAAATGCAATGAAAATTTTAAATTTTTCAATGTTTTTAATGAAAATTATGTATGCGTAAATGATGAATTCAAAAAACCTAATATTATACTCAATTTTTAAAATGATATGCTTCAAAGTTCAAAAGATTTAAAGTGTAAAAGTTGGTGGGTTCACCAAAATGTTTGATTGGAAAAAGGGATATATCTATATCAAATCACACTTCTTCCAATTGGGGACAAATAAGGATTAAAATGATCTCAATATCCACTTGGCTACAAACCTCTATGGAAGAGCTAGAATGGTGGATCAGGGTTTTAATCCTTTAGGGAGAGAATGATATGTTGTGATTAATTGACCTTTAATTGGTTGAATTCTATGATGCAATGATGTTCCTAGGTTAATAGTGAAAATGTAGCAAATTGGAATGATTTTTGAAGAATACAAAATAGACAAATAGAAACAGATTTCTGAAAAGAAAAGGGTAGACATAGAGGAACCTAGAATATAAATTTGGGGAAAAAATAGTTAGACAAGGGCATTGGACACCCTAGACTAGATAACTACTGCTCAAGATTTGACTCCACACTCCTATTGCTTCTAATCTACAAGTTCTTCTCTTTTGAGGTCACTATCGAAACTTCATCTATTGTTGATAAAACCCACTTTCCTTGATTTGACAACTTGTAGGGCTTGCATGCATGAATGAGCAATTAGTCTTCAATATTCCTCCATTTTTTTCAAATATGGAAACCTACACACATGAAAGAGGGGGAAGGGTTGTTTCGTATAGGTGCTTGACTAAGTCAAACCTTATTTAGTTATTTCTACCTTCACAACAACTATGATGTAAAAAGAAAGCTTACCCTCAATTAAGGAAAGGATAAATAATAACAAGTGATAAATTGATAAATTTCTACAACTCACCACTCATATTTGCATTCCTTGATGGACTAAAGTCATGTACTCATCACCTTCAAGGAGAAATTGATGCTTGATTTGAAGTCCTACAAGTGTTAGTTCTCACAAAATAAATGAATATAAAACATGAACAAACTTACATAAAAAATATGATGCATGAATAACATGATGCTTAACTGAAACAAATGCTACAATAATCTTGATGTTTCTACTCTTGACTGCTCTTGATTTCATTTAAGATGCTCAACTTTTCTCAATGAATATTTTAGGATTAAAATGATGAAAATGATTTGTATTTATATGCAATTCTTTTGAATTTCCTAAAAATAAAATACTGATACCTGACAAATAAATTCAAATTTCAAATAATAAAATGTTGACATCAACATATTCAAATTGGGGCCAAAAATGGTTGGACAAGGGAGATGGGCACCCTACTTCAGAACCATCCTTGTTGGGGCCTTAAAAATTAGGGGAAAATATTAAATTCTTATTATAATTCCCATCTTTTGATTCTCTAAAGTTATTCATAAAATAAGAAATTAAATGCAATTGGGTCCAAGCACATAGGGGGAGCTAAATCTAGTGTGAAAAATTATCAAAGGTGATAATTTTCAATTCTACAATCATAAAAAATATGCATTTTCAAGACTTGGGTAGAATTTATCCATGTCACAAAATCGAATGGAATAAAAATTTGACCATGACCATAGAAAAAGAATTTTTAAAGTAGGTAATCGAGTTTTCTTGAAATTACAACCTTATAAGAAAATTTCCCTAAAGCAAGAAATTTTAAACAATTTCTGGGAGGAACTAATTTTTGCTGAAATCACATATTTTTAGAAAATATAATGATTTAAGCCTTGAAAATTTCCATTTAAAGAATTCCAATTGAAGAGGATTTGATCAAACTACCTTAAATCAAACCCCCTTGGATAGAACCCCGCTAGTTTTAAACCATACCTATAACAGAGTCTCCTTTACACCTATCAAAATGCTGATAAAAAACCACTTTTGATTTACCTTTTGGGGGATCAAATGAATTCATTTAATTTTTTTTTTTTGCAAGTATGTAGTCCTTATTATAAGCGTCCCAAAAAGTATAATTTTAAATAAATTTAATTTGATTATTATATTTATTTTTTATTTCTCATGAATGTAGATTTTTCACCGAAAATCAAGCTCTATGTTCTGCACATGTGGAAAAATAGCAGATTATTAAAAAAATTAAAAATATTAGTGCACCAGATATTGAAGTCCTTGATCCAATAAAGAAAAAAAATGAATTTCAATACATACAAAAAGTTCGATTATAATGGCGCTATGCGAATTATAATTGGTTTGAATTTGAAACTTGATTAAAGAAAAATATTCAATAAAAAACTATCTAACCAAGTGGAAGCACTAGATATCAGAGTTGCAAATCTAAATTCAAAAGAATTAGAATTTTATCCTTCATGGAAAAAAAGTTATGCCTTATACGATGAGCGTCACTTTTTAAAAATGTTGTTTTATGAAAAAAACTAGTTTTCGAGGGAGATGGAAAAAGAAGTGCAATCTAATTCCAAAATTTTTGAAAAAAATATATTTAGAATCTATAGACAAAATGTCACGAAACTATAGTTTGCATCATCTTCAAATTCCTCATGGTTTAGCTGCTATAGGTGCCCGAAAATGAAGATTTAGTTAAAAAAAAATATTTCAGTGTCCAGTTTGGCCAAAAATTGTAAACCACTATTGTAGCCTACATGCTTGAGTTATCTCCAATAAGAAAGATACATCCAATTTTCATGTTCCCTATTTAAATAAGGTGATTGGTTGAGAGATCCCTACACAAATAGTAATACTAACGATAGATAAAGAAAGAAGAATAATCTTGGATCCAATGTTGATTCTCTAGACACAAAGTTTCTCATTT
Organism: Sequoia sempervirens; assembly: GCA_007258455.2. Classification (NCBI taxonomy): domain Eukaryota; kingdom Viridiplantae; phylum Streptophyta; class Pinopsida; order Cupressales; family Cupressaceae; genus Sequoia; species Sequoia sempervirens. Next base: position 229,879,845 of record VDFB02373365.1, read on the forward strand.
AGTGAGAGAATTATCTAGTTGAAGATCGCATATGGTAAAATGAATATTTTATGCAAAGAATACTTTGTTGATAATCATTAAGGATAAATTTTCTTTGAAGAGGGGGTATGATATGCCCTTAACCCAATAATTGTAGTGAGACACGTGTAGCTAACTTATGACTTATGTAATCATTTAATTAGTTTTATTTATGCAATCAAGTTGGTCTAATTGATATAATTAGGTACCTAAGTTGGCCTAAGTGATATCCAAGGCATAAATAGGGTATGCATAAGAGTTAATGAATGCCATTTGATTATCATATTACAAATTTTATTATTGTTGGAGATTTTTGAAAGTTTTCCCCCTCAAAGTGGCTTATTATTCTCAAATATATGTAGTATATTCATAATTTATTCTTCTTAAATTATTTCATTCACATTCATAGGAACTAATTTTGATCCTCACCTTTTCCAATTCTTACATTTTTTTACATCCACGATTTATAGAAATGAACTCTAAACTTTTACTTTCAATTTTCAATTTTTTGTTCACCCCAATCCTTCCTACTAGTTAGTATGTGGTAACTTGAAACATGAAATGCTTCACTTGTTAACTTTGAAGTTTGTTTTTAAAGACTAATCCTATTCATTTTTACACATTTGATCACCTAACACCTAGACATCTAACACAACTTAGAATATTCATTGATGTAATTAGAGAATTAATTATTGTATCACTTGTTTGCATCAAGAATCAATTATTGTATTACTGGTTTACATCAACATGTAGGGTATTTTTCATATAATTGTATGTTTTTTTCAATCTTTGTTCATATCTAGTAAATCAACCCATAGAAGGGTTTGACCAAAGGATAATCAATTATTTCCTAGCAAACTCCCCAAAGGTGTTCCTAAGTACCACCAAACATCTAAAATAGGGCATAGACACTATAATGACAAAAATGGATATTAGAATTGACCAAATATCAAATCTATACACCAAAGTTCACATCCACATGCCAAAATCAAATTTATAGTTTACACAAATTACTTTTACAATTACAAAACTTAAACAATAAATGATCCTCTTTTAAATTCTAAACCATTCATTTGAATGTACTAGACTTTGATATAAACTAACAAATCATAAACCATACCTTACCATATATTTTCTACAAATCAAATTCAAACTAAATAGTTTCTCAACTCTTAATCTTAAACTAGGGGAGAGGGCTCGATAGTGGAGTGGGGTCCAATATCGGGGATAAAAGTAGTTCTCAATGGGCCCCACAGTGGAGTATCTTAATATCCAATTGTAACACACTTTTTATCCATAAAGTACACATCATGTGATGCCACATTAGAGCACAAGTATTGGTCTCACTTTTTTTGGGCCTTTTTGGTCACTTCGACAAAAATCATGCTAATGTGGTATCATATTTGACGATGTGGTCTTGAAACTTTAGTTATAAGTAGGGGACTTGCCAAGTTAGCTGCTATTAAAAAATGGAAGTGATTTGAAATTTTCACGTAAGATTTTGAGAAGCGTGAAGTTAGGGTGCTCAACTATCGGACCCTCTCCCTTAGATACAAATTTTGAGAAGTGTGAAATTAAGGTGCTCAACTACGAGACCCTCTTCGCAAGATACTTTATTATTTACTTATTTGAACTAAACTTTTAGCTAAAAGGATTTTATCCTCCCTCTTAGAATATTAGATTTCATCATTCTAATTTAATCTAGTTCACTATTGCCATTGATGGCGTTGCCCTAACAATACATCCAAATGTCGAAATAACTTGGCCCTTGGATAAGCCAAAGCTACCATACATTGAATTTATCATAAAAGACAAGCCAAGTCGACAGATGTTGCAGAAGTGGAATTAATAAAGTGTAGAAAAGATCTAAGAGCTTCAATGACGAATGTATTAAACACTGGTGACGCAATCTGAAGTGAAATTTAAGAGGGTACTCTCATCTACTGCAGTCTGAACTTGACACTGATTCACAAGTGCTGATTTTTTTGGAATTGCGGAGGATTGGACAGCATTACAAGACAAAATTGTCGGTAGAAGGTAAAGATGCCTTCTAAGCCGTGACTAGCCAAACAACGAATCTAGAGCGCACGTGGAGGTACTTAAGGATATGATTAAGCCCCCTCCACCATTCGGCCAATTCTACCACTAAATAGCCGAATGCACGTTAATGATAAGCGCACCAACTTCGAGGCCTATGGTCATATAACACGCGGTCAAACATAGAGTTGCGTGTTTGGTAGTCACATTGGCTCTTATAAATGTATTAGGATTCAATGTCATTTTTGGCATAGTAGTTGACCTAAAAACTTATACTCATCTATTCAAGTTATTAGTATTGGTCTATTATTGAGGACTTTTTCTTCATGGAATAGATCAAACCGATGGTCATATCCATTGTACATTGTACTCATGGACTAGTCTTTTTAATTGATTTTTTTTTCAATTTTGTATGATAATATAAGGGATATGATTGGTACTCGTTAATTATTTGTTAGAGGTTTCAAATTATGTGTTTAGGGTTTGTATTCAAAGATATCATTTTCGATTATTTTTGTTACAATCAGTTATTTGTATAAGTATATTATAGTTATATTAAGTCACAATTACATCTTTGATTAGTCAAATTATATCTTAGATCAATCGCGATTAAATCAGCATTCAAGATAGTTTCTCTTCTTTGTTTCAATTTTTTAAAATCAACATTGGGGTCTAACTACTATAAAGGAAGATAATGAATTTCCCTCTATGTATAATAGGCCCCAAAGGCTCTTTTTGGCACCACTAGTTTCACATACCCATATACAAATACTTATGAATACATTTTGAAGAACTTGAAGCTAAAATTCTATATTGGACAAAATCGTGTCAAGGAAAGCATTCAATCACTAGGTGGTGCATGTGGCTTAGTCCTAAGTAGTAGAACTTATGATTATCTCTAACAAATGTTGCTACTTCAAAATCAAATACTAGTTTCTAGTTTCCAAATATTTTCATATCTTTTTAGCCATGAAAAGCAATTACCATCAACATCATACAAAATTCCCTTAATTTTGTTGTAGTCATTTCAATGATTTTGTCTCAACATATACTCAAATATCAATTTACATTTGTGATGTAGATTTTAAAATTCATGTGTATTGTTTCAAAAAATTAAGTGTAGAATAGAAAGAGTGCATAGTATATTTGCATATCCACTTTAATATCCTACATTTATTATGAATAAGATAATCTTGTTTAGGTGTTGACTTGTACACATGATAGATTGTGAGGAGCATCATTTCTCACCCACATGTGTCACTTCCATACAAAGTTATCTTCTATTTATTAAGAAGTCATGTTTTACTTGGTCTCATTCATAATGGCTCACTTGGTGACTCACCTAGTTGTCATATGTTAGGACCCCTCTTAAGTATTTTTTATATATACTCCTCACATTCTCATGCTTAGATGAGTTAAAGAAATGAGCTCACATTGTACTGCCTCCTAAAAAAAAAAATCTTTTGAGTCTTTAAATGTCAAGATCATGCTTTAGTACTGCCTCCTAAAAAAATAATCTTCTTTTGAGTCTTTAAATGTCAAGATCATGCTTTAATACAACTATACTCAAATAAATTTTACAAGAGAAGAATAACATAGTAAGTACTTGGAAACATTTTAGGAAATATTGGTAAATACTTAATAATATTAACCCATTTTGAGAGGGCAACCTCTAAAACTCTTCAAAAATCTAATAGAAATTTTAATATGATGATAAAAGTAACCATTACCTCCTATATACCATATTTATGTCATGGAGACCACCAAGCCAACCTAAATACTTATATACAACTATTAAAAATAGTAATATAACTTAATCAAAGGTTATTATAATCATAAGTTAGGTGTTTATATGTACATACATGCTATAGGTTAATGTCATAATATTATGAAACATAGTTTATGGACTAGATAACACCACATGCCCTAGTGTGAGATGGTAAAAGGTTGCAATATAGGGTCGGTCTAGTCCAAGAGGATATTTAGCAATGGTTAAGTCTTCATTTTTAAAGTAGGAATTAATTATTATGTGACATATTGAATTGAACATTATGAATTTATATTTATGACATGCACAAAGTGTTGTAAAATTATATGGTATGTTTTTTTCTTCCTTAGAAATTTTTGCATATTTAATAAAAACAACCATAAATGACCTTGATCTATAACTATAAACAAAAGGAAATGAACTTCCAATAACCTTCACCTTGCACATAGAAAATATAAATAACATCATTGCATTAACAATTTTTATACAAAAGATAAAGGTAATATACTAGTTGATAGTTAAATAAATTAATTATGATAAGAAAAATAAAAATAGAAAGGTTTATCATAAAACTTCTTATTAAATATTATCTTGATAATTAGTCTTAATAGAGGTTGGTTCCTTAAAAGGGTTTATCACATATCTTTATTTAATTAATGATTAAACGTGAATCTGTTTTCAACAATTTAAAACTTGGTGTTTGAAATATCTTGTAATAATTAGTGGAAATCAATAGCCACATGAGACTATTAATATGTTTTTCTATTTCACTAGAAACTCAATTTTAAAATCTATTTTTGGATTTAATTGATATAATCTTATCTATGAGCATATTTATATACATATCATATATATATATATATATAGTATATATTTTAGTATAATTCACATGTATAAGGTATGAAATGTAGAAAAAGGTGATCTTAAGTTTAATGTTAAGAACCTGGATAGATTTTTCCTTTTTCTATAGAACCAGTTAGGATGCAAATCTAAAAGGTGATTATATTGACTTTCAACCTTATAGGTGAGTCAATCAAACCTAGATCTGCATCTTTTGTGGGCCTTAGAAATTGATTGGAATTGATTTTCCTTGATTAACCTAATTAGACTATGTGCTTTAATATGAAAATGCAAGATTCCAACAATTGAGAAACTATAACAAAAATTTACCAGTGGATCTGAGAAAGGTAGATTTATGTGTACCTATCCTATAAATTCAGAGATGACTTGATGTTGGAACACATTTTTCGTTGTGCCAAAAGATTGACCTATTAATGCCTAATACAAATGCCATAGATAAACGGACCCACTGGAGGCGGTTAGTCCATGTCCTGAATCCGAAGGTAGATGTTGGTGATTAGTCCCACAATCCCCCCTCTGCATCACCCAAGAGGATTCAAACCCATGACCATGGCTCTGATACAATTTTTTGGAACACATTTGTCATTGCACCAAAAATCAACTTGTTAATGCCAATACAAACACCAAAGATAAATGAATCCATAGTAGGCAGTTATTCCATGTCCCAAATCTAAAGGCAGATGTTGGAAATTAGTCCAACACTTGAATAGGAGGAAAAAGTTGCCCAAGGGCGTTTATGTCCATGTAGAGATATTTCAGTTCTATTTTGGTAGTCCTTCAATGTTAGATCAAAGCTTCCTAACTCAACCTGCAAATTTTTCAAATCACTATTGGGGGTATGTGCAAGATCATCATGGAAAAAATAGGCCCTAAGTGGCAAAAAATTTAGAAAAATCAGAGTTAGGAAACTTGACGTAAAAATTTGAATAAGTTATGTATATTATTTCAAAAATATGTAAGAATAGAATTGTAGAAATTGAATGTAGTTTCTAAACTACTAGGTTTATTTTTTTTTAAAATCTATTTGGTGAAAATTTGAAATTTCAATGTAGTAGTACTTCAATTTCAAGGAACAAATAAGAAGTAGGTGTTTGTCTGACCACCCTAACCACAATAAAATGATAATTTTTTTTATAATATTTTAGATATAAGTAGAGGACTCATGTCTTGATGTGATGCATATTTTTTTGTAATTTTTTTCCAAGTAAATAATTAATTATGATTTTTTATTACAACTTTTAAAAAATATAAAAACTTGTATGTCTGACCACCTTAACTTGGTCAAAACTTCATGAAATTCAATTTATTTTTTTAAATCCCATTGTATGTGAAGCATAGAATGTGACACATGTTTTGGATTAAAAAAATGTGATACCATTTGAAAGCTAGAGATGTTTTTCAATTAGCCTATAAATCAAGACTTTAGTCATAATTCAAATAGAAAATGAATAATAATTATTTATTAAATTCAAAGTAAAGCATAATTTATATTGGTGGAAAGCTGAGAATCTCTTTTTAAGACCCTTTTTGTTTCATCAATTTTGAGTAAAAAGAATGTTGTTAGCCACATACCCTACATAAACCCATCATATCGCCACTTTTTGGCCCATCATGATCCTGCACATACCCTTTGCTAATTTTGTAAGTGGGTTTCCATGAGCTAACAAGGTGTAGGGATTTGATTGCAACAATGGATAATAGATCTTCAATCTTACTTTGATCTCCTTCAAACCTAAGACTTTCACATTCAAAGAGAGAGGAAGGGTTGTGCCATTCAGGGGCATACCATAGTCAAACCCCATGTTAGTGTTTCCACTTCCATAATGGAAATGTCAATTATAGGAAAGATAAATGATAGGAAGTAATGATGAATCAACAAAGTGCTACAACTCATCACCCTTGAATGGATTCCTTGAAGGAATGAAGACATGCACATCACCTAAAGGTCTTGGATCTTGCTTTCTTGAATTGCTTGGAGACCTACACATATGATTTGATATGATGTGTGGATCTTGATTTTCTATAATAAATCACTAAAATGTTGATATAGAATTGCTCGATGATGCTCTTGATAATGATTGATCATAAGTTTTTCTAATGGTTGCTAGATTTTCCATGCTAGTGCTAGATAGATTTGAAATGATGCAATAACTAGGTATTTATATGCAATTGTTTTAATTTCCACAAATTAAATCTTGATAGCTGACATTGGCAACTTGAATTGCAAATGATAAAATTTTGACACCGAAAAATTTGAATTTGGGGCTAGAAAAAATAGGGGTACAAACCAACCCTAGGGCATCTTTTCCTAGCCCTATTTTTCAAAAATTAAAGTGTCGGGGGAAAAGTATTTGATGAATTCATTTATTCTATGCTTGCAATTTGTCAATAATTGTTAAAAATAGGCCATAGAATGCATAATTTAGGAAATTAGGGGTTCAATTATGTCCAATAATTTAAGGGGGAGAAAAACATAGTGTAAAATTGTCAAGGGTGACAATTTACAACACTACAAGGTCATTTATTCACTATAAATGTGTGATTCTTCCAATCAATTAAATAATTTTTAATATTAAACATGACTCAAAATTTGAACAAAGATTATAAGAGGAAAACATCAAATACTAAATATTAAATATAAATGTATCATTTGTATGTAACATTTATAACACTCCATATTCTAGACACATTTGCATATAATTATTAGGCCACTTTGTGCATATTTACTTTATATTTTGTTGAAACACTAAATTTTATCTAGTTCAAGGAGCACTAAAAGACACATTTGAACCCATTAGCCAAATCTCACTATAAAATCTCATGTTCTAAGCCAATCACCATTCTCAAGATTTATTTTATATGACTAGGCCTTAAAGCATGACCTATTCCATGGACTAGGATGTATGGTGGGATTGTATTCATATTTGAACTTTAAAAATTCCTACCATGCAATAGAAATTTATAAAATATAGTTGTTATACTGTCAATCGACATGCCAAAAATATTGTCTTAAACATTAAGGAACCTATTTTTAATGATATCTTCTAAGGCACTAGGAATGGGAACCACATACATGAGTTGGACAACCTATGGAAATTTAAGAAAAATCATTAAATCATAGTCACGTCACTCTCTATCTTTGATCCATCCCAAATGCATCAATCAAAATTTTCTTAGAATTGTATTTTATCAAGGAAAGTTTTCCACATTTACATAACACACTATAAGGGTTTGAATGCTATAAATAGATTTCAAGATTTTTATGTCCATCATATAGTAGGCCCCCCTATGATTTCAAGAGAAAAAACCCTTATGCAATACATACATAAGGGAAAAGAAAGCCACACTAATAATAAACCAAGACAAACTAGTAAGACTAGGATATATAGTGTGTCCTCATCCAATATCATGTCATAATGGGAAAGCATATATTTACAAGGAATAATGTTAGATAATATTTGTTACATGTTTGTTACATGATCACCTCTATATCTTGGTCCTATTTTTTGATCTTCTATCACATCACAACAGTTGGTCAACATTATTCTCTCCTAGTTATGTAATACACATCCCTTAAATGTTATTTATGATTTGATTTATTATTAATTGGAATTAAATTTGTATTAAATAATTTAGGAAAATATTATACTCATATATGTTAAAGTAATCATTCATTTCCTAATAATTAATCAACCTTTAATTGATTATTAGTCTAATTTCACTTCATGCACTTAAGGTAAACTTAGGAGTGATTTTTTTATTTTATTAGTTGAGCTATTATTAGATCATTCTATCTCATCACATGTGATTTTGACACTTGTCATGATCTAATCCCTCTCTCATTTAGGGTTTTCTCTTATAAGCATTCTCCTTCATTATAACTTGAAGCAAACTTTTCATTCTATAAGTATTTCTAGTTGAGGATATAGAAAATCATTGCTTGTTTCTCTCTTACATGGAAGGTTTTTTTGTTCGTTGCTTGATCCCATGTCTCATGTTATTTAAAATTATAACATGGTATCAAAGTGTGGATTCAAAAAACCCCTTCTCATTTTTGAGATTTTTTCTTCAACTAGGGTTACAAGGGCTTCAAATCTAGAATCTTTATATTTTTTATAGATTTTGGATTTGGGAAATTTTTGGTACATTTTGGCACAAATGGACCTCACCATTGCAATCAAGAGGCTAAACAGATGAATTTTGACTATAAATTTTTCCATATTTAGCATCGGGAGCTTTTAAGGAATTTTTTTTTACCTAGGAGGCTATATGGCCCCCCAAACATTGTATTGTACAATGGATTTTAAAAATAAAATAAAAAAAGTAGGTGCTTGGCCATGGATGAGCACTAGCCACTAGGTGGCAGCCTACTAGCCTCATTACCAATAGTCATGGCTTCTTAGTCATTGTGGTTGTTGCAAGGTGTCACCCTTGGTCTCCTCGACATGGGATAGCGTGGTGCTTGAGCTTTGTGACATGGTTTAAATACCTTATGTGGATCTTGGATCTTGTATAAATCCAACAGTTGTATCGAGCATTAATAGGTCAATCTTTTCGTGCAATGGTAGCTATCTTTGCAAAAATTGGTATTAGAGTCGAGGTCGCAGGTTCAAACCCCTCACTTGCACTAGGGGGATTGTCACAAGATGTCACCCTTGGTATCCTCGACATGGCCTAGTGCAATGCTTGAGCTTCGTGACATGGTTTAACCGTGTCCTATGGATCTTGGATCTTGTATAAATCTAGCAATCAGATTGGGCATTAACATGTCGATCTTTTAGTGCAACGATAGTCATCTTTGCAATAGTGGCTAGGTTGCCAGTTACTTATAAGTCACCTGACACTCACTATAAACTACAAACACTATCTTGTAACCACCAGTGCTTCGAGCAGTTTTGGCTTGCCCCTGGTCAAATGAGTGACTAGTGCCTAGGAAACGGAGGCCTTTTTTTTTGTTTTTTTGCAATACTATCAAAATTAGGAAAATCATGATAATTTTTTGCTTAGGGATCAAAATCAATAAAGTAAGATATTGTTGAAAAGCTATTTTTAATAAATATCTAATGCTGCTAATATTTTTCTCAAATTTTGTTGCTAGTACACTTTATCACCTATAAAATTTAAATTTTTTCACTCTCGTGCTCATAACATTTGATCAATTTCTCCATTTTTCACGATTCTAGCAGCATTGGAAAGGTCTTTCGAAGCTCTTCATAGCTATCTATGCCCCTTTTCTAGATTTTTCTCTAGGTATGTTTTATTTAGTTTTTTGTGTTTTTACATTCTAGTAAATAACTTGGATGTTTTAGCTCTTGGAAACTTTTTTTTTACATGGGATGACTTTTTTTAGGCTATTCTATATGTATTTCCAACTTTATGTTCTATTTGGGCATTTTGTGCATCTTTTGCATGCAAACTCTCTTTTGTAGATGCATTGACATAAAGTGCCATTGTTGCACATGCTTTTTAGGGATTTGGCACATCTTATTATGCCTAAATTATAATTGCACTATGTTATAAAGTGCCATGGGGGTTGTGTATTTACTTTTTTTTACCATCAAAACTTTGTTAAGTGAGTTTTCCTTTAATGAAAACATCAACTCGCGGTGATTCTTGCCTCATGTGTGTGTGCATTGTTTGCACACCCTTTTTGTTTGCAAGTACTTTCATGTGCATGTTTAGATGTTATTTTTTCTCTTATATGCACTTTTTGGTGACACACAGTTTTAGTGGACCTATGACACACAATTTTAGTGGACCTGTTGGTTTTTTTTAAGAACCAGACTAATCTCTAGAAATACCTATGGAATTTTCCATTTCCAATAATCAGTACTCCAAAGGAATTGGCCAACGAACGAGTGGAAGCTACAAAAATTCTACTCCTACACTTTGGGCTCTATGAAACCTAGGAGGGTGATCCCACAATGTATAGACAAGAATTCATACAATTATAATTAAATACATTATCAATAACATATACATCTCATAAAATTACTCAACAATATAGTACATCAAATAATTTGACAACTTATTTATCAATTTCTTGGAGCATGAGAAGGAAGAACTTCAACACAAAATAACTACAATGGTATCCATTTGAGAAATTGTAAATTAAAAGTGATTGGTTGTGTTAGCTCTCAAAAACGCAGGAAAAATGCCTCAAGAGGCTGTCAATCTCTTGATATGTTTCAAGGTAACAGGCAAGGTCAAGAGAACTCAACCTTCTACTCTTCAGGTGCTACTAGACCTAGGCGGGTGTACCTTTCTGAATAGTGCAAACCTAACTTGTGGTTATCTCCATAAAAGCAATTTGTTCACAATGGCAATTGGAAGTGAACAAATGAAATCCAACTTGAAAATAGTAACAATATTCTGATCTAAATCTTAAAATGCTAAATTAAAAGATATAAATAAATTAAATGAGTTTAAAATGATGAAGTGCAAAGACTAGTGCTTTATTGGGTATGCAGAGTCAAATGAGATCAAGATGAGCAACACTCTCTGGAGAAAACTCAAATTATTTGGCATATATTCTATTTACAACTTGTATAAACATGCAATACTATAACTACTAAGCTATACTTTAACAATCCAAATGAATCTCTCTAATTACTGTGATTAATTAAAAGGATTTAATCTTTACTTGAAAGAATCAATTGATTAATCACACAAATACAACAAATGTGCATTGATAAACTGATCATACACTTGTTATGTCAATTTAAACAACCAGAAAGCATCAATCTTGGAGACAACTTAGCAGTATTTTTATTTGAATTCAATAGATAATTGATATGCAGCAACATCAACTGATTTTCATAAATACCTCCATTCTGAAATCATGCAACAATAGTCTCTGATATGATAATTTTATTTCACTGTATCTACTTGTTGTGTATCAAAATCTAATAACTGGTGATGATGAATTACAATTACAAAAATGTCTATTTATACACCAGCATGAGAAAATAAAACTTATTGGAAAATCATATTGGCCCTCCACAAAATTCGAGCTCCAAAATCATGTCGGCCGGCAACGGTCCTCAAGGATCTACATGTCAGCCATAGTATTTGTATTTCTGTTATTCATTAGTGAGACAGTCGGCAAGACAATGCAACAGCTATGCCGAAGGCAATTCAATTGTTAATCGTTCCACCTTTGTAATTCACTTTCACCGTGACTTGCCCGAGTTGTGGAGATGTCCCATAGATCACATTATCTCTTTCTGAAAGCCTCTTACCACTTGTATATCGCTATACAATTCTATTCATTACACCGAAGTCATGGAGTATTCTTATGTTCCTTCGTTGTAACACTGTGAAATCGGGGAGACAATATATCGAGATCATTATGTCAAGCCAAAAGTCAATTGTCATTTCAAGTCGCCAAGACAATAGCATACTCAGGGAGACAACATGTAGATCACACATTGTTTCGCCGAAGGCTCCCATCTATCTCATATGTCGCTGTAACAATCCAACCTTCACATCGACAAAGTCACCTCTACTTTCCATTCAGCGAGACCCCGGGCACCTCTCCAAGATCACACACCAAAACAAATAGGTTACACTGAGCAGTATCTTTTGTTATATTCATCTTCGCCAAGAAATTCAAATTTTCTCACCGAGAGCCACCTGAAAGAAAACCCTTATGCTCTATCGGTGAAACATGTGCACATCGCTATGACCCTTCACCAAAGACATTATGTTTGGCCGAAGCAAAGACTCATACGAAGTGTCAGCGAGACCGAAGGTCACTCGCCGAGACCTCACAATGAAAGCTCCAACTTATACTGATGAGCAGCCTCCCGCCACCGGTCAGTAAGAAAAATGATACTCGCCAAGACCTTATGCCGATAACCCTTAGCCTTTGCCGACAAAACATCGCATGCATAGTCAGGGAGACATATCAAATTCAGTAAGACATTACCCCAACGGCCAAAATTTATGCTGATAGATGTCTCCACAGTCGCCAAAACAACTTGAATGTTATGCTGATAGACTGCAGGTGAAACCCAGTCATTGTGACAATACAAAGGTCTTGCCGATAGACCTGCAACAAAAAAATATTAACATAGAAGCAACATGGGTCGGGGAGACAGTGGTAGACCTATGTCGATAGGAACAACATGGAAAACACATGACCCAATGGAATCAAAGGAGCAATATGGAAAAATATGGGCAGAAAGTGTTCAAGATGGAACCCATTTGGAAAATTATGAGTGGAGAACATGTGAAAATATTCAGAAATTTATAGTTCTAACAGTGGCTCTATCTAGGGATGAATGATAGTAAGATCATTGCAAGGATCCAAAATCTTTGGGTGAGCAGACCAGACCAAAATGAATGGAAAGTGAATGCAAGATGGAGATGAAATAGAATCCTAAACTATTGTGCATGGAAAATAATTTTAAAGAGGATAAACAAGAGTTGTCCATGCACTAGAAACCCTCAATCCTCTGTCACTCAAGAGAAAAATTGCTTCAGAAATTGCCCATGAACAGGCAACTCCTGATCTTCACCAACCATATTCTGTAGATAGTATGAGTCTTCACCCTTCTTTCCAACAATAATAAAAGGTACCAGCCAAAAAGCTTCAAATTTACCATGCTTTCCCTTCTCCTGACACCTTGCGTTCCACATCAACACCAAGTCATCTTCTTCAAACTTTCTATCCTTTGCCTTCTTGTCAAATAGATACTTCATCTATGTCTGCAACTTTATATTTTGGTTTTGGGCAACTCTCCTTATTTCATCAAGTTTAGCCAGTTGCTCCATTCTGTCTTCCATAGGTTCAGGAACATCCAAATCTTCTTGAAGGACAAACCTGTAGACTGGTAACAAATTCTACAAAGGCATCCTGGCTTGTACTCCATATACCAATTCAAATGGGGATTTTCCAATTGCCCTTTTTACAGTAATCCTATCAGCCCACACAACCAGTTTCAATTTTGAGTCCCAAGCCTTCTTGTTTTGTCCTAACATCCTCCTTATAATCTTTAAAAGACTCTTATTGCTAGACTCTGCTTGACCATTAGCTTGTGGATGGTAAGAAGCTGCATAAGAAATAGTAATGCCATATCTGTCACATAAACTTTTGAAGTCATCTAATCTTAAACACATTCCATTATCTGTGATTAATCTCAATGATGTACCAAATCTGGTGATAATGTTGTCCATCAAGAAATTTGTCACCACATTGCTTGTAGCCTGCTTAGTTGGGATTGCCTCCACCCACTTAGTAAAATAATTAGTGGCAACTAGTATCCACTTGTATCCTCCACTTGATCTTTCCTATATCTCTCCAATGAAATCAATTCCCCATTGATGAAAAGGGGCATCAGCCTACAAGGGTCGAAGTGCCAAAGCACCCTGATACTTCAATTTTCTAGAAAATTTTTGGCAAGCATCACATCTTCTCACATGTGTAAAAGAGTCATTAAAAACCTTCGGCCAGTAGTAACCTGCCCTGAGAATTTTGTGTGCAGTTATTTTTGTTGAATAATGTCCTCCACAAAATCCTTCATGCATTTCACTTAGGACATGTTTGGCCTGAGATTCATCAAGACATAACAACAGTATACCATCCCTATTCTTCCAAAATAGATCTCCATCCATGAAAACATATTTTGATGCTTGCAACTTCAAAGTTCTCTTTTGGCTATCACTCAATCCATCTGGACACTTCATGTATTTAAGATAATGCATGATATTAGTATACCAAGGAGTATGCTCAATGCTTGCAATTGCAATCCCTTCTTCTACATTACAGACTTGACTTGCTTCAATATTTGATTTTGCCATCAACTTAGCCAAGCCTTGACCTCTTACTAGCTTAGTGATCTGTATCTCCATGTCAAACTCTTGGATCTTGTTAATCCATTTGCATCTTTTTCTTGTTACTTCAGACTGTGTCAGAATATCTTTGACAATAGCATGGGGAACATAAGCAATCACCCTTGCTCCAACAAGATATGGCCTGAATGCTTTTGTAGCCTTCACCAATGCAAATGCCTATTTTTCCATTATATCATACTTCAATTCAAACCCTTGTAATGACTTACTGAAGAAAGACACAGGCTTTTCATGACCATCATCATTCTTTTGTAACATAACAATAGCAATAGTATGCATCGAAGAAAATGAAAAAAATCTGAAAAGGCTTGGCAAAATCTAGAGATTTAAGAACAAGAGCCTCCTTGATGGCCCTTTTGATAGATATAAAAGCATCTAGAGCTTCTACAGTCTAGTCCATTTTTTGTCCCTTCTTTAACATTTTTGATATGGGCTTAATGATATCAGGAAAGTTAGAAACAAATCTCCTAACAAAATTAATCTATCCAAAGAATGATTGTATAGCCTTAACAGTTTTGGGAACATGAATTTTATCAATGGCCTCAACCCTCTCTAGATCTATTCTAGCTCCTTCCTTTGAAACAATATGTCCTAAGAGCTTACCTTCTGTGACTGCAAAATGACACTTCTTAGGATTTAAGCTGATACCAAATTCTAGGGCCTTAATAAATACCTTTTCTAGATGTTGTACATGATCTTCAGCCCTCTTCGAATAAGCAGTCAGGTCATCTTGGTACACCACCATGATAGTATTGATCAAATCTGCAAAGGCCACGTCCATGGCTCTTTGGAAAGTTGCTCCAGCATTAGTGAGACCAAATGGCATTCTTATGTATACATATGTTCCCCAAGGAGTTGTAAATGATGTTTTATATTGCTTAGATTATGACTTTAACCTGATTATACCCTGAAAATCCATCCATCATAGACAAAAGTTCAGACCATGTTACCTTATGCAATATAGCCTCCATATTGGGTAGAGGATAATTATCCTTGAGAGATGCTATATTCAAATTCCTAAAGTCCACACATAATATGATGTTTCCATTTTTCTTCCTCATAGGGACTAAATTTGAGACCCACGTTGAGTTCCTGTTGGTTTGATAATTCCTCCATCTCTGAGCTTTGTCAATTCTTCTTGCATTTTAGGTTCCACTGTTGGATTTATGGGTCTTTGCTTTTGTCTGAATGGTTTGGCGTCTGGATTCAATGGTATTTCATGTTGAAACAATTCTTCCTTGTATTCTTTCAGATCTTCATAAGACCAAGCAAACACATGTTTATATTTCCTCAACAACTCTATCAGCATTCTTCTAATTGTAGGGCTTATCTTCTTTCCTATATACACCCTTCTTGGTGCTATTTCAGTCCCCAAATTAACTTCTTTGATATCTTCTCTTCTGACTAGTGTCTGCTTCATGAGGGACCGATCATTTCCATCATATAGCCTCTCCAATGCCACTAAGCCCTTAGGAAGCTTATTTGTTTTGAGCTGCAAAATCTCATTTCCAAACACTATTTGCTTCCCATCCACTTCCTCAACAAAAGCATTGAAGTCAATTTCCTGAGCTTCATATTGATCAATACAAATGAGGAATTTCAAAAGGTCAGTATCATCATTGAAAACCTACCAACTGTAAATGTTTTCAAGAACAACAGGCTTTGCTTTGAACTCAATCTGTGAAACCCCAGCTAGTGTAATATCATCCCTTTTCAGCGCCACATTTTCTAACAAATCAGCCATTATATTCTTTGACCTGTCAATCCACTCAATTGATAAGGCATCAAATAATTCAATTGTGTCCCATGCAACATTCCTATATTGCTTTAATCTTTTGTGCTTTGCTACATAATTTGATTTAATTTGTAAAACAACCAACTCAGAATTGCCCAAAACAGCCAGCAACTTTATCTTATGTTTCACAACTATGTTCAGACCTGTTAACAAGGCTTCATATTCTGCCACATTTTTTGTACATTCAAATGCTAACAAGAATGAATATTTAAATGTAACACCTTCAGGAAAAATAAATACAATTCCAGCTCCATTTCCTTCCTGGCTATAGGCTCCATCAAAATACATCTTCCATATGCCATTGCAGTTCTGTGCAGCATGTTTTTCAATTGGATCACTATTGGCCATCACTGGATGGGCTGATTCTATTTTAAAATTCCTAAGATCAACATCACAAAAGCAATTAATCTAATCTTGTGGTACACAATCAACAAGCTGGTTCATTCTTGGCTCTCTACACAATTTGAATTCTTGGCCATTCACTAGAATTGTAGCATAAGATAAATCAAATTGGACGTTCCCACCAACAACTGTTGTCCATTGTCTTGACAAAATCATCCCAAACTAAGGAGGGGTATCAATTGCTGTGATATCTATATTATAAGCCACCTGTGGAATAGTAGCCAACTTGACTTCAACTCCTCTCATAATGCCTACCATAGGAACCGGTCTATTATCCATTGTATAACACTTCCCTTCACATGTATCAACCCACATGACAAGCTGCTTCATAACTCCTACTGGCATGATATTTATAGCAGCACCAGAGTCTATCATGCAATTTCTCAGCAGTTTGTTGTTTATGAGCAATTTAGTGAAAAAAGGATCCACTTAAGGGGGAGCTGGTAATACATCACTTAAGCAGACTTCTGGGATATTTACTTTCTCCTGCCTATTGACTACTTCAATAGATACACTATTCTTAGCATTCATATGTTTTTCATTTCCATTTGTTATTAATTGAACAATAGTGTCCCTACATTCTTTTATTTTCATCATTTCAAGTAGTGGGACAAACATTTTTACCTAGGATTATGCCTGAGTGAAGTCAAAAGAAGAGCTCTCCACCTTGACAGTCTTTTTTAGTTCTAGCACATCTCCTTTGTTTTCTTCCTTTTCTTTTTTATTAGGCTGGCCAGGCGCTTGTGTCTCTTTATGTAATTCCTTCACTTCCTCCTTAACTTCCTATTTTTGGACAGGTTTCTACATCTTTATCAGGCAATCTTTTTTCTGACTTCTTCTAGTCCCTTTGTATTGATTTATGATCCTTCATGAAAATTCCCCCAGGAACGCCATCCTTCTCATTTACTGTTCTATTTCTCAACCAGTATTTACTCCTTGCTTCCTCAACTGCAGCAATAGTTAGTCTTTCTATTTCATCTTCAGTAAGTCTCCTCACATTGCATTAAGCAGGCGTCAACAGAATGTGGCTCAGTATAATCTTCATCAGAATCATAAAAGACCCGCTACTCAGTCATGTGGACATTATATTTCTGATTTGAAACATCATATTCATAACCTTCATCCTCTAAACATGAGTACCCTTCTTTAGTATGGTAAAGAGTATTTGAAGTCAAATAAACCTTGTGATCTTCTCCATTATTCTCCATCAACATCCCCTCTTCTTGCATCCTTTGAGCTACAACACAATAGTTTGAAGAATGTGGCTGATTACAAACTTCACAGAAGTAATTATTACTCACCATGTAAGTTCCCCTTTTGCTCAATGGATCAGAGTCTCCTTACTTCTATGCCTAGCTATTATAGGTTTCCCAACTTTCCAGTCTGTATTGTAAGGCATATCATGCAACCTTGGCCTTTCATTTATATTCTTGTTTCTGTATGTATTCTCTTGTCTGTACTGATAATTATTGCTTTGCTGAGGAGGCCTCGGGTTGTCTCTTTTATTGATTATACCAGCAGCCTTCCTGTTATTTTCAATTGTCAGTGTTGTCTTCTAAGCTTCAGCCAGGTCTCTTGGGAATCTATTCCTCAATTCATACCCTGTTTTAGGATCAAATGCATTCAAATAAACACTCAAAGCTACAAAATCTGGTAGCCTTGATCTAGGAGGTACCTTAGTATGCAACTTCTTGAATTTTCAGTTGAAATCATAAATTGAATCATTCTGATTTTTCTAAATTCTCATTAATTCATGAAGAGTTGCATCTGGTGCATTTAGATTCCCATATTGTTCTAAGAATCGATCTTGGAATACTTGAAGAGAATTGATTGAAAACGCAGGCAAGCTGTTAAACCAATCCCTAGAATCTTCAATAAGTGACATCATAAACATCTTCATGTGCAGATCTTCATATGGCACATCTATGTCTTGGATGAAAACATTGAAATTCTTTAAATGCTCTTCAGCAGTTATTATGTTATTCCCTATAAATTTGGGCACCATACCCCTCCAACTGCCATCCATAGGGTAAGGGTATAACTGAAAACCTGCTAAATCAAATTGTCTGTTCATGGTTGTATGCTGATGAGGGGGAGGAATAGGTGGACATTGTTGTTGATGCATGGGATTATTGTACTGTGGGATGAAAGACTGACCAGGAGGTGGATGCATAGCTGTATACTGTGTGGGAATATGAGGTGGATGATTTGGCTGCTTATAATGATTCCTAGTCTAATGGTTCTGAGCATTCGATTGATTAGATGGCTCTGCACCGTGACTACCCTGTTTATGAGGTGGTACATACTTTGGAGGGCAATCAGCTGTATGATTAGTAACTTGTGCTTTCTGCAATTTGGATTCTTTTATTGCTTGTATCATCTGAGCCTTTTCCTATTCTTTTCTTTCCTTTTCTTGGGATTCAAACAACGCTTTGATTTCTTCAAAACTCAAAGATTCATAATCTTCTTGAGGAGAAGCAACATCAACTGATTTTCATAAATACCTCCATTCTGAAATCATGCAACAATAGTCTTTGATATGATAATTTTATTTCACTGTATCTACTTGCTGTGTATTGAAATCTAATGACTGGTGATGATGAATTACAATTACAAAAAAACCTATTTATACACCAGCATGAGAAAATAAAACTTATTAGAAAATCATATCGACCCTCCACAGAATTCAGGCTCCAAAATCATGTCGGCCTGCAACAGTCCTCAAGCATCTACATGTTGGCCACAGTATTTGTATTTCTGTTATTCATTAGTGAGACAGTCGGCGAGACAATGCAGCAGCTATGCCGAAGGCAATTCAATCGTTAATCGTTCCGCCTTTGTAATTTGCTTTCACCGTGACTCACCTGAGTTGGGGAGATGTCCCATAGATCACATTATGCCTTTCCAAAAGCCTCTTACCACCTGTATATTGCTATACAATTCTGTTCATTACACCGAATTCATGGAGTATTCTTATGTTCCTTCATTGTAACACTGTGAAATCAGGGAGACAATATATTGAGATCATTATGTCAAGCCAAAAGTCAATTGTCATTTCAAGTTGCCAAGACAATAGCATACTCGGGGAAACCACATGTAGATCACACAATGTTTCGTTGAAGGCTCCCATCTATCTCATATGTCATTGTAACAATCCAACCTTCATGCCAACAAAGTCACCTCTGCTTTCCATTCGGCGAGACCCCAGGCACCTCACCAAGACCACACACCGAAACAAATAGGTTACACCGAGCAGTATCTTTTGTTATATTCATCTTCGCCAAGACATTCAAATTTTCTCACCGAGAGCCACCTAAAAGAAAACCCTTATGCTCCGTTGGTGAAACATGTGCACATCGCTATGACCCTTCACCGAAGACATTATGTTTGGCCGAAGCGAAGACTCATACAAAGTTTCAGCGAGACCGAAGGTCACTCACCGAGACCTCACAACGAAAGCTCCAACTTATACCGATGAGTAGCCTCCCACCACTGGTCAGTAAGACAAATGATACTCACCAAGACCTTCTATCAATAACCCTTAGCCTTTGCCGACAAAACACCTCATGCATAGTCTGGGAGACATCGAATTCGGTAAGACATTACCCTGATGGCCGAAATTTATGCCGATAAATGTGTCTATAGTCGCCAAAACAACCTGAATGTTATGCCGATAGCCTGCAAGTGAAACCCAGTTGTTATGACAATACAAAGGTCTTGCCGATAGACCTGCAACAAACAAATATTAACATAGAAGCAAGATGGGTTGGGGAGACAATGGTAGACCTATGCCGATAAGAACAACAACATGGAAAATGTATGACCCAATGGAATCAAAGGAGAAATATGGAAAAATATGGGAAAAAAGTGTTCAATATGGAACCCATTTGGAAAATTATGAGTGGAGAACATGTGAAAATATTCAAAAATTTATAGTTCTAACAGGCTGATGAACCAGCATAGAAGCTGAACCAAAAATACTTTGCACGAACCAGTGCCTTTATCCCAAGAAGTGGAGTCAATATCAACCTATATAACCAGATAACAACTCAATAATAGCAACATATAATCACAAGAAATACCACATTACAACACTCCTCTATTACATTCATGATCATTACTACTTACAAATATCCTAGCACCTAATTTTGTGAGTTAACAATTCTGTCCAAGCATTTACATTAATTCATTGAATCAATAAGCAAGAATGAAATCAAATATCCATTGAGAAAAAATAGAGACAAACAAAAGGAATCCTATATTGGTTTCATTCATAACTCATAAAATGAGTACAAGGAGAGACAATAGCCATGAAATTGGTATTACTCTGTATTGTATTTGCTATACTGTTATCAAAATTACATACACAACACTGAACTCTAACTTAAGACAAAACCCTAAAAACATACTTAGTATTTCCCTTACAATTCACAAAGTTAATTTTCAAAATGGGTACAACCAAACAACTACCTCAAAATTTGTGCCCACACACACAAAGTGAAAGAAGGAAAGCATGAAAGAAACATAAAAGGAAAAGTCAAGAGATATTTCCATGTCTACAGCCTTGTCATCAATTCAAATTGGAGAAGATGCACTATATTTTCATTACTTTATCAAAATCCTAATCTATACTAAATCCAAGCTATGTAGTTCATTCCCATCTACCCATTATTTATCATGACTACAAATTTCAAAATTTTAAATTACTAACCTGCCACCTTTTATGCCATACCCCCCACACCTTCCAAGTACCTAGCTTTCCATGCTAGGAATTCATCTTCAATGGGCCAATCAAAATCCATGACTTCATCAACACTCTGTCTATAAGGTGCATACTTGGTGACAATCTAGTTAGCTTCCTTATCAAACTTCAGTAGGACAGTCTCAACATGAACTAACATATCTATATTTCTCTTCAATGTCTCCATATCAAATCTCTGACAAATTGACATAGCCTTATCTAAAATAACCTATTTTGTTTCATTTTTCCACTCCCTAGAGTCTTAATGCTATTACCATCCCTTAAAATGGATGGAAGAAGGCCATGATGTGATTCATGGAAGGATTTTACCAGCTCCTTTGTTTTTTCTCCAATGGTTCAATATTTCCCATGTATCCTTCAATTTTCCCTACAAGAACTATAGTCGGCTTAAAATTTCTAGGTGGACTGGGATCCTACTTAACGCCAATTCCCATCAATATCAAATCCTACTTCCTAGGGATCCAAATTTAAATGAGTGGAATGGCTCTTTCTCTTTCAATGTCAAAGTTCCTGATAGCATCCACCATAGATTAATAATTGTAGTGAATAGTATTCAACTTGTTATTCACTCTTATGTTCAAGTGTTGTAGCACTTTTGTGACAATCTTCATATTACTCTAGAAATTCTCCTCATCATGATTGTCACATTTCTCTTTGTACTCATTTAGCTTCCTAAGCAACTCATCCCCATTGATATCCCCTTCATCCTGCGGCCCTTCAGATGTATCAAGTTCTAGTATTGAATTAGGAACACTCCCCATGTTATATGGTACAATGGCCCAGGAAGAACTTACTTCAGCAGTAATCTCTAGAGGTATAGCTTCTTGTGAAGTAGTGGGGAAGTCAACATCGTTCTACTTAGGATTTCCAAGTTGAAATATTTGCAACATATCCTCCAATAATGCTACCTTTGTCTACAAGTGCATATTATCCCACTCAAGGTCTCCATACTTAAATAACAAGTTATTGCATTATGTCCTGGACTTATCCTTTTCTACAGTCACAAATTCTAAAGTGGCCCTTGTGAATTGTGCAACATGAACTGACATATTGGCAGCTTCTAAGGCTAATGTTTCTGACACTCTTTTTATTATTAGGCCTCCACTATAGTTAGGTGCAAGTTCATTAATATCACACTTTCTTGTGCTTGGGGATAAAAACCATATAGCCAAAGCTTCCCAATCTTCATTGTAAGAAGACCCCTATAATGCAAGTGCAACTTCTTATTTTGTATCATAGAGAGGCCTGTCACATTTTTTATTGTGTCAAAAGCTATGGCATAAGCAAGATCCCATTCTGGTAGCAACAAAATGCCACTAGTCCTTACCAATTCTCAACCCTCCTTTGCATTCATTTTCTGGAATCTAGTTCTCATTTCATTTAACACCTTTTTTGGGATGATAGTATTTGGAAATTTTGGGTGAAGGATTCTTTCTATATCTAAACTTTTTACATATTCATCTCTTTTAGCCATGTATGCAAATTTCATAAAATATTGAGTCTTTATAAATGAGTCATCATCTAATAACTTTGCATCTTCCATTGAGTCCAATGAGATCAACTTTACTCAATCTTGTTCCCAATTGATGTGTTTCCCTTATGAAAAGTGTAGTGGGAACTCCTTGCATTTCTAGTTCTGACACCAAAATATCATCACCTGATTCTTCATCATCATAGTCCACTAGACCATTATCTTAAACCTTTTTTCTTTTGAATGATGGCTCCCTGTGGGTGGTAATTCACTAGGTGGTGGAGAATCAATGTTCACAATTTCAGGCTCTACCGTCCTTGGTGGAGATGGTAGTGGTACATGTGGCATAGGAGGAGGCTTATATTCCTCTTGATGAGAGGGAACAGGAGCTTCCTCAATTTTCTTTTCCTCACTCTTTCTCCTTACAAAGAATTTTATTCTTGGTTCCTCAGGGGCTTGTGATGTAGATTCTCCTTCTATAGTAGGTATTTCTCCTCCACTCAGTCCTTCTACAATTGGAGATTTCTCTTTATCTTTACCTATTACCCCTTTAGTTTCAAGGTGGCCCACTATTGAATCTATAAAGAAAATTAGATGCGGAAAACAATTCTCCTTACATCAATACCTCAGGAAATAATGTAGATTCACTTTAAAATTTACAATTACAATCCAATTAAGATGCACTATGAAACAGACAACAGAAATAGAGTATTTGACAAACACACATGAACACCAGATATACGTGGCAAAACCCTTACGGGAGAAAAACCCACCACACCAAGAGAAATCACTTTGTATTACAGTAATGAAATTACATACAAATTCCAGACTTATCTTTCTAGTATCATTATACAGCAACATTCACCATTAACATTCTTGTACATGAATCTTCATGTTACAATCCACATAATTCATCCACTGATACAATTACTCAACAACCTGTCGATTCAACCAACGAATCAATTGATAATCCAACCAGATCACATTCAGCAATCTCAGAATGTATACATGGCATTCCCTGACTGTCGAACTTCCTCACAGAACCGTCACAACCGATTGTCTTCCAACTATTTAGTTTTGGCTCCTCCTATTCATCCACAAGACTCCACATAGGACGGTCTTACTTGGTCAAAAAAATTTGCAATGTATTGGCATCTCGGTGAGACACTAACAGTGTCTCACCGATGCCACAAAGACTTCATATCGATGTCACCAAGAGACTCTGTTATCGCTAAGATGTTCTATCGAGCTCCATGAGTTACACCGAATCACCAAGCAGTCGCCCAAACCTATTGCATTCACCAGGAGATCATAGCGAGTCTCCAAAAGTATACCAAAGACACAAGTCATATCGAGCTCCAAAGGATAGTCGGCAAGACATACCGATATTGCCAAGAGGTTTCTCCGAGACATAAAGGCTACTCCAAAGTGTTCACCTGTCGCCAAGACATTTCCCTTCACTGAGAGAACATACTGATCTCCATATGTTACCCCGAAGGCTCTTCATCATTGGCAAAACTCATCAAAGTCACTAGGACTTCTTACCAAGACCACTATGTTCCACCAATGACAAACATTCGCTAAGAGCTACACCAAGACTTCAGAAGATGTTCCTGTCGGTGAGACCTTCAACATTTGCTGAGATGTCTTCCCAGGATCCTTGAGTTACCCTGATAGCCATCGGCTATCGGCAAGACAACCTTTAGTCGCTAAGACGTTTCTCCAATCACTTTTGAGTTACTCTGAAGAACGTATGAATGTTTCCCTATTGGCGTGACCTTCTTCGTTCGCTGGGACTTCTTAGCAAGAACCCTTAGCTATCCTGAAGCCCATGGTTTCCAAGAGTCTCCCCGAAATATGATTGAATAGCCTATCTATCAGAGGTCTCCTGAGCGCTATGAGGTCATAATGAATACACTATGTCACAGTGATAGACTCCACAGTGCAACCTTTCGGCAAGACATTTGCAAGGTCACAGCGACCTGTTCAATGAATCAAGCTGCTAGTCGGCCAGAAAATGAAGATGTCACACCGACTTAGCTCTAATGGAGGTTTCAGCCTGTATAGTTTGAGACACATATTTCCAACAGAATCAAAATTCCTTGCTACATGCTCCACATTTTGTATTATATCCTCAACCTCTGGGAGAATTTTGAAATCAAGTTCTTCTTGCTTTATTTTTCTCTGCATTTTTTTTGTATGAAATCCATCTTGCTATCCCTTTTTCCTTCTCCAATGTGTCTAACGCATTTCTTATTACATCTTTAGGATACTGAAAAATGTGGACAAATTTCTAGCTCTTGTTTCTTTCTTTCAGCCAAGCCATAAAACCTTCAAGGTCATAGTTGATCCTCTCAACTAACCTCCACATGCGATAGGTTTTGACTATATCAAGGATATTATTCCAACTTCCCTTGGTCATTAGAAAATTAAAAAAACAAGTGTACAAAGGAAAGAAAGTTCCTTTTCCTTGATTTAATAAGTGTTCATTTTCTACACTTCCCAGTTGCCACATAACCTCAAGGAAACCAATTCTTTCTGGCACAAACTTTGGCAGCAAGTGAGGTGCTATCATGGAACCATATACTCTAAAGATAGTGTAATCAAGGTATGAAATAACATCTCCCTAATTATGATCAACTCCTAGCTCAGGCTTTGTCTCCTTGGGTATTAAGAAATCATGCAGAGCTATGGGAATTCTGGGTAAATGCACAACCAAGACCCTCTTCAGTTTAGAAGATTTTTTTTTTTGGAATGTTCCATAGTCATTTATCCTATCATATTTTTCCAAGACTGTGGCCCAACATTGCATGGGAAAATCCAAGTCACCCGCCTTTCTTTCCAAGAAAATACTGTGTCCAAAGTAAACTGCACCCTTGTAAAGAAACATGTGCATCAACAATGAATACCAATTGAATCTCACTCCTGATTCGCCCTTCTTCAATGTTGTTAGTCCTTCATGCATTCATTCTAAAATAAACCCCGCATAATCATATACTGCACACTATTGGGGGTGTTAGATATGGGAAGCCATGTACATCCATGCCATCGGCATTCCAAAGACAAGATCAAAACCAATTATTGTACAAATGGGATAGAAGTTCCTTTTGAAGTAGGGAGAAAAATAGTTAGCTAGGAAAGGTGTTGGAAAGAGACACTACACATGTCATTTGGTGTTTTCATTGATGGCAACCCTATTCATTGATTCGATCTGCACTTTAGTAGTAGCTTATACTAGAAGTCAGATTGAAGTTTTGTGATTAACTATCAAGATAGAACAAAGCATCTAAAAAAGTTATTTTTTTATTCATATGCAATTTCTATTATCATTTTGAGTTGTGGATCTTAGGGAAGGTTTTTTGATGTATAATCTATGTTATCCTTGAATCATAGAGCCTCGTATCGATTGGTGTGAAAGTTAGGAGATCCGTTTGATTGATTTTTTGTTTAACAATGTAAGAAGGCTGACTAAGTGAATATAGCATGTTGTGGATCTTTGAGGAGTAATTTTTTGAAGTGTTTTGTGTTTGAGCATTTTTTTTTGGGTTCTCACTATGTTGTGGCCAACTTTGGTTGGTGTGCATTGAAAATTATCTATAGATTGAGCCAACGGTTTGTAAATATTTTATGTTTTGTTGAAGCCGACATGTGGTTGATTAAATATTTAGTTGTGGATATATATAAGTGGTCATTTATATCATTTGGATGTATGTATGAATTGTGTTGATGTATGTTGTGAAAGTTAGAAGGATTGTAGAGTGATTATGCACAATTTCACTTGTACAGAAAAAGAATTGTGATTTGAATTAAAGTAGACATAGTAGAAGTGCAGAATCAGATAGAAGGTCAAGATGTGATTGATGTGCTTAACCAGAACTGTAATCAGGCATTAGTAGATGTTATTCTTTCAGTTCAAATATTTTGGATGTAACCCAAATGCTTTTGTAAGACAGTGAGTCTTCTTTTGTATCTGAGCACTGAGCTCTAGGCAGTGTGCCTTAATGCATGTGCATTCCCATTTGTAAACACTTATATTTGAGTATACTCATATTGTGGATTGACCTCCATCGTGGTTTTTCCCCTAACAAGGTTTCCACATAAAAATCCTTGTGTTATGGTGTTGTGGTCGATTGCTTTATGTTCCTGCATCTTTCTTTTGGTTCAATGCTATAAGTGCTTTAAAGATCAGGTTAATAAAGTTAAATTTTTCAGAACACTGATTCACCCCACCCCCTCTCAGTGTTCCTTGATTTCAACAAAAGGCTCTTTATCATGTGGTCATATTACAATATTTTGATTTGTAATTTCTACTAAGAATCTCGATAGGACATGGACTCTGAATGAAATCCTAGTTTTTTCATACTCTTTCTTAAGAACTTGTCTTAATTTATGTTATGCATTTCATCACTCCATCTAGTGAGCTTGAAAACAAAACCCAAATCCTCCTTAGTGATTCTGACCATTTCTTTCCCATCATATGTTCTTATAGTCCTCATGACTGGGTCATAATTAGCAGCTATTTCCTTAAGCAAGTCAACATCCATATAAACATTTGGCACAATCAACTTTACCAGGTCATAGTTCTAAGGGTTTCCTACTAGGATACCCATATTTCTATTCCTGTAAAAGCTATAAAATAGTTCCCATCTAGTATAAGGTAATTTGGCATCTTTGATAGAACATCTCTTGTCAAACAAACCCTCTGCTACTTGCAGACCTCTGTGAATCAATTAGACTTTATGTTTGCCACTAGTTGAGGGTTTCTGGTTTATCTGAACAAGGCCTTTGGCTTTTGTGAGGGTTTGATATGAATTATGCAAATGTATAATTAACAAATTCTTCTTTATGAATGTCAAACCTTAAAATGCTAAACCAAGAAAACCCTAATAGACTCAAGCTTCAAAAAACCACAACTTATCAATAATGTTGGAGAGAGGGAAACAATTCACTTACTGGCTCTCTTCATAGGTTGACAACCTTGGTTCCGATGTCAGAAAATGTTGAGAGACCAATGTGTACCTTAGAATTTTACCCTATTTTAATATGCAAAATAACTTAAAATGCAAATGATAAAACACTAAGAACACTTCAATGATTAGCCTAAAGAGTGATAAAACAAGGAAAATAGATGAAATAAAATGCAAATCGATTATACCTTCCTTGCTATTCAAGAATCCTTGGTTGGCCCTTGATTTAGATGAATTTGTATGCTCCTTAGATGGCTTTTGATGTTACTAAATGCAAGATTGATAATGAAAAATGACTAAATGGATGGCTAAATGATAGCAAATGCTTGAGAATGCAAATTGGCAGCATAAGGTTGCTCAAAAATGAAAGTGTTGAAAATGTCTTAGAGGAGGGGGTATTTATAGAAGAGTTTGAATTCTCTAGAGAATTCAACGGTTGAGATTCATCCAACAAGGTCAAGATGAAGGGATATGGTGGGTTGAGAACTCACAAGCCCTCACATCTTGACATGTGGATGGTGAAGTGGCTAAGAGGAGATGAGGTGTAAGTGAGGTGGCCAAAAGGTACATAAGGTGGGGGACGGACAAGTACCTTCCAAGTACCTTGGGGAGTGAGAAGATTTCCTCAAAAAGGAATTTCTTATCCCCAAGTGAGAGTGAAAGGGACATTTGAGGAATTTTGGAATTCCTCAAAAATCCCCATGGGAAAATGAGAGGTGGTTGGAGAAATAAATGTGAATTAAAAATTCACATTCTTAGGAGAGTCTAAAGGATAAAAGGTGAGCTCCAAAAAGGTGGGAATTGGTCACATGTGGATGATGTGACAAGTCCAAGGTTCTAGAAGCCTTGGAAGATAGAATGTGAATTAAAAATTCACATAGGAAAAAAGAGAATCTAGGATAAATAAATGAAAATTAAAAATTCTCATGGGAAAGAGGGTCAATGCTCAAAAAAGGAAAAATGGAAAGATTGACTAAAAAGTGGTTCTAAAAGTGGTTAATGACTTTAATTAAAGTTGTGCAAATACTTGATTATAATAATTAATGGAAGATTAGAGACAAGTGGCAAATGCAGGAGGATGTGACATTAATTCTTGATTAAGAGGATGCACACCCTAAATATGAATTAATTAAATTAATTCATATTAGTGATGGATTATGGAGGATGTGACAAAGAGGGAGAAAAGAAGAATTTAAAATTTATTTTAATTCAAAAGATTAGGATGACTAAATTAAATAAATTGGTGTATTTATTTAATTTAGAGAAGATAAAGGCACTAAATAAAGTGTTTAATTATTAAATTAAATAATTTAAGAGTCCTATGTGGGAAGTATAATATTAATTAAATAAATTAATATTAACAGAAAAGAGGTAAATTTGATCATATGGGAGTGATCAAATTTGGGTGTCTACATTTTGCCCCTCTTTGAAATATTGTTAAAATAACAATGTTTCGAAGAAAAATAAAATGTTGGGGATGAAGAAAGTGATATGGATTGATGCCCCAGCTTGAAAAAGGAGGGGAAAAAGGAGAGGGATGCCCCAGTGTCGGCCTCAAATGGATGGAAGAAAGTGATAGGGTATGCCCCCTCAAGAAGGCGGTTGGGGAAGAAACAAGGGGGCCCCAAACAACTTCTTGATAGAAAGAAATGGATGAGACCATTGAATAGAGGGCGAAAAACTAAGCAACTTTTACTTTTGAACGGAGTTGATTGAATGTACGGTTTGGAAATAGCGGCTTTGAAAAAGAAAGGGATTAATTGGAAGAAAAAAAAAGGTAAATAAAAGGTAAAAAATACCTTTTATTTGAAAAGGGGGGGAAAGAGGGGTTAAAAAGTAATTTGAAGAATTACCTTGCTTCATTGTTACTATAGCAAGTGAGGAAAGGGGAAAGAAGAGGGAGAGGAGACGAAGCAACAATGCCGCGGGATTGTGACACAGAGATCATTCACCGAGCAGATGACCTACGGAGAAGCTGGACCCACTTCGTGGTGCCCCACAAGGTGAGTATGAAAACCCATGCTATGTATTTTAAATATTTAATCATGTTTTTAAAATAGGTAAA
Source organism: Sequoia sempervirens (assembly GCA_007258455.2). Classification (NCBI taxonomy): domain Eukaryota; kingdom Viridiplantae; phylum Streptophyta; class Pinopsida; order Cupressales; family Cupressaceae; genus Sequoia; species Sequoia sempervirens. Next base: position 229,909,846 of record VDFB02373365.1, read on the forward strand.
AAAAATGTACCATTGGGTTTGGTGGGCAAGGGGGGATAGAAAAATGGGTAGGTTGTAGAATTTGAAAAAAAAAGGAGGGATGGTAGATTGTTAGGGGGAAGAAAGTGGGCACGCCACCGCACAAAGGGGCGTATGTGCCCCAAGCTGGGGTGGACATGCCCTGGAAGGGGGTGCAGCCACCCTGGCTAGGGCGGAGCCGCCCGGCCTCAGGGCGGAGCCGCCCCAATAGGGATGGAGCTGCCTCGGTTGCTGGGCGGACATGCCTTGGCCAAGGCGGAGCCACCTCGGCCACAGGGCAGACACACCTCGGCCAGGGTGGAGCCGCCCAATAGCGGGGCAGACACACCCCGCCCAGGGTGGAGCCGCCCAATAGTGGGGCAGACACGCCCCAAGAGGGGCAGTGCTGCCCTAGCAACGCAGGGCTGACATGCCCCAAGCTGGGGCAGAGCCGCCCCAGCAGCTTGGGGCGGACACGCCCCGAGCTGGGGTGCGGACGCCCCGACAGCCCAAGGTGGACACGCCCCAAAGGGGGCGGAGCCGCCCAGGGAGGGGCGGACACGCCCCAGCAGCACGGGGCAGACATGCCCCGAAGGGGGCAGAGCCGCCCCGGGGAGGGGTGGACATGCCCTGAAAGCCCAGGGCGGACACTCCCCGACGCGGGCAGAGCCACCCCTAGGAGGGGCGGACACGCCCCGGGAGCACGGGTGGCGCCTCCTCAAGCGAGGGCGGAGTCACCACAGAAAGAAAAAAGGGGGGAGAGGGATAGGGTGATAGAGGTCAAAAAGAAGAGATTGCCCCAATGGGAGCAAAATGAGGATGAAGAAAGAATAAAAGTAAAAATGTCTCAGAGCTAGGAAGATTGTGTACTGATAATTGGTTGATGTGGATGCAGGGTTTGGGGTAGATACAGACACATGAGCGATGGTCGGAGGTACTGACAGCGACTATAGTAGTGATGATAGACGTGGATCATGCGGCCTTAGATCATGCGGGGTTATTGCACTTTTTAGAGGTGCTAGTGATGAGGGCACATCGAGTGATGCTAACAGCCTTGATAGAGAGATGGAGTTCAGAGACATCAACATTTCGTCTACCGACAGGGGAGGTGACAGTGATGCTGGAGGATGTATGGTGCATCCTAAAGTTGCCGATAGCGGGGATATTGCTGAGTGATGTGGTGTTGAGTGGGGCCGAGTTGCGGAAGACTATGACAGCTTTATTTGGACATGTTTCCTTGCCTCTTCAAGGTCTGCAATTAGACCTAGATAGATGTCTAACAGTGGGAGTACCACCGTTGCCTTTATTCCTAGTGGGGTTGATCAGTGAGATATTGCTGCCAGATCGTAGCAGGCAGTATTGCAGTCTGAGGTTTATAGAGGTGATTCGACACATTGTTGAGTGGTGTGAGGGATAGATTGCGTGGGGTGCTTGTGTCCTAGCCCAGTTGTATAGAGATATGCATTTGATTTGTTATTGGGAGGGAGTGAGTTTGACACACATGACCCTGCTATAGGTGTGGGTATGGGAGCATATTATGGTGACGGGACCGATTGTTGTTAGGGAGGGAGATGTGGATGATAGAGAGCCGCTGGCATGGAGGTATGGAGAGGCAAGGGGTTGGGTTACTCAACATAGAGGGTTGGGAGATGTGGAGGGATGGAGAAGGGTGGTGGATGATTTGGAGGAGGGAGACATAGTGTGGCGACCTTATATACGTCGACGCTTCAAGGGATGGAGAGAGCAGACTGAGAGATGGAGTGGGTACTTTATGGCTCAGTGTGTCCTGATTGGGATTCTTCCGTGGATAGTGGAGATGCACCAACTAGATAGGGTGATGAGATAGTTTGGGCTGACACAGGATATTCCTAGTGCATCGGTGATGTTTTGATGGCTCACCAGAGAGCAACCATGGGGGCATGCGATTAACTTGAGGGAGGCCAGACCCTCATGGGCGGCGATAGTGTAGGTAGCCTATCCTGGGAGATGTGAGGGAGTAGAGGATGCAGGGGTGACAGAGCGATATGACCGGTGGTTTCGCAACCACCTATGGGATAGGATTACACCATTGGTGCCAATTGTAGGAGCCATAGGATTTGGATCAGAGGATGAGCGGTGTGGGGCTAGAGAGGGAGTATGACATGAGGGTGATAGAGGTCTCGAGCCAGAGAGGGGAGGAGAGAGGATGGAGGCAGTGGAATGGGCAACGAGGAGGAGGAGGAGGATGACTAGGGGGCAGCGGAGGAGGGGGAGAGAGGTGGTACGACAGGAGGGTGGGAGAGATCCTAAGGCAGATGTGGGAGGACAAGAGGAGTCAAAGGTGGAGATGATACACTTAGTGGAGGGTAGAGTGGGCCAGCAGACTGGTATAGGGGGTAGAGTATGACAGAGGAGAGTGTTGGTACAGGCGGAGCAGGGAGGGGAGAGACAGCAGGATGGAGGTCAGGCGGAGATGGAGGCCAGGAGTCAGCCAGAGATGATAGTGGGCAGGAGGCGACTAGTGAGGGTACAGACCGTGATAGAGTAGTAGGAGGGTGCCCGAGAGGATACTCAGGCCAAGAGTCAGCCAGAGAGGATAGTGGGTAGGAGGAGACTGATGAGAATACCGACTATGACAAAGCCGGAGGGGATGGGTGGGGGTGGTCAATAGGAGGGAGCCCGAGAGGAGATTGAGGCCAAGAGTCGGTCAGGGAGGATGGGGAGTAGGGGACGACAGAGGGAGGGCATATGGTATCAGGGCAGGAGCCTCTCGTTGTAGAGATAGGGGAGAGTGAGGATGAGGGGCAACCGAAGATAGGAGAGCCGGGGAGATTAATGAGAGTTGGGAGGCATGGTTAGCCACGGAGAGTACGAGTCCATCCTTCCATGGAGGACTTGGAGGATCAACAAGAGCAGGAGGATAGGGAGAGTGATGATGCTATGGAGATAGACGGAGATGTGCAGGATATGGATATTTGGGATGTAGAGCCATTGGCAGTGGTTCCTGTCATTGCCTCAGGGGATATGATTGTTCAACCGAGAGATACTATGGAGATGCTTCAGAGCATAGATCAGAGGTTGAGGGTGGCAGAGGCAGAGGTGATCAGAATCAGAGTCGAGCTATTGAGAGCACTAGTAGTAGGTTAGAGGGATTATAGATTTATGGTAGAGGTGATGGGGAGAGAGAGAGGTACTACTGGCTGACATACAAAGGTTACGAGATGAGTTAGCTACTGTTAGTTGGGACCAGGACAGACTACAAGGGGAGACCATTATATTGTAGGCCAGAGGGGGGTCAGTGGGGATGATCGATCATGTATCAGCAGGTAGTGGGAAGCAGGTAGATGATCTCTGGCAGGAGCGAGATGAGCTACAGGACATAGTGTATTGTTTAGACCAGACAGTGGGAGAGATGGGGGTGATGTAGGAGAGGGAGAGACAGGCGAGAGAGTAGGTTTGTATTATGTAGGCGGAGAGGGATGTAGCACAGGCGTAGGTACAGGCAGTGGAGGTAGAGAGGGACACAACACAGGCATGAGTTCAGGTGCTGCAGGATGAGAGAGAGTTGGCAGAGGAACAAATTCGGTCTCTTCAGAGGAGAGAGGAGGTAGCCACAGAGGTATTAGTATTGCAGGGAGAGCGAGATGCAGTGGTGTTGAGAGTTCAGGAGTTGCAGGGGGAGAGGGATGGAGTAGTGGTTCAGGCGCAGGCTACACAAAGAGAGAGAGATCTTGCAAAGATACAAATGCAGATGTTGTAGGGGGAGCGAGATGCAGTAGTGGTTAAGTGTCAGGCCGCTCAGAGGGAGAGAGATGCTGTAGAGATATAGATGCAGACACTGTAGGGGGAGCGGGATGCAGCAGTGGCATAGTGGCAGTTGATGCAAGTCAGTGATGTGATGGGGAGGGATATGCATGGATTATAGGGGGAGAGGGATGCAACAGTAGCTAGGGCAGTGGCTACTGAGGAGATGAGAGATTGGATGCAGGTAGAGCTGGCGTAGTTACGCCTATCCCAGGAGGCCTGGGAGTAGGAGAGAAGAGTGATTATGAGGGATCGGAATAGGTATCATCAGGAGCAGAATTTTGCTCGGGTTCAGGTTGCGGAGTGAGAGGAGAATGCGAGAGAGGCAAGATTTTGGATAGCCGCATACTACCATGCAGTTCCAGACCTGACCCAGCGGAGATTTCAGTATACCCGACAGGCACCTCAAATGCCAGCGCCATCTCAATCACTGGGGACACGGACGCGAGGTTATAGTGATTCGCCAGGTGTTACACTAGGCAAGAGATCATTACCAGATTCACCACAGGGATCAGATGTGGGTAGCTCATTCGGGAGGTGATAGGTTATTGAGTTTTTGACATATGCGGGGTGGAGCATGTAGGATTTATCGACAGAGATCAGAGAGGTCCATATCTCTGGATTTTGTAATTTATTATGTGATGGATATATGATATATTTTGAGGTATGATGGACATGTGACACACATTATATTATTTTGACTATGACATGAGACAGTTCTTATTGGCATTATGTAGTATGTTTCCTTTTGTGATGGGTGATTATATGCACGTGTATATGATATTTCCTATTTATGTGGATGGGTATTTTGGGTTATTTATGCATATGTGTATGATATTAGATGCTTATGTGGATGATTGGGTGTATATATGTTATAAATGCAGATATGGTGATATGATAGGCACACATGTTGTATCTATGATGATTTATATGTATGGATGCCTAGTTAACTTATTTGTCATGTATGTATATGTGTAGGATGGATTTTGTATGAACATTTTACATATGTGGGATGTGATGTATTATGAGTTTGACACTTTGTGATGCATGTGGTGATGTATGCATGGTTCTAACATGTGATGCAGGTGGTGATGTATATGTGGTTAATATAATGATTCTAATATGTAATAATACTCTTGTATTTGAGAGGAAATAACACACGGCCATAAGTGTCAATAAGAACTGACAGGATAATGGAAGGTGACTATGTAGTGATTGTGAAAATGGGTGTTGTTTGGCATCTGTCAAAAATTATTAGTATCTTGAGATGAATGGGATAGAGTGGGATAAAGTATTTGCACAACCAAAATCATAGGGTGAATGCAATGCAATAGATGATGAAATGCAATCCTAATATGAGTTGTCATCTTTGGAGCATTGATATTTGCTATAGCATAAGATACCGGATACCCTGATATATAAGACCAGGGCCAATAGGCATCCAAAGTATGAAACAAACACGACAAGCAAAAGGGGCTACCCCAACACCCCAAGGTCAAGATGACCTTGGTCAGGCCAGGTATTGGGATAACCACAAACACACAAGGATGGCCCAGCGTAACACAAGGCCTCAGGGATTTTGGTGGGTACTACGTGGGACAATTGAAAAGACAAAAATAAAGAAAAGACCAAGATGAACCCATATGTCGACTAGTCAAAGCACACCATGATATGATGGATCAAGGTGACCATGACAAATGTTGATAGTGAGCTCAAATGAAAAATAAATTCCAAAACATCAAAAGATTACAATTAAAATCAAAACGTCCTTTGCCATAGGATCATGGTGATGAATAGGATCGATGAGGTCTGCTAGGAAGGATGCATCCTGTTGAGACCGATGATGGATACTAAACTAGAATGACCCAGTTTGACGCCAAATGTTTTCATTAACCAAATATTTTGATAATATTAGGATCTTATTTGAGAATAACGAGCTAGATGGGGACACAGATAGACATATCCTACAGACCTAGGGGCTTGGGGGCCGATCAAAGATTAGCCTTGCCTACGTGAAAGTGCAGAGCCCTCGTAGTTCATGAAAAGACCATGGATAAAGCAGAAAGAGGATGATGAAGGAAAATGATGGATGACCAAGACGCGATGGTTAGAATACCCCAGGGACAGATCAAATGATCAGTCTTGCCTATGTGAAAGTGCAGGGGCAACATAGTTCGACTAGTGATGCGGAGGGACGAGATCTAGATGGAGACCGACATGATGGATGATCCTATATGATGACACAGACCGACCGACAAAGGGAATGAATGACACAAGCTCAGAGTGGGATACTGAAAAGCTCCGGATGGGGGACAGGCTAGATGGGTCATCCAATGCTCAATCAATATGTACCAAAAGGCCTAGGATGAGATGGGTGAGGATGATAGTGCAGATGAAAGCATAAAATAACTAGGATGTCAGGCAGATAATGATTAATCCCTCTACGGATGACGCTTGTTACTAGGTTTTCACCATCCATACTTATCCAAGGTGCCACCAAGGGGTGGTTTTCACCATAGGACAGATTTATTTCTCTTTACTATTTTTTTGGATTTTTTATTTTATTTTTTGATTAGGTGGGGTTACCGAGTAGATTTAGCTATAGAACTTCTTCAGATGCATGATATTGATGGGTTCGTCAAGGGGATCTCCTTCAAGAGTAGTGAACCTGTAGGCCCCAAATCCATATTTGGCAGCTATGATATAAGGCCCTAACCAGTTTGCCTCAAATTTTTCCTTTTTATCATGATCTTGTTGAATATGTTGGTTCTCCTTAAGAACAAGCTCGCCAACCTAAAATTTTCAAGGATGAACCTTCTTATTGTAATTACGTTTGAGGTGATTTTGGTATGCTTGCAGATGATCATAGGCTTTTATTCTTCGTTCATCTAGTAATTCTAGCTGTGCAAGCCATGCAACACGAGCATCTTCTTCGCTGATAAGATTCTTCAGAGAAATCCTCAGTGATGGAAGCTCAACTTCAATTGGCAAGACGACTTCAGCACCATATACTAAAGAATAGGGGGTGGCGCCTGTCGGGGTGCGGATGGATGAGCGATATGCCCAAAGGGTAGGATGAATATAGAGATGCCAATCTCATCTAATGTTATTGACAACCTTTTTGAGGATGCAGATAAGGGTCTTGTTGGTTGCTTCTGCCTGACCATTGCCCTAGGGGTAATAAGGCGTTGACCAATGGTGTTGGATATGAAAGGTGTCGCAGAGGTGTTTCATGGCTTGGTTTTTGAAGGGTTTTCCATTATTAGAGAGGATGGTGGATGGGATACCATATCTATAGAGAATATGGTAAAGGATAAATTTTGAGATTTGGATATCAGTGATTTGTGAGAGTGGTATTGCTTCTACCCACTTAGTGAAGTATTCAGTGGCAGTAATTATGAATGTATGGCCATCAGATGATGGTGGGTAAATCTTGCCAATCAAGTCGAAACCCCATTGAGAAAAGGGCCATGGTGCTAGGAGGGGCTAAATATCTTGTGCTAGGGCATGAATAAAATCTGCATGTTGTTGACATGGAAGGAACTTCTTCACAAATTCACAAGCATCATGTTCCAATGTAGGCCAATAATATCTAGCTTGTAGGATCCTTTTGGCCAGAGCCATACCATTTGAGTGAGATCCATAAACACCACCATGTACTTTCGTTAGTGTCATGTGGGCTTCGGTCTCATTCAAACATCTAAGGAGGATTCCATCATACCCGCGATGATAAAGCGTATCACCGACAATGATGTATTAGGAAGAGTGATGAACAAAGGATTTGTGTTGGTTGCGTGTAAGTTTTGGGGGTATGATATTATCATGGAGATAGGTGTATATGTACTGGTACCATGGGGAGGCAAGACCTATGATATTGCACACCATATCAGTTTCAGGAATATCATCTGCAGGAATTAAAAGTTTTTCAACAAGAAACTCACATTATGTTCGGTCTTTAGGCATGTCAATCAGGGAACCAATAGTGGCCATTGCATCTGCCACTTTAATCTGTACCCGAGGAATTTGGTCAAACTGTATGAAAGTGAAATATTTCTTGAAATCATCCACCATGCGCTTATAGGGTAACAATTTATCATATTTTGTGAGGAATTCATCATAAACCTACCTAATGACTAGCAAAGAATCACCAAAGACTTTCAAATGAGTTATGTGCCACTGCTTTGCAATTCTGAGACCAGTGAGGAGAGCTTCGTACTCTACCATATTGTTGGTACACGGGAATGCTATCTTGAATGATTTTGGAATGTAGTCACCTTGAGGGGTAACTAATAAAATTCTTGCGCCTGATCCATTATGCGTTTATGATCCATCAAAATATAGTGTCCAAGCTGGTGCTTCTCTGACTGTGTAGACTTCTTCATCTGGAAATTCAGTGTCTAGAGGGTAAGCATCTACTAATGGTGCCTCGGCCAATTGATCAGCTATGATCTATCCCTTTATGGATTTTCGGTCTACATACTCTATGTCAAATTTGCTTAGAAGCATGACCCATTTGGCCATACGGCCAGTCATAGTGGTTCTAGATAAAAAATACTTCAGGGGATCAATTTTAGTGACTAGTTTGACTGGATGGCTAAGCATGTAATGACGGAGTTTCTGTGTGTAGAAGACTAGTGCAAGGTAGGATTTTTCCATGGGGGAGTAGTTTAACTCATAGCCGACCAATGTTCGACTGATGTAGTAGATTGCCCTCTCTTTGAATGACTCATCATGTTGTGCCAACAATGCCCCCAGTGCAACTGAAGTAGCAGAGATGTAAAGTAGGAGGGGTTTTCCTGGAATAGGTGGCATCAAGATTGGTGGATGAGCTAAATATTCCTTAATTTTATCAAAACCCATCTGACACTGCTGGTTCCATCAGAAGGTGGAATCTTTCTTCAGAAGATGAGTGAATGCTTGACACTTATCTGCTAGCTGGGCTATGAACCGATAGATGGACTGCATCTTCCCCTGGAGACTTCTTAACTACTTCAGATTACGTGGAGGTGGCATGTCCAGAATAGCCTTTACCTTGGCAGGATCAACCTCAATGCCCCTATGAGAGACTATGAAACCCAACAACTTTCCTGACATGACCCCAAAGACACAATTTTTTTGATTTAGCCATAATTTGTAATGCTCTAACTGTTCAAATATCTTTTTCAGAATGGCAGGATGTTCTGCTTGTGTTCTGGATTTTCCTAACAAGTCATCAACATAATCTTCCATGATGATATGGATGAGGTCATGGAAGATGACTATCATCGCCTTCTAATATGTTGCCCCTGCATTTTTGAGACCAAAGGGCATAACATTGTAACAGAAAGTACCCCAAGGTGTTGTGAAAGTGGTCTTGTGTTGGTCCTTAGGTGCGATTCGAATCAGATTATAACCAGATAAGCCATCCATAAGAGACAACATCTCATGTCCTGCTGTCAGGTCGACCAGCATGTCAATGTTAGGCAGAGGGAAGTCATCTTTTGGGCAGGCTTTGTTGAGATCCCTGAAGTCTGTGCGGACTCGAATGTCTCCATTCGGTTTGGCAACTAGTACTATATTGGAGATCCACTCGAAGTAGTCAATTGGTCTGATAAAACCCGCCTCTAGTAACTTCTTGAATTCCTTCTTGACTAACAACGCTACCTGCGGATGCATCTTGCGGAGCTTCTATTTGACAGGCTTGGCATCTGGGCGAATGTCTAAATGATGAACCACTAAGGTGGGGTCTAAGCCTGGCATGTTTGAGTATGACCAAGCAAAGTTAATGATTCCCTCTTGGAGTAGTTGCATGATGACCTGATACTCTTGCTCTGAGAGTGATTTAGCTACATAGGTGATTTTAGGATTTTCAGCAGTACCCAGATTAACTTCTTGAGTTTCTTTAATTAGAATAGACGATCGGGCAGATAACTAGGTTCTCACAAGGGGAAGATGAACATCTCCATCTTCCAATGCCTCTTCGAGGTTTTCAACATTAGATGCATCCTTTATTTTTACTTTTTCAAGGTCAGGAAGTCCCTTAGGGAGGTTTTCACTAGATGACCGCTTTTTACTTTTCTTATTCTTATTTTTGCGATTGGAGTGTTCATCCTCCCCCAATCCCATAAGGTTGACATATGTATCTGCAGACATACTGATAGGTGTGCTATTACGTAGGTCCCAATCAATAAGCTCAAGGTGACAAAGGGATAGGCTACTAGTGCAGACGGATAGGCATTTGAACATGGATAATAGGTCGATGTGATCGATGTCATCGTACACACGTATGATGGATTCCTCCTCGGGAATGTCGTCCAATGAGCCATTGTCCACGGCGACACTGTTGGAAGTATTAGACGATGTTGTAGGGCCTTTCTATTTTCTGTCATATCCAATGCCTATGTTTTTTGGTAGCTTTGATGTATCAATGGGTTGTAACCACCCTTGTTCTTCTTTACCTAGGCCCCTGCCTTGATAGTTATGTTTTTCCATGAACTTTGTTGGCCAGGGGTACTTTTCCTGAAAATATTCCTTTAGAGGAGTTTCCGGCTGGGGTTCTTCTCGATAGACCCATTGGCTTATGTCCTCTTCTGGTGCATCTATCTTGACACTTGGGAATCTGAAAGTGGTGATAGGGATGTTTTTACCATTGAAGGTGATGGTCTTGTCTTCTTTTGGAGTAGCATACAAATGTTGACCATACTCATGTGGTGATGGTGGCATGGTTGCTACATTGAGAGTAGTATGCATTTCATATTCACCAAACCCTTTGTCAATGATCTAGACTTTGGTGACTGTAGGATCAGTAGCAGAAGATGGAGTGGTTGTCACAATGGAGGGTGGATTACCTAATGATGACTGGGATGCCCCCATTTCAACCCTGGGACAATAATGTAAATGGGGAAATCACACTTCTAAAGCACATAAATATTCAAATGGTTGGGGGTTAGCATAGATGGTGACTTCTTGTTCGTTGACTGAGAATTTTAGGCACTGATGGTATGTGGAGGGGACGGCTTGCATAGCATGGAGCCATGGACAACCAAGGAGGAGATTATATGGAAAGTCCAGATCAAGGACATGACAAGTAATGTACTAAACCACATGTCCCACTTGGATAGGAAGATTGATAATCCCTTCTGAATTCCTTTCTGCGTTATCATAGGCCTTGATCGTGATGATCTGATTACTTAAATCCGCCTAAGTATACCCCACCTGTTTTATGAATTTTAGAGTACACAAGTTGAGGGTAGAGCCATTATCTACCAAGGCTCTTTTTATTTTATGACGAGCAACCATGACTTCAATATGTAAGGGGCGATTATGATTGACATCGATGTTTGGCATATCATTTTGGCTGAAGTGCAATTGATGAGATAAAGCTAGGTGTCCTACCAAAGCTTGGAATTGTGTAGGATCAATGTCATTAGGTACATGGGTTTCCTGTAGGGTTTTGTTGAGGATTTATTGATGCATAGGGGAAGACTTAAGTAAATCCAAAATGGAGATATGTGCAGGGGTCCTTCCTAAGTGATCAAGGATGTTGTACTGAGAGCTTACAGGAGTTGATTAGGTGGGTGCAGAGGCTGCAGGGACAGTGATGCAGGCTCATTGTGTGGTAACAACACACCGAGGGTCTTTGGCTTTGACATGTATCATGGATACATGAGGTTCTACCTACTCAATGTAATGAATAATACCCTCGTAATTGAGGGGTACATTCTTATAGCTCATGTTATTTGTGTTGTTGTTTTGAGGATTACTGTTTGAGGTGTTCAGGGCTTGATTATGGTTTGGAAAGGCGTTTTGATATATCTGTAATTGAGCATTGGACGATGTGGCTTGACTGGTGTCAACCTTGATATCTCCTCGATCAATGAGATCTTGGACATAGTTTTTTAGACCTTGACATTTATTCAAAGAGTGTCCTTTGATTTTGTGGAACTCACAATATTCATTTTCCTTAAACCATGCAAGCTTGGGTTTGAATTCGTCAAGTGGCTTGGTGACAGGATATGTGATTGGATAATTGAACTGTATCAATTTATTGAAGACAACAATCAGGGGTTCTCCTAATTGAGCATACTGGCACTTAGTGTTCCTTTGGTTGTTCTGATTTGACTGTTGAGGAGGATGAGGTGCCCCCTGCAGTACAGATATGGCGTTAGGTATGGAGGGTTGTTGTCTCAAGGATGTGTTAGCCACCTGGACGTGTTTTGTATCAGTCGCACCATCATTTACTACATTCTTGTTTTTGTTCCAAAAACATGGCTTATCTCCAAATGATCTTTCTTTATCATGGCCATGTATTTTAATGTGCCCTTTGGTGACAAGGGCATGCTCAAGGATGGGTCCCTTTTCCACTATCTCCACGAAAGTGGTCACACAATGTAACCTAAAGTTATGAGCCATGTCGGGATGAGAGTTCTCCACGAAGAGAGTGACCATGTCCTTCTCTTTTAGAGGGGTTTTCATTCAGCTTTCTAGCACACACCACCTTTGGAGGTAGCTAGTAAAGGTTTCCCCCTCACGCTATTTCTCTTTGAGAAGGTCTAAGGTGTTAGTGTCCTCTAAATTGAAGGAGAAGTAAGAGAAATTTTTTTTTGACAGGTCTACAAAAGATTTTACGGATCATTTTTCAAGGGTCATGAACCACTCTAGGGCATTGCTTGCTGGCTTTGTGGGAACAGGTGTAGGAGATAGTTGTCATTGTACATAACTTCTTGACACTGGGAGTAAAACTCCTACAAGTGGGCCTTAGGATCTTTGTTCCCCCTGTATTTGTCAAACTTTGGCATTTCAAAATGTTTAGGGAAGGGGATCAATGAGATGGATGGATCAAATGGATATGGGCATATGTCTTCAAATTTGAATGATTGTTTTCCAGCCCCAGCTTGAAGATCCTTCAAAGCGGCTTTGATTTCCCTCAGATCCGAGTTGGCCGGTGGTGGGTTGGGGGCATATTGATGATAGGATGACAAAGGATCTTGCTGAGAGAGCGTCAGATTGTTGAAATATGAATTTGGATGGTTGGATGATGACATGCCTTGTTGGTAAGATGGGGGATTTTGTTGATATGGGGGCTATTGTTGTGGGGTATAGTACGGATTTGTTTGATAAAAGTGTGGGGTAAGCTGTTGAGGAGCTTGGATGGGATGTTGTGTATTGGTTTGGTGGTGTTGAAGGTATTGTTGTGATTTTTAGGAGGTCACATAAGGTGGTTGTTGGTGAAATTGTTGTTGATTGTGATAGTAGTAGTGTTGAGGGGGTTGTTGTTGTGATGTCAACTGTTGTATGGGCTGAGATGGGATATTGTGTTGTGGTTGAGCTTGCAGATGCAAAATGGATGTGAGAAAGGGGGATATGGTCTGAGCAATAGGTTGAGATGGATTTCCTTGTGGTCGGTGGGATTTTTGTTGTGAAGAGACCAAAGCATTATGTATAGGTTGTTGCTGATGAGATGGCTAAGGTAGTGTAGAAGCATTTTGTAAAGGGGGTTGTTGGGTACCACCCGAAACGTTCAGCTGGGATGTGCCTTGTGGAGGTAATTGAGGTGGAATGTTGGATTGGTTAAGCTGTTGAGATGTATATGAAGATGATGGTAGATTTGTGGCCCCAGGAGGTGGAAGCAATGTGGTAAAGGGGGTGCCCCCAGTGTTGACTGGAGGTTGATTCAAGAGAGGGGGTGCTATTAGCGTTAATGGCGCAGGTTGTGGAACATTTTGTGGCATACCATAGGCAAAAGGATTATTGGGATCAGGCACTTGAGGACCTCCCATAACTGAGGTTGAAGCGTGTGGGGGATGGTTAACTTGATAAAGACTAGCATTGCCAAATTCAGGTTGATGCCAACCCTCAAATGGAGGAACATTGGGGAAGTACGAACCTTCTGGTGCATTTTGTGAACCTTGGAGTATGTTAGATGGGGAACTCCTATATTTGGACAAGTCAACACCCGAGGGGGGTTTGACACCCTTCTCAATTAGATGGGCCAAAATTTCTTCCCCATGTTTTTCAAGCAGATGGTCAGTCATTTGCACATTGGCGGGATTACTAAAATGTTCCTCAAGCGTGAGTTCAGGTTGATTAGCCATACTCTCTTCACCATGTGGTGAGTTGTTCTGATCTTGAGTGTTGGAGTGTGATGAAGTACCATTATGAGGATCCCGAGGAACATTGTTAGGATCTTGAGCAATATTTGCACCATTGGTGGGATTTGTATTGTTATTAAGGTCTTGGGACATGTTCGCTTGGGAATTTTGACCTTGTTGTTGTTCCATTTGTCTCTTAACTTGTGACCTAGTTTGAATGGGCATGCAAGTGTGCTATGGGTGGGTTATAAAGATGTTTTTGATGAATGACTTGATTGTAGTTGGATGGGATGTGATTTTCATGGGATTTGGATTTTGATCAGATTTTGTTTGGATATATTGGATTGGATCAGATTTTGATTGGCTAGATTGGATTTTGATTGAATTGGATTGGATTATTAAGAGCAATAGGATTGCATTGGTTGAACAAATGTGATTTGATTGGTTGGACAATTTGATCAAATGATTGGTTTTGATAGATTTGGATGATTGAATGGGTATGATTGGATGATGAAAGGTGTGAGAGACCCCGAGTTTAATCAAAGGAAGTTACCCTTAGTGACCTAGAGCTTTGATTGATTAAGAGGATGATCACGACACCGAATCCACCTTAAGATAAGAATGGATTGATTGGGCCGAGGATGATAACTTATGACACTGAATTCACCTCGAGATGGAAGAAAATTGATTTGGGTCGAAGTTAAAGACTAATAATCAAATTCAAGTGCTATAGTCAATTTGGGTAACCACTTTGTAATACAAGGTTAAGGCAGTTTGGTTATGAGTCGTGTTTGGTGATGTAAATGGTAAAATTATGATGTTTGCTAAGTGATGGTATGGAATTTTGAATGGAATATGGGGAAATTAAATTGAACGGGTGGATTGAAGATGATTGTGGAGAATGAGTGGGCATTTAGAACGGTTAAATAGAGGTTTGGAATGATAAGATGGAGGTTTAAATTGATCAAATGGAGGTTTTGAGAGACTTAGAGTGACAAAACAGAGGCTTGGGATGATGAGATAATGGTTGGGAATGATTAAATGAGGGTTTAGCGGCTAAATGGATCCAAATGGGGTGATTTCAGGTGTTTAGAAGGGAAAATTCGCCCCTCTGCAATAAATTAGGGGCGTAGTCGCCTCACTACGAAAAATCAGGGGCGTAATCACCTCACTGTGGAAAATGAGGGGCATAATTGACTCACTACAGAAAATCAGGGGTGTAATCGCCTCACTGTGGAAAATCAGGGACTTGGTTTGATGAAAATGACTATGGAAAGGACTTTAAAATGACAATGATAAGGCCAATTTGTTAAAAATTTCACTGGTTTCTCACAAGAAAACACTCTCAAGCAAACACAATCCTACGATTAGTGTTAAGGGTATGGCCAAAGAGGTCTTAATCTAGGATGCACAAGGTGTCTAGGGAGTCCTCGATATACTCTCAGTACGTGAGGCACAAGCGTGAGTTAGGAACCCCAGTGAGATACTGAAGGGCTCAGACCAACTCTTCATGTCTATCTAGGTATCACCCTAGCTTCGACGCTTCACCAATTACAACATGACTGGATTGGGGTACAACTTTTTCTCTACCCCCTTTATATACCTCGTCGGTACACGTGGTTGGAATCGTCCCTTGGGGTGATGAAATCCCCAAGCAGGTCCCACTAGAAAGAAAGCACTAACTATTTCTGACTACTCCCCAGGCTCACACAAAGTGCAAGGGGAAAGAAAAAAAAAGCTAATGCTCCCTTTGGGTAACAAAAAAGATAGACACAACAAGCAATAAATATTACTCCCCCTAATTAAACTATGTTCTTAGATTAAGCCAAACAACAAGGATATTACAAAAAGTTCGAGCGAACGGATAGCCCTTTCAAAATGTGTTGCTTCACGGTGACAAGGGGGTGCAGTCGCCCTTCTGCAGTAAATTAGGGGCGTAGTCACCTCACTGCAAAAAATCAGGGGTGTAATCGCCTCACTGTAAAAAATCAGGGACAGAATCGCCTCATTGCAGAAAAAGTGTTAGCCAAAAATAATTTTCAGCCCAGGGGGGTGCAGTCACCTCACTGCAGAAAAAGTGTTAGCCAAAAATAACTTTCAGCCCAGGGGGGGCGTAGCCACCTCACTACAGAAAAAGTGTTAGCCAAAAATAACTTTCAGCCCAGGGGGTGCAATTGCCTCACTGCAAAAAAAGTGTTAGCCAAAAATAACTTTCAGCCCAGGGGGCACAGTCGCCTCACTGCAGAAAAAGTGTTAGCCAAAAATAACTTTCAGCCTGGGGGGCGCAGTCGCCTCACTGCAGAAAAAGTGTTAGCCAAAAATAACTTTCAACCCAAGAGGGGCGCAGTCGCCTCACTGCAGAAAATCAGGGGCGTAGTCACCTCACTGCAAAAAAAGTGTTAGCCAAAAATAACTTTCAGCCCAAGGGGTGCAGTCGCCTCACTGCAAAAAAAGTGTTTGCCAAAAATAACTTTCCGCCCAGGAGGGGCACAATCGCCTCACTGCAGAAAATCAGGGGCGTAGTCACCTCACTGCAGAAAAAGTGTTAGCCACAAATAACTTTCAGCCTAGGAGGGGCGCAGTCACCTCACTGCAGAAAATCAGGGGCATAGTCACCTCACTACAGAAAAAGTGTTAGCCAAAAATAACTTTCAGCCCAGGGAGCGCAGTCGCCTCACTGCAGAAAAAGTGTTAGCCAATAATAACTTTCAGCCTAGGAGGGGTGCAGTCGCCTCACTGCAGAAAACCAGGGGTGTAGTTGCCTCACTGCAGAAAAAGTATTAGCCAAAAATAACTTTCAGCCTAGGAGGGGTGCAGTAGCCTCACTGTAGAAAATCAAGGGCATAGTCACCCCACTACAGAAAATCAGAGGCGCAGTCGCCCCACTGCGGAAAATCAGGGGCGTAGTCGCCCCACTGCAAAAAAAAAGGGGCGCATTCACTCAACTATGAAAAAAGCAGGGGCGTAGTCGCCCCACTGCGGAAAAAGCAGGGGCATAGTTGCCCCACTGCGACGTATTCCTACAAAAAACCTAACAACAGCAAACATGAAGTATAGGAACCCACTTGTGGGTCCCACTAGGCGTGCCAGAAATGTGTACCTTATAATTTTACCCTATTTTAATATGAAAAATAACTTAAAATGCAAATGATAAAACACTAAGAACACTTCAATGATTAGCCTAAAGAGTGATAAAACAAGGAAAATAGATGAAATAAAATGCAAATCAATTATACCTTCCTTGCTATTCAAGACTCCTTGGTTGGCCCTTGATTTAGATGAATTTGTATGCTCCTTAGATGGCTTTTGATGTTACTAGATGCAAGATTGATAATGCAAAATGACTAAATGGATGGCTAAATGATAGCAAATGCTTGAGAATGCAAATTGGCAGCATAAGGTTACTCAGAAATGAAAGTGTTGAAAATGCCTTAGAGGAGGGGGTATTTATAGAAGAGTTTGAATTCTCTAGAGAATTCAACGGTTGAGATTCATCCAACAAGGTCAAGATGAAGGGCTATGGTGGGTTGAGAACTCACAAGCCCTCACATCTTGACATGTGGATGGTGAAGTGGCTAAGAGGAGATGAGGTGTAAGTGAGGTGGCCAAAAGGTACATAAGGTGGGGGAAGGACAAGTACCTTCCAAGTACCTTGGGGAGTGAGAAGATTTCCTCAAAAAGGAATTTCTTGTCCCCAAGTGAGAGTGAAAGGGACATTTGAGGAATTTTGGAATTCCTCAAATATCCCCATGGGAAAAGGAGAGGTGGTTGGAGAAATAAATGTGAATTAAAAATTCACATTCTTAGGAGAGTCTAAAGGATAAAAGGTGAGCTCCAAAAAGGTGGGACTTGGTCACATGTGGATGATGTGACAAGTCCAAGGTTCTAGAAGCCTTGGAAGATAGAATGTGAATTAAAAATTCTCATAGAGAAGAAGAGAATCTAGGATAAATAAATGAGAATTAAAAATTCTCATGGGAAAGAGGGTCAATGCTCAAAAAAGGAAAAATGGAAAAATTGACTAAAAAGTGGTTCTAAAAGTGGTTAATGACTTTGATTAAAGTTGTGAAAATACTTGATTATGATAATTAATGGAAGATTAGAGACAAGTGGCAAATGTAGGAGGATGTGACATTAATTCTTGATTAAGAGGATGCACACCCTAAATATGAATTAATTAAATTAATTCATATTAGGGATGGATTATGGAGGATGTGACAAGGAGGGAGAAAAGAAGAATTTTAAATTAATTTTAATTCAAAAGATTAGGATGACTAAATTAAATAAATTGGTGTATTTATTTAATTTAGAGAAGATAAAGGCACCAGATAAAGTGTTTAATTATTAAATTAAATACTTTAAGAGTCCTATGTGGGAAGTATAATATTAATTAAATAAATTAATATTGATAGAAAAGAGGTAAATTTGATCATATGGGAGTGGTCAAATTTGGGTGTCTACAACCACAACATGAGCCCCTTGAGTGTGTCGAGTATATTTTTCAATGTTGAATTATGCCTTTAAGATAAATATTTAATAATTATGCAACTCCTTACTTTGGAAGATCAATGACCTTTTAGTTATTAAGGCTCACTCACGTGAACCAAAACAACTTACTTTCCTTTAGCTGAGTTTTGAATGCCAGTCGTTGATCCTTTTGGAGTGTTAATTTATTTACGATCCAAATTTGATGAGCTTATTACAAAAGATCTGACTGTACATAGCTGAAATACTTATCAAATGATAGGAGACCACATGGAACCACTTGTTAGCAATACACGAGCTCCATCATCTCTTTGTCACTATAGCCCTGATCCATGTGTCCTTTTTCCCTCACCCCTGTGAGTCATAACTCATGTGCAACTTTCATCAACGGGGAGATGGGGAGAGGCTAAGATTAGATCTCTCGGCTTCTTCATGCAAACTTCTTAGTTACTCACAACTTTATCCTGCATACAACATCTAGGACTCAAATTAAAAGATATTTAAGCACATGCAACCCATCTACGTTAGTAACACACTTTATTTTCCATGCCCTGTGTGGAGTTATTTAATTAAATATCTTCTAATATGCCAATGCTTCCACATTCTCTGGATTATTCCACATGGCATATGCTTTCTTCCTTGTTGAGAATCTAGCAGGAAAGGTAGGACCTGCACGAGATAGCAGGGAGTGGTCAAGATTAATCCATGTCACCCACTATCAACTGTTGATTCCTTTGAAAACTCAGCAATGTTGACCATTAAAACCATTGGGCCCATCATCAGAGGAGATATGTGGCAACCGATCGCTAGCCTGTGTGATTATTTTAGTAAGCAATAAGAAAAAATGGGTGCATAAGGAACGATCTAGATGTGGCCACCTCAATTATCTCTCACCATTGATTTTATTCAACAACCATCTACACACCTTATCAAAAACATTAGACCCACCAATTTTTCAAGAAAGATGGCCTTCACCCGTGAGCCCGTATGAATAAAATAATGCGAAACAAAATAGAATGGGCATGCAAGAAATAGTGGTGATCATCTACATCAATCAGGCAATAGTTAAATTTCCTTATAGCTGCACATGTCAAAAACTATTACTCTTTAAAAGGGACGCGACTAGGTTGATAGGACCATACCCACAACATAAAAGAATTAAGGCTTTTCAGTGGGAAATACTTAGCTCAACTTAAGAAAAATTAAAACAATGGCCTAACATACATCAACTGGTAAAACAAGACCAGAGGGCCGGTTACTCAACAAGTTTGAATGCCATAGGTCATAACTTAAAGGACTGAGAACCGACACAAGGGGTCAACAGAGAAATAAGACCTTGGTGAGCATTCAAAACAAAGGTTTTTTCAAATAAGACCTAAGTGAACTAAAACCCTTATACGGTGATAGGAGAAAAAACCCATAGTCTTTAGAACTAAGCAAGATTTTGGAAATGGAACATTAAAAAATTTATGAGTTCCATCAGTGGCTCCGATTAGGGATGTATGTATCTTGCAAGCATAGCGAGATCCTAGAATCTGTGGTTGAAGCAGACCAATCAAAACACAAGGAACCAGAGAACTAGGGAACTACCCAAACTAGGCAATAAGACTGAACCAGACACAACCAAAACAAACACACCTATACACAAAATGTACAAAATCTATAGTGTACATGGAATTATAACATACTTAGGAAAAGTATGGTTTTAAGAACTACCCATGTACTAGAAGTTCAAAATTTTCACTTGTCAAACTCTAGAGGAAATAAGAATCCTCACCATGTGTATTGGCTATTAGATAAGAGCCAATCCATAATGCTTCAAATTTCCCATGTTTTCCCTTGTCCTAAGCACTTGCATTCTAGGCTAACACCATACTATTTACCTCAAACTTTCTGGGAGAAGCTCTCTTATCATGTAGATGCTTAACATGCAACTGAATCTTCATATCCTTAGCATGAGCTTCTCTTCTGGTCTCATCTAATTACACCAAATTATTAATTTTGTGCTACATATCATCACATATCTCTTCATCATACTCCTACATGAACTTATACATCTTCAACAGGTTATTTTGTGTCAATATAGCATCGAGACCATATACTAATCCAGGCTATTTTGTGTTAATTTCAGCTTTGAGTCCCAAGCCTTTTTATTTGTCTCCATCACCCTCTTGATGATCTTCATCAAGCCCTTGTTACTAGACTCATCCTGACCATTTCCTTGAGGATGGTAAGGTGAAGAATAAGAAAATTGTATGCCATGTTTATCACAAAAGTCTTTGAATTCCTCATATCTAAAACACATAGCATTATTTGAGATGATCTTTTCCAAGACTTCAAACCTAATGAGAATGTTATTTAAGAGGAAATATACCACCACCTTGCTTGTTGCTTTCTTTGTGGGTATTTCTTCTACCCACTTCATGAAATAATCAGTGGCTTCAAGGATCCATGAGTTCCCTCCACTAGACTTTTGCGGTATCTCTCCGATGAAGTCAATTCCCCATTGTTGGAAAGGGGCTTGAATAGTTATAGGCCTGAGTGGTAGATTTCCTGAAAACTTCAACTTTCTTGAAAACCTTTGACAAGCATCACAAGTCTTAACAAACTTGTGAGCATCCTTAAAAATAGTAGACCACCAGAATCCTGCTCTCAAGATCTTGTGGGTAGTGGTATTTGCCATGTAATGACCACCACACACCCCATTATGTATTTCTTGTAAGATTTCTAGTGTTTGCTTTCCATCTACACATTTGAGCAATATACCATCAAGGTTTCTCCACCATAGCTCATTGTCAATAATCACATACTTGATGGCATGTGATTTTAATGTCCTCTTGTCATTGTCAGCCATATTTGTAGGACACTGCAAAGTCGGTAAATATTGGAAAATGCTTCTATACCATCCACATGTTTGCATATCATAGATAGGTGCAAAATCAATCACTTCTGTCTGATTGACCTAATTAGCCTCCAAATTAGCTTTTTCCATTAACTTAGCTAGGCCCTGAACTCTTACTAATTTGGTGATCTGAACATCAATGTTAAATTCTTAGATCCTATTGATCCATCTATATCTTATGCCTGTAGTCTCCTGTTGAGTAAAAATATCTTTCATAACAACACTTGGTACAAAAGCTATGATAGTAGCTCCATGCAAGTAAGTCCTAAAGTTATTTATAGCCTTAACCAGAGCATATGCTTGCTTCTCAGTCATGTTGTATTTCAGTTTTGCAGCTTGTAAAGACTTGCTAAAGAATACAATGGGCTGTTCAAATCCCTCTTGATTTTTTTGTAACAAAACATCAACAATACGCCCTAACAACTTTTCCTCAGTTACCCCAAAAGCACATTTCTTTGGATTCAAAGGTATCCCATACTCTAGTGACCTAACAAATACTTTTTCTAAATGCATACAATGATCTTCCTCTTTCTTGGAGTAAGTGGTCAAGTCATCTTGATATACAACCATAAATAAATCAATAAAATCAGAAAAATCTATGTCCATAGCTCTCTGAAAAGTGGCACCTGCATTTGTTAAGCAAAAAGGCATTCTAACATAGACATAGGTACCCCATGGAGTAGTGAAGGCAGTCTTGTACTGCTCATACTCCTTCACTTTTACTTGGTTATAACCTAAAAAACCATCCATCATTGATAGTAGCTCACAACTAGTAACCTTTTGTAACATGGCTTCCATGTTTGGAAATGGGTAATTGTCCTTTAATGAGGATACATTCAGGTTCCTGAAATCAACACATAATCTTATGTCACGATTTTTTTTCTTACTTGTACTAAATTGGATACCCATGAAGAGTGTCTAATGGGTCTTATAATACTAGCATCTCTCAACTTTACCAACTCCTCATGCATCTTGGGAGCTATAGTAGGATTGATGGGTCTCTTCTTTTTCCTGAAAGGTTTAGCATTCTCCTTTAGAGGAATTTCATGCTGAAACAATTCCTCTTTGTAAGCTTTCAAGTCATCGTATGACCAAGCCAAGACATATCTTTATTTTCTAAGGCAATTAACATTTCCTTTACCTTTGGCTTCATCTTCTTTCCTACATAAACTTTCTTAGGGGCATTTTTAGTCCCCAAATTTACTTCCTCCAGGTCTTCTGGGTGAGTAGTAGATGTCTTGGTCTTGCTTTTGTCTTGACTATCAAAAACCATTTCAAGTGCTACAAGGCCTTTGGGGATTTTTTTTTTTAGCTAGATGAATTCTTTTCCAAATACCGTATCCTTTCCATCAATATTTTTAAAAAATCCACCAAAGTTAATCTCTTGACCTTCATATTCATTAGCAGATTTCAAAAATATGAGAATATCCTCATCATCATTGAATATCTACCATTTGTGCACATTGTTAGGAATGGAAGGCCTTTTCTGTATCTCAACCTTAGAGATTCATATGAAATTTATATCATTGGGTCTTAATGCAATGCTAGCAAGTAAGTCAGCTACTCTATTTTTTCCTCTTTCCATCTAGTCAATTCCAAAAGCATCAAACTGCTCAATGGAATCCCAGACAATATTTTTGTATTTCTTTACTTTGTTGCTCTTGCAGGCATATTTGGATCTTACTTGGGATATCACAAGCTTACAATCACCAATCACCATTAAATTTCTTATTATGTGCTTCTTAGCTAGTCCCAACCCCAATAATAAAGCTTCATACTCTGCCACATTATTAGTACAGACAAAGGACAATGTGAAAGAGAATTTATAATTACTGCCACTAGGTGATACTAATAATATCCCCGCACTAGACCCTTCTTTGGAACTTGCACCATCAAAGTAGATTTTCCAGAGTCCATCCTTGTCAAACAATCTTACAACTTAATTTTCTATTGGTGCATGGAATTATCAATTTCTCTTGGTACTTCTTCCATTTTGAAATTACTGATGTCAGTTTCTACAAAAAGAATTGTATCATCCTCAAGAACATGTTCCAACATATGTGGGACTCTTGGTTCTCTCATTATTTGAACATCCTTACCGTTAATGGTAAATGTGGCATAAGACATGTCACATTTCATACTTCCATAGATGCACTCCATTTCTGAGATACCAACATTCCATAATTAGGTGGGATATCCACCACCACCACACTCATCTTAAACTATTTGTCTAGGTGGTTTGCTAATCTATATAGAAGTTCATTTATCACACCAATAATAGGGACTTCTCTTGAATCCACAACATAGCACTTACCATGAGTGTTATCAACTTTTAGTCCTAATTGTTCCATAATTTTAGCTGGCATGATGTTATTTGATGCTCTAGAGTCAATAATACAATTTTTTATAAAATTTTCTCCAATAATTAAAGTGAGAAAAAAATGGATCTATCTTATCATGGCAAGTAGTTACTGAATTTCCCAAGAAGATATGGGGAATATCAGTGATAACTCCTTCAACTTACTTATCTTTCTTATCTTTTTCACTCAGTTTGGGTGGAGTGGACACCACTAAATCATTACAGGCTATAGTAGCACCATTGATAAGGGCTACTACCTTATGCTCATGTTCCTCTATTCTCATCATTTCAAGGAAAGACATAGATACTTTTACTTGGATAAGTAATTGAAACATATCAATAGCAGTATACTTGGGTAATTCAATTGGGAGCATACCTTGTTCATTTCTACTCTCCTTCTATTGATTTTTGGGTAGTTCAATCCTCTGCTTGATATCTTTCCTCGAAACTTCAGGGTTTTTCTTTTGTGTCTTTATCTTGGCAGCAGGAGATTTGAATTCTTGAGTAGCTTTTGGCTTCTCTACTCTCTTAGAACAAAATTTATCTCCCTTGCCTTCTTTAGCTTTGATAGCTTCTATTTTTCCATCAAGCTTGTGCTCTTTGTTCTTGACATTTTTCTTTTTGATGAAAATACCAGCAAGACTACCTTGTTCACCACTGACTGTTATGTTCCTCAAATGATAAGGGCTTCTGGCTTGGGTGGCCAAGACTATAGTATATTTTGCAATCTCTTCCTTTGAGGGTCTTCTTAGTGACACAACATCTTAAATTACTTCCAAATTGTAAACCTCAGTTCATCACTATCAACATCCTCATCAGAGAGAACTTGCTGATGATATGTACTAGAAATTTTCCTTTGATTATCTACATCCACTTCATAAGAGTCCCCATCAGAAGAGCATTCACAGTTTGCAACATTAGAATCACCCATACCCATAAGTACATTAACATCCTCCTCCTCTTGGTGATCACATTCTTCAGGCATATCTTCATCTACTTCAACCATCTGTGCAACTACACATTGATGAGGTGAATGTGACATTTGACAGACCAAGCACCAAGGGGTGTCTTAAACATAATTTCCTGAATTCTTCTACAAAGGCTCTAGAGGAACCTTCTAAATATTTCTTGGATTATTAGGAACATGCTTCCCATTATACCAACTGGTATTATATGGGTGGACTTACAACCTAGGAGGTCTTTCATTCCTTTGATAATTTTTTGGCTGAGCCTTTTCTTGCTCAATTTTGTCACTTATAGTCTTCATAAAATTATCAATCTTATCCTCAAATGTATTCCCCTTATCTCCTGAACTCTTATCCTCCTTTTAATTTTTGAGGAGTTTTGTATCATGTCTTCTACCAACTTTACCAGTCGCTCTACTAATATTCTCAATATGCTCTACCATCTTGAAGGCTTCCATCAATGACTGTGGATTCTTATCTAGTAGTCAGTAACTCATTTTTGTATCAAAAGAATTATAGTAATTTACCAAGCATACGTGATCATTCAATTGTAAATGAGGAGAAAACCTCCTCCTAGCCTTCTAGAACCTTGTATTGAACTCAACAATAGATTCATTAGAACCTTTAGCAATATTATTAAATTGATTCAATAGAAAGCTTGAATCAGTCTTGTCACCATATTGATCTCTAAATATCCTTTTGAATTTGTCCCAAGAACTAATGCTCTCGATAGGAAAACTTCTATACCACTCTTGAGCATCTTCCGTGAGAGACTGGATAAATAACTTCATCATGACATCCTTTGCCTCTACCTTGAAATCATCCATAACATTAGCAAATTCTTTAAAATGGTCTTCACCACTCAAGGCATTATTACCAGAGAATCTGACTAGAGCAGGTCTGAAATCTTTAGGGAATGGGTTAGGGTAGCCAGGTATCCTAGTGAAACACAATTGCTGGTATCTATCTACTTGGAGTGGCCTCCTAGTATGTCAATCCCTATGGACATCTCTTTTCTCATCAACTCTTATCTTTACCCTTCCCACTTTCGCCATCACCACCTCCTTTCTTGCTTCCTTCATCATCTTCAAAATAAGAACTATTATTCTTATTTTTTCCTCCACCTCCACCACCTTGACCACCACCACCTCCACTACCTTGACCACCACCACCTCCACTAAGAATATTCCCATCAGACTTCTTCTTTTGTGACTCATTGTTAGTATGCCTAGAGCTTGAAGACTCTGGAGTAGGAGTGGACATTTTGTGTGTGGGGATTTTAGTAAATGAGGTATTGGTATTAGTAATGGTATTGAAGGTAGTTTTCTTAGGTTGGTCAATGGGTCTCTTCCCATGATCTACAAATGATGTCTTCTTAGCAGTAGTAGGAGGATCTGAGGTTCTATTAGTTGAGAGAGATTTGGTGTAGGTATCATTAGCAGAGGTTCCCATCGGGACTGTTACCTTAGGAATGTCATTGGTTATTTTAGAAGCAAATTTAAAAAGGTTTTCCTCAAAGTTCTTACACCGAGCAGCATATTCTCTCTTTTTCTCCAACTTTTGTTTTCTAGCATCTCTCTCTAGTTGCTTAGCTCTAATCCTATCTTCCCTTTCTTTTAATGCCCTCATTCTATTCTCTTCTTCTTCTTGGATCCTTAGTTATTCCTCTTCTATAGCTTTCATGTCTTTATCTATCTATTCCTCATTTTCTAGAAAATCTCCAAGCTCACTCAAGGTAGGAGTATAGTAGGGCTAGTCAATAGGATCTTCCTCAAGAGAAAGGTGCACTTGTACATCAGGAGATTCACCTCTTGGCTTAAAATTATTTCCATTAAAAATGGAGCCAAATCCAATGGTTGAATTGTCTGACAACTTCTTATTCTTACCCCAAAACTCCCACCTATCTTCCTCTCTTGAAATATTAAGTTCATTATCAAACACTTGTTCAATAGGAAAAATTCCTTGGTCTATGTTAGACCCTTCAACTCCATGTGCCTTTTCATGGATACTGACACTACTTAATTCAACATTAAATGTAGGAGATGCATCAATAGGAGAGTCAACAGACTTACTTGATTCAAAGCTCTTCTTTACCCAACCAGGTTGCTTCTCTTTAGTAGGTTCAAATTATACCTTCTGCTCAGGATGCTTCTTTGCATAAATTTGAGTCTTCTTCATGATGTCAAATGTGTCAAAATCCTTCTTCTTACATTCCTTTTGAGAACTTATCTTTACATTGGTACTAGAGATTTCAAAGTCGCCACCTAGAATGTTGGGAAATAGAAAGTAATTGCACTTTGACTTTGTACTTGTAACTTCAGAAAAGATTTTAAACATAACCCGACACAAAGTGATAGAATGAAACAAGACTTGATGTATAAGACTGAATATGATGTGACTAATATAACCAAATTTAAACTGATTATTCTTTAGAAGGTAAAGAATATAATAACAAACACTTGAATCTAACTATACCAAATATAAACTAGAGACTTTGGATTTAGCTATTACCCAACGAAGTCGACAATCTGTTGGTTATTTTTTAAGAACAAAATTGATCTCCAAAAATACCTATAGAATTTTCCATTTCCAATAATCAATACTCCAAAGGGATTGTCCAACGAATGAGTGGAAGCCGCAAAACTTCTTCTCCTACACTTTGGGCTTTGTGAAACTAGGGAGGGTGATCCCACAATGTATACTCAGGAATCCATACAATTATGATTAAATACATTGTCAATAACAAATACTTCTCATAAAATTACTCAACAATATAGTACATCAAATAAGTTGGTAACTCATTTATCAATGTCTTATACTTGGAGCATGAGAAGGAAGAACTTCAACACAAAACAACTACAATGGAATCCATTTGAGAGTTTGTAAATTAAAAGTGATTGGTTAATGAATCAACATAGAAACTGAACCACAAATACTTTGCACAAACCAGTGCCTTTATCCCAAGTAGAGTCAATATCAACCTATATAACCATATAACAACTCAATAATAGCAATATACAGTCACAAGAAATTCTGCATTACAACACTCCTCTATTAGATTCATGATCATTACTACTTACAAATATCCTAGCACCTAATTTTATGAGTTAAGGATTTCATCCAAGCATTTACATTAATTCATTGAATCAGTAAGCAAGAATGAAATCAAACATCCATTGAGAAACAATAGAGACAAACAAAAGGAATCATGGATTGCTTTCATTCATAACTCATAAAATGAGTACAAGGAGAGGCAATAGCCATGAAATTCATATTACTATGTATTGTATTTGCTATACTGTTATAAAAAATTACATACATAACATTGAACTCTAACTTAAGACAAAAACTCTAAAAACATAGTATTTCCCTTACAATTCACAGTGTTAATTGAAAAACAATGAATCCCTACTTTTTGGCCCTAAATTCCTTCTTATAGAAATGAAGGAGCAAAACAAGCCTCAAGCCAAAAAGTACACATGTCAAAACCCTATTGGACCACTATAACAAAGATTATCCTATTCAGTTACAATGAATTTTTGAGAGGTGGGAGACATATGGGAAAATGAAATTAGTCTTCATTCGTTGTTGGAGATTTGGTCCAATTTTCAAAATGGATACAACCAAACAGTTACCTCAAAATTTGTGCCCACGCACACAAAGTGAAAGAAGGAAAGCATGAAAGAAACAAAAAAATAAAATTTAAGAGATATTTCCACGTCTACAGCCTTGTCATCATTTCAACTTAGAGAAGATGCACTATATTTTCCATACCTTATCAAAAGCCTAATCTATACTAAATCTAGGCTATGTCATGCATTCCCATCTATTCATTATTTATCATGACTACAGATTTCAAATTTTCAAATTATTAACCTGCCACCTTTTATGTCAAACCCCCCACACCTTCCAAGTACCAACCTTTGCATGCTAGGAATTCATCTTCAGTGGGCCAATCGAAATCCATGACTTCATCATCACTTTGTCTATAAGGTGCATACTTGGTGGCAATCTGGTTAGCTTCCTTATCAAACTCTAGTAGGATAGTCTCAACATGAACTAACATATCCATATGTCTCTTCAATGTCTCAATATCAAATTTCTAACAAATTGACATAGCCTGATATGAAATAACCTATTTTGTTTCATTTTTCCACTCCTGTAGAGTCTTAATGCTATTATCATCCCTTAAAATGGATGGAAGATGGCCTTGATGTGATTCATGGAAGGAATTTACTAGCTCCTTTATTTTATTCTCCAATGGTTCAATATTTCCCTTGTATCCTTCAATCTTCCCAAGAACTACAATAGGCTTAAATTTTTTAGGTGGACTAGGATCTTGCTTAACTCCAATTCCCATCAATATCAAATCCTACTTCCTAGGGATCCATATTTCCATGAGTGGAATGGCTCTTTCTCTATCAATTTCAAAGTTCCTGATAGCATCCACCATAGATGAATAATTGTAGTGAATAGTATTCAACTTGTTATTCACTCTTATGTTCAAGTGTTCTAGCACTATTGTGATAATCTTCATATTACTCTTGAAAGTATCCTCATCATGATTGTCACATTTCTATTTGTACTCATTTAGCTACTTGAGCAACTCATCCCTATTGATATCCCCTTCAGCTTGTGGCCTTTCAGATGTACCAGGTTCTATTATTGAAATGGGCACACTTCCCATGTTATATGGTACAATGTCCCAAGAACAACTTACTTCAACGATAAAATTTGGAGGTACAACTTCTTGTGAAATAATGGGGGAGTCAACATCGTTATTCTTAGGCTTTCCATGTTACAATATTTGCAACATATCCTCTAATAATTCTACCTTTGTCTACAACTAAATATTATCTTGCTCAATGTCTCCATACTTAACTAACAAGTTATTGCATTTTGTCCTGAGCTTATCCTTTTCTACAGTCACATATTCTACAGTGGCTCTTATAAATGCATCATGAATTGACATATTGGCAGCTTCTAAGGCCAATGTTTTTGACACTCTTTTTATTATTAGGCCTCCACTGTAGTTAGGTGCAGGCTCAACAATATCAGGCTTTCTTGTGCTTGGGGCTGAAGACTATATAGCCAAAGCTTCCTGATCTTCACTGTAAGCAGACCCCTATAATGCAAGTGCAACTTCTTCTTCTATAAAATAGAGATTCCTACCATATTTCTTTATTGTGTCAAAAGCTATGGAAAAAGCAAGATCCCATTCTGGTAGCAACAAAATTCCACTAGTCCTTACCAATTCTCAACCCTCCTTTGCAGTCATTTTCTGGAATCTAGTTCTCATTTCATTTAACACTTTTTTCTGGATGATAGTATCTAGAAATTTTTGGTGAATGTTTCTTTCTATAGCCATAATTTTTACATATTCATCACTTTTATCCTTGTATGCAAAATCCATAAAATATTGAGTCTTTATAAATGAGTCATCATATGGGAACTTTGCACATGCTTCAACCTACATATCATCTCTTCCATTGAGTCCAGTGAGATCAACTTTACTCAATCTTGTTCCCAATTGGTGTGTTTCCCTTACTATAGGTGTAGTGGGAACTCCTTGCATTTCCTATTCTGACAACCAAATATCATCATCTGAGCCTTCATCATCATAGTCCACTAGACCAATGGCTTCAACCTTTTGTCCTTTCAATGGTGGCTCCCTTGGTGGTAATTCACCAAGCGGTGCAGAATCAATGTTCACGATTTCAAGCTCTACCATCCTTGGTGGAGATGGTAGTGGTACTTGTGGCACAGGAAAACACTAGTACAAAAACAACAATATATGACTAAATAAACTACTAAAAATTGCATATAAATGACTAATTTTGGTCACGTGACCATTAGTAGTTTATTGCCGGTCATTTATAACATGACCAAATAAATGACTAAACTATTTTAGTCATTTATCTAGTCATTGATTTAGTCGTTAATTTAGTCATATATTTAATCATTAATTTAGTCATATATATAGTCATTAATTTAGTCATTGATTGTTGTTAACTGGTCATTTATTTAGTCATGGTAGTAATTTATTTAGTCATATATTTAGTCATTATTTTAGTCATTACTTTAGTCATTAATTTAGTCATTAATTTAGTCATATATTTAGTCATTACTTTAGTCATTTTTATTTACTAGTTTTCATTAATTGGTAGTAAATATAATCATGAAATGAATAATTTATTAAATACCATAAATTTTATAATGCAATACTAACATAATATTAAACTTGAACTAAAACATAAAAGAAAATAAAAATATTACATATACGAACAAGCTACAACATGGTAGAATTAAAATATTGATTTAACATCATGATAAATAAAGATAATTTGCTATAAAAAAAATTAATGCAAATATATATATCAAGTTATAAGATGTCAAAGCTATTTAAGAGTATATATGTAAATATAATAAAAAATTTCAAAGTTGTCTAAGAGTTTCCAACTCTTTCAAATACACCATAGATCCTTGAACAACACATTCAAAATACTGCATAAAGTAGTGAGCCAAGATGTATAAAAACTAATACATATAAACATGTTCCACTATGTCATTTTTTGCAAATATTTTAGTGGCCACCATGTGAAGGTTCCCTCTTTCTCTTTTAGATGAACAATTCCATTTATTTTTTCTTCATAAACAATGGCTACATTACTTGTGACCTTTAAAATGTTTACATTTGCATCTCCTGTTCCTTTCAAGTTGATTCTGTGTAATAGATAGGGAGTGAATCCGCTCAATGCCCACATCATCACCACCTAACGGATCCAACACCCTAACTTTATCCCCTTCTTTGAGTTTATCAATACATTTCTGCAAAAAAAAAAAACACATTATATTACATATGTAATGATTACCCTTGTTTGCATAATAAAACAACCATTACTTACTTAAATAGTACTTGCATGTATGTGTTAAAATAATTGCAAAAGGAAATTTTCAAAAATAATTGCAATGATACCTTATGAATGTTTTACCCTAAAAATTACCTTTGCAGTCTCACATTTTTGTTGATCAAGAGGCTTGGTAGTCTAGATGATTGTTATCATCCATAGGATATAAAGTCAACCAAAAAGAGAATGGGGGAGAGAGATTAGAGTAATCATAGATTCCAAGAACCATTCATCAATCTAATTTACTAAAAATCCAACACTCGTAGTAGTGCTTACAATGTTACTATTAGCTTCATGCTAATAAAAAACAAAGGCCACAAATATAAACACTACATTACCATGCATGCATACTAGACACATAAGGTTATGAAAACACTGTTACACAAAAAAGGTAGCTAATGCACAAAAACAAATAATGCAATATGAGAGCACTACTACTATTACTACAAGGTGAAGGTGAAATACATTGGGATGTACAAAAACAGTGGCATTAAAGCTCTGAAACATAATCCCATGCAGTCAACATAACCCTGTCAATGATGACATATAAAAGAAGAACAAAGAACAAAATGTATCAAGGCAACATATGACAACCATTAAGAGCATTCATTGAAGAAACGATGCAGTCTTTCTCTATGGCTTTCATGGCCATAGGAAAGGAGTAACAAATAAGGTTGGATGTAAAGGTCACATAAATAATAGAGAAAGAACCCTTCACTATTAGAAAATAGTGTAAGAGTATGCAAAAATAAGTAAGGAATGACGTCCAATAAACAAGTAGTAGTGGAATGCCATGAAATTAAAAACACAATGATAAGCATGGCACCAAGGATGTACTCATCGCTAGAACTAATAAATCCCTTTTTCTCCTTCTAAATCCCCATTTCTTTGCCCATTTTAAGCTAGTCTATGACAAGAAATATGGAATGGAATAAAGCATTATCAAATGTACAAAAGCTTAAGTGGCAAAAGTATAAATTTACAATTTATCCAATTTGAGGACAATAAGCATGCATTAGTAAAAATCAAAGTTGAAGTGACGATTCTTAAATCTAATTGCAATTCAAGGTTTGAAAAAATTAAAAATTAAAAATAAATGAAATTTAAAATTTAAAACTGAATGAAGAAGATAGTCTAAATGTTACAAACATATGAAGGTGAGGGCTACACAATTCAAGAGGTGGAATATCCTCATCTTCTGTATGCAGTGCCAACATTGATCCATTTATTCTTGGTTCTGAAGTCATTGGGAAATTTATGATTCTTCACCATATAAATAATTTCATCCCAAAATTTTTGGAGAGATATCCTAATCAAATTGACCTAAGAATCTCTCTTTTCATCTAGGCCTCTGAAAGCATTGTAGTAGCCACAAAATATTTTATTGTTGCCCTCATAAAGTCTCTTAATGTACCATTCTAGTTGTGCCATCTTACATTGGTTTTAAGCTATGGAGGGTTGCTGATGAGAATTGGGTTTTTTATCTTATTAATTTTGAGAATAAGATTATAATTTCAAGGAAGACATGGGCTCTTGATTTGGAAGATATAGATTCTAGATTCTCTTTCTAATTTTTGCTCGTTTTCAACAATTAGAATGGAATTTATTGGAGTTTAATTGTTTCTGTCCTATTTCAAAATTGTTTGGAATTTTTTGTAAATTAGTGAAAATGACACCACATCTATGAGTCTTACAACATGATCATGTTCGAAGCCTATATACTCTTCATGAACTGAAGTGCCAAAATATTATTTTAAAAGAGGAAGCTTTAGCAACCTTTCACATCATCCACACAATATCTTGTGATGTTGTGTCACATTTTTACTGAATACATATTTATCATTTCAAGCAAGGAGTAATGTCCTAGACCCTAAGTTTAGTACACTCAACAGGTAGTGTCCTTAACAAGAAAACAAGCTTATGAGGGTCTAATAGAGGTAAACAAGTATTTAATAGTCTAACACACATAGTCTAATATAACTGTAGAAGAAAATCTAGAGCTGGGCTAGACACTATTGACCTAAATCATAAGTGGAAGGTACTCACTTATTTGGGTGCATACCAAATCTTTTGTTAGCATCATGAAGGGTAGAGTTTATTTACTCAGTTCAATAACAACCATTACCATACTCTTTTGGTTCATTCTACTAAACTATATGGAAACCACAGAACCGCTCAGACTGAATGTCAGATTCAAGGACCAAGGTAATCAAGTGTACCCTGAATTTATGAAGCAAGAAAATTCCTTTATTCAAATTGAAGATTAGATGGTCATCAAGAGAATGGGCATGCTATAAAGACTTATACCATCCTCTCTTTTAGACATAATGTAACAACACTTTTATCTCAATAGTAGTACAGACCCCTAAATACTGGTTTTGTAAACGTGGTTCTGACATCTGAGTTGTACCACAACATCCTGGCAGTCATTTTACAATTAGCATTACTAGAGTCTTGGGTATATCATATCAGACCTCCTAAAAAGGAAATGTTTTTCATTCAGGTTTGAGTGCGGTACAAATCCTCCAAGAATGGTCTCACCAAAAAAAAAACTTTTTTGGTGGGATAGCATAGTCCCTAACTACACTCAGAACTTTGATGCAAGTGAATTTATTTCCATGCAGGTATAGTAGACTTTACCACAATAAAACCATTTATTGTGCATGTTAAAATAAGTTTTTAGTCAACAGTTGTTTAATAGAAGGTTAACTGTGTGAGACTTTAATTTCATATCAGGTAAAAACTATTCATTGAGCACATCAGAAGTTTATAATTATTGATCTAGAATGGTCATTCAGGTTTGAGTGTGGTACACAACTCCTCCAAGAATGGTCTCACTAAAAAAAAACCTTTTTAGTGGGATAGCATAGTCCCAAAATATACTCAGAACTTTGATGCAAGTGAATTTATCTCCATGCATGTATAACAGACTTAAATTTTTCCTATAGTTTGTTCTAACTTCTCCGCTGGTACTAGTGAGAGGGCTAATATTCCCCATATTCACCATAGCTGCTGCAAAATCACTAAAAAAGGTAGTTGGATTGGTACTGTAAGTAGTAACTGAAGCTTCTGCAGAACCTCCATTAAGTGCTTGATTAGAATGAAGGAGTCCTTTTTGGTTTTTTAGATTTTTGTAATAATTATTATCAAAGATAGTGGGAGTGACAAGATCTAGCACTACATAAACAGGGAATTTAATTCATGAAGAGTATGGGTGGTGGGGCAGAAGATTTCTTAACATATAATTCAAATAGAAAGTAAGGGTTTTGTCAAAGGTTGCATCTACCCTTCTTAGTTTACCACTTGAAATCTACCCTTGCTAGTTTTTGTCCTCTTACATAGAAAGGAGACATAGACAGGACAAAATTTAAAAAAATAAAGGAAACAAAAAACAAAGAAGGTGAGAGGAAAACCTGTTGGAATGCAAACCCACTTTTCTGCTTTGCCTTTTATGTGGTCCCCTGTTTCTACTTTGTCTTTTCTATGTCCACTTTACCCGACCAGCAAGATCTCCAGAAACATCAACACCTCCCCCTCACATGTAAACATTGTCCCCACCCAAACACACATAGAAAACACTGCCTTTTGCCCTGGTGACACTGCACCAAGAATGGTAAACATTGTCCACAACGCAGCCTCCAACGTTGCCTCAGTCAATTTGATCTTCTGCTAATATCACAATTTCCTCCAACGTTGCCTCACAATTTCTTCTACTAATATCACAATTTATGCCATAAAAAATGCATTGAGGGAGGGAAACAAAAATGCATGTTCTATGATGGAGGGAAAATTAAAAAATTATTTTAGATTTTTTTTTTTTGGGTCTTAATTTAAGACAATTAAAAACTGAAAAGTATAATTTAAATATAAAATATATATTTAAGAAAAAAATAATTTAATGTCTTAAACGCCCTGTTTATGTAGTAGTGTACTTGTAAATATATCACTTCATGGATCACAAGATGGTAACATCCATCGGGAATAGCTATAGTTTGAAGATTAAGAAAAGCATACATAAATTTGATGTACTAAGATTTTACAAGATCACAAGTCGTTCCAACAACTTATTTCTATAACTGTAGGTTCGCCATTTGTGAGGGGGCATTCTCTAGAATCTTCTGCAAGAAAAGAATTTCAAAGAAAATTAGTCAAGTATAATAGATAAAGTCCATCTAAGTTTTTAATTATTATCATTTGTAGGCTTCTTAGAGAAGGGATGAATTACCTCTATGACTGATGCTTTTGTCTGTCCTGGAAGTCCTTCAGGCATTGTCAAAACTATGGTCTACTTCTGGTGAAAATATTCATTCTCAAATTCTAAGTTTTGTTGGATCTCAATTGTGTTTATGGTTTGTCCTTGATGACAAAATCTTTCTCAGTTGGTTCTCTTTGATGATCAGTCTCTGTTTGGATCCTTATGATTTATAATGGCACTTCTTTGATGTCTCTCGGCTATTACAGAAAGCTATTTGTTATGTTTAAATTTCATGATGATGAGAATTCTGGTTCAAGTTATGAATGCTATCTCTTTGACTGACAGAGTTTGAAAGACGGTTTCTTTGTCAGGACGATTCTTGTTGCATATCACAGGTATTGGTTGTTTCTCATTCCAGCTTACACATATCGGCATGAGTATGGTAGGGTCTCCCTAATCCTTTTTTAAATGTCTGTGTTGCCTATCAGCAAGACATTTCTAATGTCATGTTGATTGAATTTAACATTCTGGTAGCTGTCGGCAAGACCTTGTTTATGTTATGGCGACAGTAGAAATGTCTTTTGGTATAAGATTTTTCACTCGGTATGTGGTCACAGCGAGATTACTTGGTCTCACCGATCGGAGGTTGAATGGGAACCTTTTGGCAAGTGCTAGGCTGTATCAGAATAGGTCTTAGCAAAGTGGCTTTGTCTTACCGAACATCATCTGGGGTTCTGCTTCGGCCAAACATAATGATTTCGGTATATAGGCTCACCGAAGATTGCTTGTCTCCCCGATTGATGCACTAAATGTCTTATCGGCATAAGGTTACCTCTTCGGAAAAATGTTATATCAAATGTGCAATGTCACACCGACCTTGGTGGATGGATTCTTTTTGATAAGAGCTTGTGATATTCGAAGAAAGGTCTTGGAAAATTTGATTTGTTACACCGACTGAAAACATGAAGGTAGTCTTTTCAGTAAGAGCTAGGGTTTTTGGTGAGAGGTCTCAGCAAGTGACCTTCGGTCTTGTCGATGGAACATAAAGGAACTTCGTCGGCATAAGATATGGATTGTCTCAATGACACTAGATGAAAGGATAACCTTCGGTATGACTCATGCATTCTACGAGAGGTCTCCTCGACTATGTATTGTCTTGGCAACTTGGAAATGGTAAAGGCCTTCGGCATAGGTATTGAATTTTCATGGAGATAGTGTTTATCAAATGTCTTTAGGTATAACAAAGTTGATCTTCATTTTGGTGAAAGAGCCTTTATGTCTCATCGACAAGAAGGATGTTATGAGCTCTCAGCGTAGCATGTTGTATTCATTATGACTTCTCCCGACTCAGATGGATCTTGGCGAAAGCGACAACCATAAGGTTTCCTAGCAATGTTAAAGTTTCCTTTGACATAACGTGTCATCAATTGAATTGAAAGGTTGTTAGGGAAAACATTTTGAGCTTATTCTTTTTCACTGGGTATTGAACCCTGGCCTAGCCGCCATCATGAGAAAGCTTCATAAACTGTTCTTTACTATTGTTGCTGGTTGTAATGGTAGTGTCAGGATGAAATTATTTCTTGGTTCATAAATGAAAGGTATGGCTGCTATGTTTGATGCGCCTCTCTGGCTGGAAGCTCGACAGTGGTTGATGGTACCATGGGAGTTACAGTTTTTCTGGTATTTTTATGCGTTTCATACTAGTTTATAATCACCATTTTCTTTAACTGCTCTCTACATCTCTATGAAAAATGATGCCTTGATTGAGTATTGTCTTTCATGCATTAGAGGTTATTTTTTTCTATGGTGGAAAGTTGTGCTTTTTAATGCAGCAATATGAACTCATACGTTACAAGTTTGTTGAGAACGACTCTTAGCTTGGTTGGTAGTTCTGCTGTTACTCCTGAAGATAGTTACCTTTCTGGCAGTAATATAAACAGAAGCAAAAAAATCTTTTCTACTATTGCTGTTAATGTAATTATGATATTATCATTCTTGGGATGAATGAAAATGTATGATAAAACTCTACAATAAAATCTGAATAAAAATGCAGAGATTGTAAATTTCTTTTCTACGTAGTATTTTAGGGATTCAATTATTGAATCTTTAAGGTATTCTGTAGACGAGAAAAAAAGAGAGATATGTGCTTAACTAAAAACAGAGAAATCCTCTGAGTCATTACTATTGTTCAAAACATAATTTGAGGGGTTGGTACTCCTTGAGATAGATATCTCTAAACGAGGGGTTGGTGCTCCTTGAGTGGGTGCTCAAAAATCAGCCTATAAGGTATTGTGAATAGTTGTTTAAAAGATTAAGCCTGGAAGGCATTTAGGGAGTGGTTTTTATACCCCAAGAGGGTTTTCCACTTGGAAAATATTGTCTCTCTTTGTTCTTCTATGTTCTCTCTGTTTTACTGAGCTGTTGTTGTTTCAGTTAATAGTTGGGTCATTATTTTTCTCAATTCTGTTTATGAATGATTACATTCAATTCATGAATGCATTAATTAGAGTAATATTGAGATCAAATCTGAGTTGTGTGTTTGAATATTTAAAAATTTGTCAAATTGTTAAGACACTGATTCACCCCCCCTCTCAGTGTCATTTTAACTCCAACAATTGGTATCAGAATGTAGGGTCCTCTGATAAGTTTAATTACCTTGGATTGATCTTGGTCTTGGAGTTTTGTTTTTAATGGCACATTCTCAAGACGGTGCCTCTGTAACTAGAGCTTCGTTATTTGATGGAACAGATTATGTGTTTTGGAAAATTAGAATGGAAGATTTTCTTATTTCTTTTGATGTTGATGTTTGGAGCATGGTTATAAATCATTACAATGTACCAGCCTCTATTCCTACTGATCCTGCTGAAAAGAAGAGGTATGAAACAAATTCCAGAGCTAAGCATTCCATCTTGTGTGGGTTAACTAAAGATGTGTTCATTAAATTCATGCATTGCAAATATGCTCATGATATCTAGGAAAAACTTGAAACTATATATCAAGGGAATGAGAAAGTCAAATTGTCAAAAATCATTACACTCAAACATCAGTTTGAGGAGTTGAAAATGAAGGATGATCAAAAAGTGGCTGAATATTTCCTAAGATTAGATGAAGTTGTCAATTCAATGAAAGGTCTAGGTCAAGACGTTAATGAATTTGATGTGGTCACAAAGGTTGTTAGAACCTTACCATCCAAATTTGAATCTAAGGTTTCAGCCCTAGAAGAAAAGAAACACTTTGATTAGCTTACCTTAGACAGCCTGCAAGGAATACTCACTACCTATGAAATGAGAACTAGCAAAAACATTTCAACAAGAAAAGAAACTGCCTTTAACTCTAAAAATAAAGAAAAAGTTGATGTCAGTGAATCAGAGTTGTCTAATTCTAAAGAATCTCATTTTGTTAGAAGATTTAAAAAGGGATCAGGAAAATATAAGGGAAAACTTCCCCTTAAATGTTTTAACTGTGGCAAAATAGGTCACTTTGCTGCAAAGTGTCCCTATGATGATCAAATCTATGACAACAAGACAACTGAAATACAGCCTAAGAAGAAGGCTTTCAAACCTAAACGAAACTTCAATTTTAAAAAGAAGAAAATTCTGTTTAGTAAGGACGAATCTAATATTGAGTCTAAAGACTCATCAGCTGATGAAGTTGAAACTTTGTTCATGGCTGAAATTACTCAGCAAAATGATTCTAACACCATTGACACTGAAGAAGGTGAAGTAGATCTTGAAAGTGAGCTGAAATGTGCTCTTCAAGAGGTCAGAAAACTCAAAAAACAAGTTCTTTCTCAAGAACATAAACGAGATCAAGATTTGATCTCTTTGAAAACTCAACTTGAAGAAGCTAAAAGAGCTGAAGTCTATCTTAGAGAGACTGTAAGCTGCAAAGATCATGAAATTCAAAAACTGGAACAAGAAGTAGTCCTTCTTAGGAAGGAAATTGAAAAATATGAAAGCACTCTAAAATTGAATGAGATGCTCAGCAAACAAAAGGTGTATAAATATAAAACTGGTGTTGGTTTTGAAAAGGGTGAATGCTCAACTGACAAAGCAAAACAAAACCCCTCTACTGAAGTCAAAGGCTCAGGTTCAAATCACTCAGAATCTGGTAAGGATCATGTTAAGTTTTTTTAGAGGTAATAGACCTTCATACAAAGATAATTCTTTTTTCTATGGTTATTGCTTTTTCTGCAACAAATTTGGTCATAAGGTGAACACTTGTAGACTTATGAACTCTAGAATACCCAGGTTTGATCTTAGGCAACACTATGGTTTTGTTAGATAGATCAGATGTTTTAAATCCAATACTTTAGGACATTCTGTCAACAGTGTAGAACTGATCTGCAATATAAACAGCAGAAAATTAAAAAGGTTTGGAAATCTAAGACTACCAACAACATTGAACAAACTATGTTGGTTCAAACTGCTTTTCATTCTGAGAAAAAGGACTTATGGGTCCTGGACAATGGATGTTCTAACCATATGACTGGCGACAAGGACAATTTTATCAAACTTGAAGATTATGTAGGTGGATATGTTAAGTTTGGTGATAACTCTGGTATTCAAATTAAAGGTAGAGGTTCACTTCTTCTAAATGAAGACACTCCTATCTATAATGTGTACTATGTGGAAGGTCTCAAACACAATCTTCTAAGTGTTAGTCAAATCTATGATAGTGGTTATCATGTTCTTTTTAATTTGTAGGGATGTGAGATTAAGAACAAGCTTGGAAAGGCTGTTGCATCTAGAAGGAGGACAAAAGGAAATGTGTACAATCTCCTTGACTCATCTTGGAATGACAATATTCTAGGTATGTGTCTAATGGGCCAAATTGAAGAGAGTTGGTTATGGCATAAAAGATTAGGACACATAAACTTTGAAAATCTAGTTAGAATCAGTAAGAATCAGAATGTTAGAGGTTTACCAATTCTTAACAAGCCAGAAAATTCTGTGTGCAAAGAATGTCTAAGTGGTAAACAAACTAAAATCAGCTTCAAAACAAAAGAACACTCTTCATCAAAACCTCTACAGCTAGTGCATACTGATTTATGTGGACCAACTAGAACTAGGTCTATTAATGGTGAAAAATACTTTATGCTTTTTGTAGATGATTATTCTAGAATGGTAAGGGTCACATTTCTTAAACACAAATCAAAAGCCTTTGAAAGGTTCAAAATCTTTCGAAAAATGGTTGAAAAGGAATATGATTTGAAACTCAAATGCCTTTGATCAGAAAAAGTAGGTGAGTTCACTTCTCAAGAGTTTATCGATTACTATGAATAACATGGTATTAAAAGCTAGTATGCTGCATCAAAAAAACCTCAACAAAATGGGGTAGTTGAACGTAAGAATAGAACTGTAAAAGAAATGGCTAGAACCATGCTAGATGAAGCTAAATTGTCTGACATGTATTGGAAAGAAGTTGTTCATACAGCTGTATACATTTTAAAAAGAGTGCAGCTTAGGGTGAAATCTCAACACACTCCTTATGAACTTTGGTATGGAAAAACTACTTCTGTCAAATACTTTAAAATTTTTGGAAGTAAGTGTTTTATCAAGAAAAATGATGATAACCTTGGGAGCTTTCAATCAAAGAGTGATGAGGGTGTCTTTTTGGGATACTCAACTCACAGCAAATCTTACAAATGTCTTAACAAAAGGCTTAATAAGATCATTGAAGTTGTTAATGTAAAATTTGATGAAAGACCACATCTGAATGTTGAATCTTTGCAGAATAATGAGGAAGAAGAACTTGAATTTGAAATAATTTTTGAAGGAGCTGGAACAACAAAGTCTATTGCTAAATCAGCAAGCCCTAAAAATGAAAATGCAAGTCCTGAAAAGGTTGCATCAAATGCTCCTTCGAAAACTCTAGCTATATACCACCCCAAAGATCAGATTATTGGGGATAAAAATGCAGGAGTTCAAACTAGAAGAAAGGCTACAAAATCTAATGAAAAGGTACAAATTTCTTTCTGTCTAGTTACTCAGTTTGAGCCTAAAATTTTTAATGAAGCTCTCACAGACTCATGTTGGCTTAATGCTATGCAGGAAGAAATTGATTAGATTGAGAAAAATCAGACTTGGGAGTTAGTCCCAAGACCAGATGACAAGAATGTCATTAGAGGCAAATGGATATATAGAAACAAGGTGAATGAAAATAGTAATGTTATTCACAACAAAGCAAGATTTGTCTGCAAAGGCTATGCTCAACAAGAAGGTATTGATTTCGGTGAAACCTTTGCACCCGTGGCTAGATTAGAATCCATCAGAATATTCTTGGCTTATTTTGTTTACAAAAACTTTATTGTTTATCAAATTGATGTCAAAACTGCCTTTTTGAATGGCTATTTAGATGAAGAGGTCTATGTTGAACAACCTGAAGGATTTATATGCAAAAATAATCCTAACCATGTTTACAGGTTGAAAAAGGCTCTCTATGGCTTAAAACAAGCACCTAGAGCTTGGTACTCTAGGCTGGATAGTCATTTAATTTCTAATGGCTTTGTTAGAGGAGGTGTAGACAGTAATCTTTATGTCAAAATTGAAGGTTCTGATATTTTAGTTGTTGAAATTTATGTTGATGATACTATCTTTGGCTGCAATAATGTCACTTTGAGTAAAAATTTCTCTTAGTTAATGGAATCTGAGTTTGAAATGTCAATGTTAGGAGAATTAAATTTCTTTCTGGGTCTTCAAATCTCTTAATGTGAGACTGGAATATTTCTTTCTCAATCCAAATATGCTATAGAGATGCTTACGAAATTTAAAATGGATGAATCTCATCCTGTTAGCACTCCAATGGCTACTAAATGCAAACTTACTAAAATTGATGATTCTCCTTATTCAAATCAAACGAAATACAGATCAATGATCGGAAGTCTCTTATATTTAACTACCTCTAGACCTGACATTATGCAGGCGGTTTACACTATTGCACATTTTCAGGCATCACCTAAAGAACCTCATGTTACTGCTGTTAAACGGATCTTTAGATACATTCAGGGCACTCTTGATTATGGTCTTTGGTATCCTAGGAGCAATGATTTTTCTTTGATTGCTTATACTGATGCTAACTGGGCTAGTTGTTTGGATGATAGGAAAAGCGCCAATGGTTTTGCATTCTTTCTTGGTGATCGTTTAGTGGCATGGCACATCAAGAAACAAGTATTTGTTTCTCTCTCTACTACTGAAGTAGAATACATTGCTGCCACTACATGTTGTACTCAAGTACTGTGGATGAGCCAGACTCTTGCAGATATGGGTATTGATGTTTCTAAACCTGTTTCCATTCTTTGTGATAACACTAGTTAGATAAATATTTCAAAAAATCCTATTATGCATTCTCGCACTAAACATATTGCTATCAAGTTTCACTTTCTTCAAGAAAAGGTTTTGGCTAATGAAGTCTGTTTACATTTTGTTGGATCTCAAGATCAAGTGGCTAACATTTTTACTAAGCCCTTAGCAAAAGAGTGATTTGAAAGGCTAAGACTTCGATTGGGAGTTATCTCTTAATCATTACTTCACTGAATCTCCAAGCTACTGCTTAGGGGGAGCAAGTTAAATATTTTCATTCATTTACAGCTCTCCTACAATCTTGGTTGCTGCACTACTACTCTCTTTTTTGCAGCTGTTTCTCATGATGTTTTGGTTGGCCTCTTAGTTTTGTTTCATGGAAATGCACATTCTTCTCTTCTATTCTTTGTCATTGAGGAAAAAAGGGGGAGAGTCATTTGTGTTTTGCCATCAAGGACAAAGCGGGAGTTTGTTGGATCTCAGTTGTGTTTATGGTTTGTCCTTGATGACAAAATCTTTCTCAGTTGGTTCTCTTTGATGATCAGTCTCTGTTTGGATCCTTATGATTTATAATGGCACTTCTTTGATGTCTCTTGGCTATTATGGAAAGCTATTTGTTATGTTTCAATTTCATGATGATGAGAATTTTGGTTCAAGTTATTTATGCTATCTCTTTGACTGACAAAGTTGATCTATACATGTCTCTCCGATATCAAAAGCTATAGTGATAGAATGTTGGTTTCATTTCAGTGAAAGAGCCTTTCTATCTCATCGACAA
Organism: Sequoia sempervirens; assembly: GCA_007258455.2. Taxonomy (NCBI): domain Eukaryota; kingdom Viridiplantae; phylum Streptophyta; class Pinopsida; order Cupressales; family Cupressaceae; genus Sequoia; species Sequoia sempervirens. Next base: position 229,953,589 of record VDFB02373365.1, read on the forward strand.
GAAGGATGTTATGAGCTCTCAGCGTAGCATGTTGTACTCGTTATGACTTCTCCCAACTCTGATGGATCTTGGTGAAAGCGACAACCATAAGGTTGTCTGGAAACATTAAAGTTGCCTTTGGCATAACATGTCATCGATTGAATTGAAAGGTTATTAGGGAAAACATTTTGAGCTTATTCTTTTTGACTGGGTATCGAACCCTAGCCTGGCCGCCATCATGAGAAAGCTTCATAAACTATTCTTTACTATTGTTGCTAGCTGTAACGGTAGTGTTAGGATGAAATTCGTTCTTGGTTCAGAAATGAAAGGTATGGCTGCTATGTTTGATGCGCCTCTCTGGCTGGAAGCTCGATAGTGGTTGATGGTGCCATGGGAGTTACAGTTTGTCTGGTATTTTTATGCATTTCATATTGGTTTATAATCACCATTTTCTTTAACTGCTCTTTGTATCTCTATGACAAATGATGCCTTGACCGAGTATTGTCTTTCGTGCATTAGAGGTTATGTTTTTATGTGGTGGACAGTTGTGCTTTTTAATGCAGCAATATGAACTCATACGTTACAGGTTTGTTGAGAATGGCTCTTAGCTTGGTTGGTAGTTCTACCGTTACTCCTGAAGACAGTTACCTTTCTGGCAGTAGTATAAACAAAAGTAGAAAACTCTTTTCTGCTGTTGCTGTTAATGTAATTATGAGATTATCATTCTTGGGCTGAATGAAAATATATGATAAAACTTTGCAATAAAATCTGACTAAAAATGTAGAGATTGTAAATTTCTTTTCTACATAGTATTTTAGGGATTCAATTATTGAATCTTTAAGGTATTCAATAGACGAGAAAAATAAAGAGATATGTGCTTAAATGAAAACATAGAAATCCTCTGAGTCATTACTATTGTTCAAAACATAATTTGAGGGGTTGGTACTCCTTGAGATAGATATCTCTAAACGAGGGGTTGGTGTTCCTTGAGTGGATGCTCAAAAATCAGCCTATAAGGCATTGTGAACAATTGTTTAAAAGATTAAGCCTGGAAGGCATTTAGGGAGTGGTTTTTATACCCCAGGAGGGTTTTCCACTCAACAAATATTGTCTCTTTGTTCTTCTATGTTCTCTCTATTTTACTGAGATATTGTTGTTTCAGTTCACAGTTGGGTCATTATTTTTCTCAATTTTGTTTATGAATGATTACATTCAATTCATGAATGCATTAATCAGAGTAATATTGAGATCAAATCTGAGTTGTGTGTTTGAATATTTAAAAATTTGTCAAATTGTTAAGACACTGATTCACCCCCCCCCTCTCAGTGTCATTTTAACTCCAACAAGTTTGTCACCTTTTCTTCAAGCGTGAAACATTAAATAGAAATCAAAATATGTAAAAAATGAAAATATAGAAACATGGTTTAAGAATAGGCTACACATGCAACCTATCAACAACAAAGATATAAATGAACCAAAGCAGTATATGCCAAAAACTCAAGAATCAAGAAATCAACCTAACTAAACCAACATGTTAAGATGGAAGGAATTGAAACAACGTACACTTTAATCTCTTCTAAAAAAGTCTTGAGCCGTAGAGATGTTCAAGACCTTCTGACAAAGAACTTGATTCTCTGATTCCATGTTTAACAAATTTTCTTTGAAGCTAAGATAAAGAAACAACATTTATGTCAGTTGACACAATTGTAAGAAGAATAGCATGAAATATTTAGGAGTTACTCTATTAAAAAAGAACACGGTGTACAAAAATACAAATGCAATGAAGTTACACTGTGTTACATTCATCTGCAAGCATCAAAATCAAAATTGTACATATGTGATCAAATTAAGAGCAAGGTAGAAGGTTTTAATAAACCTTTGTAAAAATAATAGAGGAGTAATAGTCATTTATTTAGTCATTTTTATTTGTCTAACCAATTATTTAGTCGTAATTTTACCTGATGACCAAATTGTTTATTTATTTAGCCATTTATACTTGTGAATTGCAAAAAATTAGTAGAATTTAGTCATTTTTAGTCATGTGACTAAAACTTTTAGTCATGTTCCCAAAACGTTTAGTCATGTAGTCATTTATTTTCCAAATTCTACTAGTGAAAGGAGGCTTATTTTCCTCTTTATGAGAGAGGGCAGGAGCTTCCTCAATTTTCTTTGTCTTACTCTTTCTCCTTACAAAGGATTTTATTCTTGGTTCCTCAGGGGCTTGTGATGTAGATTCTCCTTCTATAGCAAGGATTTCTCCTCCACTCGGTCTTTCTACAATTGGAGTTTTCTCTTTATCTTTACCTATTACCCCTTTAGTTTCAAGGTGGCCCACTATTGAATCAATATTCCTTGCTACATGTTTCTCCTTTTGTATTATATCCTCAACCTCTAGGAAAATTTTGAAATCAGGTTCTTCTTACTTTTTTTTCTCTGAATTTTATTGAATACAATCCATATTGCTATCCTTTTTTCCTACTCCAAAGTGTCTGAAACATTTCTTATTACATCTTCAGGATACTAGAAAATGTGGAAAAATTTGTAGCTCTTGTTTCTTTCTTTTAGCCAAGCCATAAAACCTTTAGGGTCATATTTGATCCTCTCAACTGACCTCTGCATGTGGTAGGTTTTGAGTATATCAAATATATTATTCCAATCTCCCTTGGTCATTAGAAAATCATAAAAACAAGTGTACAAAGGAAAGAAATTTTCTTTTCCTTGATTTAATAAATGTTCATTTTCTACACATCCTAGTTGCCACATAACCTCAAGGAAACCAATTATTTATAGCACAAAATTTGGTAGCAAGTGAGGTGCGACCATGGAACCATATACTCTAAAGATAGTATAATCAGGGTATGAAATAACATCTCCCAATTATGATCAACTCCTAACTCAAGCTTTCTCTCCTTGGGTCTTAGGAAGTCATGCAAAGCTATGGGAATTATGGGTAAATGCACAACCAAGACCATCTTCAATTCAAAAGCAAGAAAATTTTGGAATGTCACACAGTCATATGTCCTATCATCTTTGTCCAATACTATGGTCTAGCATTGCACGGGAAAATCCAAGTCACCCGCCTTTCTTTCCAAGACAATACGGTGTCCAAAGTAAACTGCACCCTTGTACAAAAACATGTGCATCAACAATGAATACCAACTAAATCTCACTCCTGATTCACCCTTCTTCAATGTTGTTAGTCCTTAATGCATTCTTTCTTAAAGAAACCCCACATAATCATATACTGCACAATATTGGGGGTGTTGGATATGGGCATCCATGTACATCCATGCCTTTGGCATTCCAGAGAAAGGATTATAACCAATTATTTGACAAATGGAATAGAAAGTCCTTTTGAATTAGGGAGAAAAATAGTTAATTGGGAAAGGCTCTTTATTATGTGGTCCTATTACAATCTTCTGACCTATAATTTTTTCTAAGAATCTCGGTAGGACGTGGAATCTGAATGAAATCATGGTTTTGTGATACTCTTGCTTAAGAGTGTATTCATTTATCTTATGCATTTCATCACTCCATCTAGTGAGCTTGAAAACAAAACCCAATTCCTCAGTGATTATGACCATTTCTTTCCCATCATATGTTCTTATAGTCCTTGTGATTGGGTCATAATTAGCAGCTATATATTTCCATAAGCAAGTCAACATCCATATAAACATTTGGCACAATCAACTTTCCCAAGTCATAGCTCCAAGGGTTTCCTACTGGGATACCCATATTTCTATTCCTGAAAAAGCTATAAAATAGTCCCCATCTAGTATAAGGTAATTTGGCATCTCTGATAGAACATCTCTTGTCAAATAGACCCTCTGCTACTTGTGGACCTCTAGGAATCAATTGTCCTTTAGGTTTGTCACTAGTTGAGGGTGGTAATTGATCTAGGAGGTATTTATTTAAAGGTCTTTTGGGAGCAAAAGCTTCCCCTTTAGATGAAGACACTTTTATTTTAGGAGTCATAACACAAGTGGTAGTATAATGCAGGGTTTCTAGTTTATCTAAACAAGGCCTTTAGGTTTTGTGAGGTTTTGATACGAATTATGCAAATGCAGAATTAACAAATTCTTCTTTATGAACGTCAAACCTTAAAATGTTGAACCAAGAAAACCCTAACAGACTCAAGCTTTGAAAAACCACAACTTATCAATAATTCTGGGGAGAGGGAAACAATTCACTTACTGGTTCTCTTCATAGGTTGACAACCCTGGTTCGGACATTAGAAAATGTTGAGAGACCACAACATGAGCTCCTTGAGTGTGTCGAGTATATTCTTTAATGCTGAATTATACCTTTAAGACAAATATTTAATAATTATGTAGCTCCTTACTTTGGTAGATCAATGTCCTTTTAGTTATTAAGGCTTCCTCAAGCGAACTAGAATGGCTCACTTTGCCTCAGCTGAGTTTTGAATGCCAGCCGTTGATCTTTTTGGAGTGTTAATTTATTTACGATCCATATTTGACCAGCTTATTATGAAAGATCTGACTATACACACCTACAATACTTATCAAATGATAGGATGCCACATGGAACCACTTGTTAGCAATATGTGAGATCCACCATCGCTTTGTCGCTATAGTCCTAATCCATGTGTCCTTTTCCCCTTGCCCCCATGAGTCATAACTAGTGTGAAACTTTCATCAACGGGGAGAAGAGGAGAGGCTAAGATTAGATCTCTCAGCTTCTTCATGCACACTTCTTAGTTACCTGCAACTTTATCCTTCATACAACATTGACGACTCAGATTAAAAGATATTTAAGCACATGCAATAGATCTGTGTTAGTAACTCACACTTTATTTTCCATGCCCTGTGTGGAGTTATTTAATTAAATATTTGCTCATACACCAATGCTTCCACATTCTCTAGATTACTCCATGTGGCAGATGCCCACTTCCTCATTGAGAATCTGGCAAGAAAGGTAGAACCCACACCGAATAGTGGGGAGCGGTCAAGATTAATCCATGTCACCCGCTATCAACTGTTGATTCCTTTGAAAGCTCAGCAATGCTGACCATTAAAACAATTGGGCCCATCATCAGAGGAGATGCGTGGAAACTACCTTCCAACCCATGTGATTATTTTAATAAGCAAGAAGAAAAAATGGGCATGCGGGAAATGGTCCAGACATGGCCGCCTCAATTATCTCCCACTGTTGTTTTTCTTCAACAACCATCTACACACCTTATCAAAAACATCAGGCCCACCAATCATTCAAGATAGATAGCCTTTTCCCGTGAGCTTGTATGAATAAAATAATGTAAAACAAAATCTAACAAGTGCATGAGGAATGGTGGATATCATCTACATCAATCAGACAATAGTTAAAAGTCCTTATATTTGCACATGTCAAAAACTATTAATCTTTAAGAGGTACCCGACTAGGTCGACGAGACCATAGACATGACATAAAAGACTTAAGGCTTTTTAGTGGGAAATACTTAGCCTAAGTTAGGAAAAATTAAAACAATGCCCAACATACATCAACCGGTAAAACAAGACCAACAGTTCGGTTACTCAATAGGTTTCCATGGCATAGGTCATAACTTAAAGGACTGAGAACCGACATAAGGGGTCAACAAAGAAATAAGACCTTGGTGAGGATTCAAAACAAAGGGTTTTTCAAATAAGACCTAAGTGAACTAAAAACCTTATATAGTGATAGGAGACAAAACCCATAGTCTTTAGAACTAAGCAAGATTTTGGAGATGGAACATGAAAATTTTTATGAGTTCCATTAGGACCTATCATGGCTCTTCCTTTTTTTCATTATGGGTGGGTTTCTACTATTGATGCTAATGCTTCCTTAGTTTTGTTTCTGGAGTGAACTATGTATGTATTTGTTGTTCCTATGTACTAGGTAGATGCAGTAGTTGGTTACCTATTCATTTTAGTGAGATGAAACATTTACCATATGGAAACTCATGCATTCCTATTTCTGGCAGTGCAATTCCATTTTTTCTTGATCAGTGTTCTTTGGACTATTGTTACCTATATTTTTGACTTGCATCTTGCATGGTTGAGTAGTGTCATTGGGGTCACTCATGCAGATTCATGTGCCATTTGTATCTTTCAATTCCATTTTTTTTCCTTTACTTTCTAGTTGATTTGAGTAGTGCCATTGGGGGCACTCATACAAATTCTTGTCTTCTTGATCTTGATCATCATTTGTTTTAAAGGAGGTTCTTGATTTAAGCACTATATCAGTATCATTCAGTAGTTTTCTATAGCTTTTTAATGCTTCAATGATGTTCTTCATGTTTCTATTCTTTTTAGGACATTGTTTTGGAGGATTCTTATTCCTTTGTTCACCTTTCTCTCTTTTGGAGAGGATTTTTTCCCATGAGGTTTTCTCATTTTCTTGAATTGTGAGAGATTAGATTATTTGTACATGGGTACCTCATCAGGCCTTGTTTTCTGGGACCCATCATACATTATTTTCTTTTATGCATTCACTTTTAAGGTTTTTAGCTACTCCCTAAGTTTTCACTTAAGGGGGGAGCTAGAGTAATCATTCATTAGTTAATAATTAATTAATCTTTAATTGATTATTAATCTAATTTCACTGCATGCACTTAAACTAAACATTGGAATGCTTTTTATTTTATAAGTTGAGCTATTATTAGATCATTCTATCTCATCACATGTGATGTTGACACTTGTCATGATATAATCCCCTTCTTATTTAAGGTTTTATCTTATAACCACTCTCATTCATTGTAACTCTAAGCAAGCTTTTCATTCTATATGTTTTTCTTATTGTGGATATAGAAAATCATTGTTTGCAACTCTCTTACGTGGAAGGTATTTTTGTTCATTGTTTGATCTTGGTCTCATGTTATTCATAATTCTAAAAATCTACATAAATTTCTTAACCATACAATTTCTTATACACCTTAGTGTTTATCCTTAAGATACCATTCATTTCTCAATACTTTATTTTTATCTCATTTTTCTATATTTATATGAAAAGTAAGCTTCAAATTCCTTTATGTCATTTTCAATGAAGAATTAGGTTAAAAATTTATCATTTTCCATGACTACCCCTCTTCATCTTGACTCCTATAAATATAAGATGTTTCAATCTAATCATGAACAAGTATATTCATGATAATTTCATAGTAAATTTAAATATTTACATAGTTAAATCACTATAGTAAATGATGATATATGTACTTAAATTATTGTTGATGCTCTTACTAAGACACTTCTCACCTAATAGAATTGTATAGACATAATTAAGATTAATATAGTAAATAAATTAAATGTACATTCTCCTCATATGGTGGAGTAGGTTTCTTGACCTCTTTCCTACCACCTAAGGTATATCCATTATCTACGTGCACATAATCATCAATAAGATATATATTAAATCTTCTTAAACCTTCCTCAATATCTTCCATTTATAAATTGACCACACTCAATCACTTCTCTCATAATCTATAATATTTTCCTATCACATCCATATTACATGTTTCATTACTATTCCTCTATCTTAAGATGTCAAACTTATGTTTCAATCCATATGTTATCTCTTTTTTACCACTCAAATTATGGTTGTTTCATCATTTCCCTACTTGACCACACATATTATAATTTTTCTTTCCTTCATATTTTTACTACTCATTCATATTGTTTCTTCAACCCCAACAATTAACATCAAATTAACATCATGAGTGAGTTGAAGTATATTAAAAAATATTAATTATTTGTTAAAATCTCCCAAAAATGACCCATCACATGAGCTAGTGCATAATCTATTGGTATATGACATACTTTATTATTTCATACCAATGAGATTTCTATAAGCATGATTTGAAATGATGATGGAAAAGGTGACCCAATAACTTGTTGGAAAGATACACTACACAAGTCATCTGGTGTTGTCATTGATGGCAACCCTAGTTAGTGATTCGATACACATGTCATCATTTGCTCATACCAGAAGTTAGATTGAAGCTAAGCGATTAACTGTCAAGTTAGAATAGAGCATTCGACAGAATTGTATTCATCGATTCATATTCAATTTTCTATTATCATTTTGAGTTGTGGATCTCAACGAAGGTTGTTAGGTGTATGATCTATGTTTTCCTTGAATCATAGAGCCTTGTATCAATTTGTGTGCAAGTTAGAAGATACAGTTGATTAATTTTTTGTTTATTTGTACAAAAGGCTGACTAAGTGAATGTAGCATGTTGTGGATCTTTGAGAAGAATTTTTTTTTGTGTTTTTGTGTTCGAGCATGTTTATTTGGGTCCTCACTACGTTGTGGCTGACTTTGGTTGGTGCACATTGAAAGTTATTTCTGGATTGAGCCGACGGTTTGTAAATATTTTATGTTTTATTGAAGCTGACACATGGTTGATTAAATCCTTAGTTGCGGATATATATAAGTGATCATTTATATCATTTTGAAGTATGTACAAAGTTTTTTTATGTGTGTTGCGAAAGTTAGAAGGATTGTAGAGCGATTATGCATAGTTTCACTAGTGCATAAAAGGATTTGTGATGCAAATTAAAGTAGACAAAGCAGAAGAGAAGAATATAACAAAAGGTCAAGAAAGCGATTAATGTGCTTAACCAGAACTGCAATTAGGAATTATTAGATGTTATTCTCTCAGTTCAAATCTTCTAGATGTATTCCAAATATTTTTGTAAGACAATGAGTCTTCATTTTGTAATTGAGTAGTGAGCTCTAGGCAGTGCACCTGAATGCAAGTGCATTCCTTTTGTAAACAATTATTTGAGTACTCAGATAATATTGTGGATTGACCTCCACCGTGGTTTTTCCCCTAACAGGGTTTCCACATAAAAAATCCTTGTGTTATGGTGTTTTGGTTGCTTGTTTTATGCTCATGCATCTTTCTTTTAATTGAATGTTATAAGTGCTTTAAAGATCAGATTAATAAGATTAAAAATTGTAGAACACTGATTCACCCCCCCTCTTAGTGTTCCTTGATTCCAACAATTGGTATCAGAGCCTAGTTCCTCGAAAGAAGTTTAAAAGCTTGGGGAAGATCCAAGAAAGTGATTCAATGGATTCAAGTAGTCTTCAACAACAACTTTTGGTGCCCCTAGATGATCTTGATTAGTCCAAATATGAAGTTTGGGAATTGCAAGAAAGCATCATGAATGCTGAGAAATTCATTTAATCATTGAAAGATAAAATCAATGAATCAAGGGAAAAGAGAAGGGAACTCTGTGATCAGATCAAGAAGAAAGAGAGTAAAAGCATTGAAGATGAACAATTGAGTCAAGTCTTGAAGGAAAAGACATAAGAATGTGAAAAGCTTACCAGAGATAATGTTGTCCTAAAGAATGAGATGGAATCTATTGTGATGAGGATGACCAAGGAGATTGAAGACAAAAAGAAGAATGAAGAAAAGCTTACTCAGTCCTTGAAAGAGAAATATGAAGAATGCAACTGAATTATTGATGGATTCAATCAGTTGGAGCTTGAATTGGAACAATCTAGAAATAATGAAGAAGAGCTTGAAAAGCATATTGTTGATCTCAAAGATGAACTTACTGATGCAAATGAATTCAAGGAGAAGTTCAAGATTAGCTCAGCCAAGCTTGACGAACTGATTAAAAGTCAGAGGACTGAAGGTGACAAGAAAGGTCTTGGATATGAGAAAGAAGAAAGCTCTGAATCTAGACAAAGGAGATTTAGAAAAGGAAATCAAATGAACAAAGCTATAAGGTATCTGGTGAGTCAACCTAATATTCAAAGGTTCAATGGTTACTATTTTTTTGCAATAAATTTGGTCATATGGCTGCTTAATGTAGAAGCAGAATGAATCCAAATGGTCCATCATTCTCAATTTAGTGCTTTAATTGCAATAAGTATGGTAATAAGTCAAGTGAATGCAGAAGTATGCCAAACAAATTTTTTAATAGAGATGTTAGATGTTATACTTGCAATAGATTTGGCCATATTTCTAACTAGTGCAGATCAAGAGAAAATTAATGGAACAACTGGTTTGGACAAAGAAATGTGGTGTACTACAATTGCAATAGATCCAATCACATTGCTAGATTTTGTAGAAGCGAGAAGGGTCTGGTAAATCAAGGGAAAAACATGCAGAAGGATGAAAAGGGAAAAGGAAAATTTACTACAGATGAGATATGGGTGAAGAAGATATGGGTGAAGAAGAGTCCCTCTGAAGTAGGAAATGATTCCACACCAAAACTAGGTTCTGGTAATTCCTCTAGGAATTAGTTTAAGGCCTCTGGCCTAGGGGGAGTTCTTAAGAAAATATTTTAACCCCCTTGTTGGTAGTTGGTACTGGAATGTGGTAGACTGCAATGATTGCATTAATGATGTGTAGATGCTTTGAAATGTCTTGTGGAGAGAATTTATGCCAACTTGAAGGTCTGCAAAAGAATTTTCTTTCACAGTCTGTGAAAATAGGGTATTCAGAAGACCTAGGGTAAAAGCATTTATTGTGATGAAAAATTTAGGTACACGAATGATAAAAGGTCATTTTTATCCCTCATTTGTCACTTTGCATTTTGAGAAGAAGTTTGGAGAGCTCTGAAGTGAACTTTTCTAAACTTGGGCGAAGATTCTAGTTTGAAAGCGATTTGGCGATCAAACCCTAATCCAAAGAAAGGCATTTATCCAAAAACTCATGAATTTGAAAATTCTGGAAATGGTTGCTCCATTGGTTTTCGACATTAAGGATAGGCCCCGTCTGAAATTCAAATGGCACCCCTTCAAATCCATCAATATAGAACCTTTAGGTGCATTTTCATCTATTTTGTATGGCATTTTGTATATCAAAGATATTAGGGCATACACTCATGTAAATTTTGAAGAATTAGGAAGCTCCTAGTTGTTGAATTTGTACACCAATCACATTGTGGGAGAAGATCTCCATGTAAAACCTGAATTTAAGTCTTTGGAGGAGAAGAAATTCACGCAGATTGTGAAATTTCCCATGTTCAAAGAAACTAAATGGGTTCGGTATATATTGAGTCGAGTGCATGCCGAATTTATGTGGTTAAGTCAGCCTTTCAAGATTACAAAGGAAGCTATAAGGATTGTTACTAGTTTAAATTCATCTGGTGGGTTCTCTACATTGAAAGTTGTGAAGAATCAAATGGTTACCGATGCAACTGATTCAATGTTCGACAATCAAGCTATGACAATTGATGATATTATTGAAGTGGATTTGCTTCTATGGTCATTGGGTACAAAATTTATCACTCTAGCTAGGAAAATTCTATATCCAGTACAACAATCTATGTAGCATATTAGATGATCAAGGAAAATGCAGATTATGACCTGTGTGAGTTACTCTAAAGCCAGTTAATGGAGAATCTTGGAAAAATCAAGAAAGATAAGAAGAATTCATTCAAATATGGTAACCTATTGTGTTTATTCCTCTATTTCATGAATGAAGTTCTGGGAGTTGGAAAAGTTCATTGGAATGGTGATAAACCTATAACTGTTTAGATTAGAGATATCTTGTATGGAATTGGTGATAGTAAAGCTAGAAAAATGACTATCTGGAGTTATTTCAAGAACTTTTAGAATGAGATGAAAGCTAAGGAAATGATTCCTTCTTCTATTGTGGATAAATATAAGGATACAATTTTCTTCATGGTTGATATTGATCAATGTTTGATGGAAGTTGCCAATCCTAGAATAGTGTGGATAATGCCTATGGGTTATGAGTTTGAGGAAAACATTTTGGAGCTATATGCTCAACACCTATTGAGTAGACCTTGGGATCCAACAAAAGAAAGGTTTAGTACTTGTGAGGAAAATAATATGGAAGTTCATACACAATTGAAGAAGCCAATGATAATCCAGAGAGTGAGAAAGGAAGTGGAAGCTTTTGCAGAAAGCATGGGTATATCAACCGAAGTTGTAAGGGAAGCTAGAAGGAAAAGAGAACAAGATGAAGTAGGAGAGCTAGCTAGAACTAGGTCTTCTAGTCCAGCAACATCCTTTTCTAGATCTAGATCCACAAGGAGATCTGCTCTCTAACCCGGTCCTGCAAAGAAGTCAAGTCCTATGAAAGCCCAAGTCAAAACATTTGGTAGAGAAGGAAAGAGGAAGAAGGACAAGAGCACAAGAGTATATGTTGTTGTTTCTAAAGATGAAGAAACTAAATCTAATGAGGCAAGAGAAATTAAGCATAAGGGCTGAAAGGAAACAAAAGTCACTAAGGACAAGCCCTTTGGTGAAGAGAAAGCAAGGAAAAAGATGAAAATTGACAAACCAGGTATGTCTATAGAAGAAGTTGAAAAATCCTTGATTAAGGATGGTAATCTTAGATCTCTTTGTGAATGGTATGACACCTTTGATAGTGTTGGTCAAAGAATTCTTGAGGAAGGAACAATAAAGTACTTGAATCATTTCAATATGACTCGCGTTGAAATAATGTCTGAGTTGCCCAAAGGTCTGTATGAAGTTTTAGAAATGAGGAGAGTGAATGCAAGAACTGAAGAAGAGAAAATGAGAGAATGAATACTTACTGATTTGTGTCTAGTGATGTCTATAGAAGAGATGAAGAATATTCTCAATGAAGAAAAAAGGGATTTAAAGAGAAAAACAAGGGTGAACAAGCTAATGATTGGCCAGACTAAAGAAGTTGCAAAGGATATTGAGAAAATCCTTAAGGAAATTCTATTGAAGAACAGATAAAATGTTGTTTTTGAAGAAGTGCATGTTGAAGATGTTCCATCTGGCCTGGTAAATGAAGAAGATACATTTGAGGATACTCTGAATCCTCTAGATATATATGATGTTGAAATTACTATTGAGATTGAAGCTTCTAAAGTTGTGTCGGTTGAAGAAGTTGAGATTCCTAAAGCCCAGGAAGAATCAGTGACTGAAGAAAAGAAGATTGAGGTAAAAGAAGTTCATGTGGAAGCAAGAGACACTGCAAAGGCAGTGAAGGATTTTTTGGAAGAGCAATACGAAGATTTTTATTCTGATCTGATTAAAGGTCCTATCAACTTGGCTACTTTATCTCCCATTGAGAAACTAAAAGTTGCATCATTCACTCAAGCTAAGGCAAGGGAAGAGATTTTGAAATCTAATATTGAAGATAGTGAGCTATTAAATCTTGTATCTAGTATTCTGGAGAATATTATTCCTTCATATGTCAAAGAAACATTTGATTCTCCATTTGGTCAACTGAAGAAACTTGTCAATTCTGTAAGTACTCACTTTGAGTCACTTGAGAAGTTAGCTATGGATAAGGTTCAGAAGGAGTTTGATGCTAACATGTTCAGTAGGTTGAAGGGAATGATTGCTAATGAAAAATCTTTGTTAGCTACCTGTGTAAATAATATTGAAAGTGCTTTGTCTGAAGGAGGAAACATTTATAAGTCATGCTTATCATTGTCTAAGTTCACTATAGACACTGAAAAGAAAATGAAAGAGTATGAGAAACAGTTAGTAGATATCTCTTAAGCATTTGATCCTCTAACCATTTCTATTGGAAAGTAAGAAGGTCAAGTCATATCCTTGCTTGACAAGATTAAAGGTTTGAAGCATGAAGAAGGAAAAATTGTTGAAAGAGTTTGTGAACTCAGAGGATTGATTGGTCCTAAGATGGAGACAATGCTTAGCGCATTGAAGGAAGCACAAGATGCTATGGCGGTCAGTGATCCGGTGAACCTTGAATCAACAGAGATGCAATCTTACTTGTTTTTTGGTAACATGTCTATCTTGGAGAGTATCAAAAAGAGTTGGGACACTAGTTTGAGCTTGTTGAAGAATAATTTTGTAGATATATTCAAGTTTATGTAAGTTGTAGAAGCAAGTTTGTACATATGCAATTTGTTGATAACAATTTTGTTTGATTTTTGGTATGTGGATTCCTACCTTTTCCATTGATTTCAAAGGGGGAGAGTGGGACAGTGAAAAATGCTTTAATCATCTTAGTGGGAGTTGTGTTTTTGGAGTTTTGAAGGTTGGCAGTGTAATTCATGTTGGTACTGATCTGAAACTTAGTCATTTTTCACTAAGTGTTGCCATAAATTCCAAAGGGGGAGATTGTTGGCAAGAGACACTGCACAAGTCATCTAGTGTTGTCATTGTTGGCAACCCTAGTTAGTGATTTGATCTGCACATCAGTATTTTCTCATACCATAAGTTAGATGGAAGCTAAGTGTTTAACTGTCAAGTTAGAACAAAGCATCCGATAAAATTGTGTTCATCAATTCAGATGCAATTTTTTGTTATCATTTTGAGTTGTGGATATCAGGGAAGGTTGTTAGGTGTATGATCTATGTTTTCCTTGAATCATAGAGCCTTGTATCAATTTGTGTGCAAGTTAGAAGATCTGGTTGATTAATTTTTTGTTTATTAGTGCAAAAGGTTGACTAAGTGAATGTAGTGTGTTGTGGATCTTAGAGAAGAAATTTTTTAAGTGTTTTTGTGTTTGAGCATGTTGATTTGGGTCCTCACTACATTGTGCCAACTCTGGTTGGTGTGCATTGAAAATTATTTATGGATTGAGCCGACGGTTTGTAAATATTTAATGTTTTATTGAAGCCGACATGTGGTTGATTAAATCCTTAGTTGCAGATATATATAAGTGATCATTTATATCATTTTGAATTATGTACGAAGTGTGTTGATGTGTGTTGCGAAATTCAAAAGGATTGTAGAGTGATTATGCATAGTTTCACTTGTGCATAAAAGGATTTGTGATGTGAATTAAAGTAGACATAGTAGAAGAGTAGAATCTGATAGAAGATCAAGAAAGTGATTAATGTGCTTAATTAGAATTGTAATCAGGCATTAGTAGATGTTATTCTCTTAGTTCAAATCTTCTAGATGTATTCCAAATCTTTTTGTAAGATAGTGAGTCTTCATTTTGTAATTGAGCAGTGAGCTCTAGGTAGTGCACCTGAATGCAAGTGCACTCCTTTTGTAAACACTTATTTGAGTACTTAGATAATATTGTGGATTGACCTCCACCGTGGTTTTTCCCCTAACAGGGTTTCCACATAAAAAATTCTTGTGTTATGGTGTTGTGGTTGCTTGTTTTATGCTCATGCATATTTCTTTTGATTGAATGTTATAAGTGCTTTAAAGATCAGATTAATAAGGTTAAAAATTACAGAACATTGATTCACCCCCCTCTCAATGTTCCTTGATTCCAACATAACTCATATGATATTTTAAGATAAATCCTTATATTATATTTAGGATGATTAATTTTTATTTTATTTTTTTATAAAGATTGAGGCATGCACTTAATTGGTTTTAATTTGTATCTAATACTTATATTTTTATGTAGGAGCTTCTAGGGTGTAAGAGAAATCTTGCATCCAAAAAAAATGTTTATTTTGATTTATGTTAGGTTTGGTGAATAGATTTTCAATAAGGGTTGCTATTTTTAGTAAGTTGGAAGGGCTAAAAATGATAGGGTTACTATTTTTAGTAAGTTGGAATTTGTGTATGTATGGACATGAAATATTACATAGATCTCTAGAATGGCGAAATGAAGCCAATGGTGAAGAAATCACTTCAATATAATTTTTCATTTGTGAGATATTAATGTTTTTATCTTCAAAATCCCTATAAAATTATTCGAAGTCAATTTTGAGGCACAAAGAAGTTTCGAATGGGCCAAAAAAATGACCAAAAATACATGGTTCCCTAGAGGGAACTTTGGTGGACCTTTGATTTCTCGAGATCTTTCCAATAGTATAAATGGTTTTTTAATATGATGTCTGAGTTAAAAGTTATGGCTCCCAGAAGTTGGACTAAAATTTAAGAATTTCTTAGGCCCGAAAAAAGGGACAATTAGATCTTTTTGGCACCAAAATGGAAGTGAAAATTTGTTAGAAAGTGGAGAAATCATATAAAGTGGTCACAAATGGAAATAGATCCATTTTGGATGAGGAAATAGATAAATTTCCTATGATTTAGCATGAAATGAAGGTTTGGGTTGTTGGTATGTGGCGAATGATCATGAAAATACAATACACTCAAAACGTGTCAAGGTTTTCCACTGACATGTCAAGGTTTTCTCCCATTGACATGTCAAGGTTGTTTTCTCTGTTTACATGTCAAGGTTTTCTCATTAACACATCAAATGTAAAACGACCTTGTAAAACCTAATTCTAGAAGGTTCCAAAAAGATTGTTATAAGCGGCTAGGATGTATGTTGTGGTATGGTGTTCATGAGATTGTAATCTATTTTGCACTAGATAATAAAATGATTGGATGGATGAGTTTTTGTAGATGTAGCCCATATTAGGTAAACCACATTAAATTCTATGTTGATCTCTTTTGTGTTATTATTCATTGTTATTTCTAGGTTATTTAATTTGCATATAATTGTTAATGTTTATTTCTCCAATCTTTCTGAACCCTAACAATTGGTATTAGAGTTGTGTTTATTTTGGTTGATTAGCAAGAAACCTGTAGATTTGAGTGGGAGCAATGGAAGAAGGAAAATTCAAGGTTGAGAAGTTCAACAAGAAAAAATATCAATTATGGAAGATGTAGATGGAATATTATTTGTATCAAAAAGATCTATGGCATCCATTTCAAGGAAAAGCAAAGAAAGGGCTATGATGTCTGGTGAAGAATGGGAGATTCTAGATAGAAAGGCACTGGGAACCATTCAGTTGTGCCTTGCACCATCTGTGGCATTCAATATAACAAAAGCAAAGACAATAGAGGATCTAATGGAAGCTTTGGATAAATTGTATGAAAAGCCCTCAGCCTCAAATAAGGTATTTCTCATGAAGCATTTGTTTAATCTGAAAATGATTGAAGGTGGATCTATGAAAGATCATTTAAATGAGTTTAATACGATTACCATTCAGTTAACTTCTGTAAAAGTGAATTTTGATGAAGAGGTGAGGGCTCTCTTAGCTTTATGTTCTTTTCTAGAAACCTGGAATAGCTTGGTAATGGATGTTAGTAACTCTATCTCTGGTTCAAATACATTGAAATTTCATGATGTTGTTGGTGTTATCCTTAGTGAGGAAATGTGACAGAAAAGCATAGGTGAGAGTTCAACATCGATTAATGCTTTGACTATAGAGAACAGGGGAAGAACAAAGGAGAGAGGAAAAATCCCAACAAATCATGGGAAGTCACAAGGGAAGTCAAAGAAAGGCATATCTAAATCCAGAGGAAAAATGGATTATTGGCATTGTGGAGAGCCAAGAAACTTGAAGAAGGATTGTTGGTCTCAAAAGGGAAAACAAGGAGATGAACAACATTATGACAATAAGGAAGCTAATGTTGCAACTAATAAATTATAGGATGCTTTAATTCTATTTTTAGATAATGCTAATGATTCTTGTGTAATAGATTCAAGGGCTTCATTTCATGCCACACCCCATAGGAAATATTTTGTAGATTAAGTTCAAGGTGATTTTGGATAGGTATATTTGGGTGATGATGAACCCTATCAGATTGTTGGAAAAGGAAAAATAAAAATCAAGTTGCAGAATGGTCACTACAGGAGGTAAGGCATGTTCTAAATTTGAGAAGGAATATAATCTTTGTAGGACAACTAGATAGTGAAGACTACATGGTTACCTTTTTATACAAAGTTTGGAAGGTTACTAAAGGTGCATTAGTAGTAGCTAAAGGTGAAAAGGTAGGCACATTGTATTTGTGTATTGGTAATACTTATTCTACCTTAGCTGCTATAGAAATAGTTGATACTAAGATAGTTATAGCACTTGCTACAGGGACACAAATAGAATTGTTGCATCATAGACTTAGGCACATGAGTGAGAAAGGGATGAAGATCCTTCACTCTAGAAAGGTGCTACCAGGTCTGAAGTAGATTGACCTGGAGTTCCATAAAAATTGTGTTTATGGAAAACAAAAAGGAGTTTAATTTCTCAAAGTTGGGAAAGAGAAGAAGTCAGATGTATGGGGACCAACTTAGGTATCCTCTCTTAGTGGATCTTGTTATCATGTTACTTTTATTGATGATGCAACTAGGAAAACATGGGTGTATTTTCTAAAATAAAAATAAGAAGTATTTGAAAATTTTAAAAAGTGAAAAGCTTTGGTTGAGAATGAGACAGGAAAAAAGTTGAAGTGTCTTAGATCTGATAATGGAGGTGAGTATTGCAGTAGAGAATTTGAAAATTATTGTTCATACAATGGAATTCGTTGGAAAAAAATAATTCCTAGAATTCCACAAGAAAATGATGTGTCTGAGAGGATGAATAGGACCATTATGGAGTGTGCATGGAGCATGAAATTGCATGCTGGACTACCCTTACACTTTTGGGAATATGTTGTACATACCGCTATTTATTTAATAAACAGGGGAACTTCAAATCCTTTGGATGGTGGCATTCCATAGGAGACTTGGATGGGTAAAAAGGTAAACTATTCATTTTTTAAAACCTTTAGTTGTGAAGATTTTTTCCATGTTGATATTGAAAATAGAATCAAGCTTGATGCTAAGTCTAAAAAATGTAACTTCATTTGATATGGAGTAGATGAATTTGGTTAGCATTTGTGGGATTATGAAAATCATAAAATTATTAGGAGCAGAGATGTTATAATCAATGAAAAGGTCATGTATAAGGATCAGCTGCAAGAAAATAAGCATGAATAGTCCAAAAAGTAATATTTGGTGTTGGATGAGATTCCAAAAAATAAAATGTCAGTGGTACCTAATGCTCAACAACAAGTTATCCCATAGACTCTTGCAATTGTTAGACATTCTACAAGTATAACTAGATCTCCAGAAATATTTTCTCCATCATTATATTCTATATTATTAGCTGATTATAGTGAGCGTAAAGGTTATGAAGAAGCAATGTAGGTAGATAACAAAAAGTAGTGGGAGCTATGCATGAAAGAGGAAATGGATTCCTTGCTGAAAAATCAAACTTGGGACTTAGTCCAATTTCTTTTAGGTAAAAGAGAATTTCCAAATAAATGGGTTTACAGGTTTAAGGAAGAAGATGGAGGCAAGAAAGGATATAAGGCCAGATTTGTGGTAAAAGGTTTTGCATAGAAAAAAGGTATCTAGATTTTGATGAAATATTTTTTCTAGTTGTAAAGATGAATTCTATTAGAACTATTCTAAGTCTTGTGGCTGCAGAAGACTTGCATCTTGAATAGCTAGATGCGAAAACAACATTTCTCCATGGGGATTTGGAAGAGGAAATATATATGCAACAACCACAAGGATATGAGGTCAAGGGTAAGGAGGAATTCATGTGCAGGTTAAAGAAGAGTTTGTATGGATGGAAGCAAGGACCTTGACAATAGTATTTGAAATTTGATAGTTTTATTGTTGAACAAGGTTACAAATATTTAATTATGATTATTGTGTTTATTTTAAGAAATTGGGTAATGGAAACTATATTATCCTATTGCTTTATGTTGATGGAATGCTTGTTACTAGGTCTAGCATGTGCAACATATTAATGAACTTAAGTAGAAAATAAAAATTCATTTGCTATGAAGGATTTGGGTGCAACAAAAAAAATCCTTGGTATGAGGATCACATGAGACAAGACAAAAAAAAATTTATTTTTGTCTCAAAGTGAGTATGAGAGAAGGTGTTGAAAAGGTTTAACATGAAAAATGCAAAAGTAGTTAGTACACCTTTGCCTAGTAATTTTAAGTTGACTAAGGAGATGTATCCAGAGACACAAGAGGAGGAAGACAAAATGTCTAAGATACCATATGCATCAACAATTGGAAGCTTGATGTATGAAATGGTATGCACAAGACACGATATTGCACATGTAGAGGGAGTTGTGAGAAAGTATATGAGAAATCCATGAATGGAACATTAGAATGTCATAAAATGAGTTCTTTGATATTTAAGAGGTACTACTTCAAAGAAACTATGTTTTGGAGGGACAAATTCTACTCTAAAATGATATGTTAACTTTGATCTAATGGGTGATATTGATAGTAGGAGGAGTAGGGTATTTTTTTTCTATAGGAGGTACTATAGTCAATTGGATTTCAAGACTACAAAAGGTTGTTGCGCTTTCAACCACTGAAACTGAGTATGTTGTTACTATGAAAGCTAGCAAGGAGATGATTTGGTTACAACATTTTTTGGACAAATTGGGAAAATGACAAGAAGAGAGCCCTTTGTACACTGATAGCTAGAGTGCCATTCATCTTGTTAATAACTCATCTCTGCATTCAAAAAGTACATACAACTCAAATGCCACTTCATCCAATCAGTTTTGGAGGATGGACAATTGAAGCTAGAGAAAAATCACATAAGTGAGAATCCTGCAAATATGTTCACAAAGGAAGTTACACGGGAGAAATTTATTTACTCATTAGTTTTCATTGGCCTTCAAAAATGATAATGGTGGACATAAGAAACCAACCAGACCTGTAATCTAGTGGGAGCTGTAAGTGCAATGATGTCGTCTAGGATCAGTCTCCAAGTGGGAGATTGTTTGGTGTGGATCTTGATCAGTCTCCAAGTGGGAGATTGTTGGTATGTGACGATTGATCATGCAAGTACTATACACTTGTAACATATCATGGGGTTCGGGGCATCGCCTCAATTTTTTTTTGTTAACAGGTCAACGTTTTCCCACTGACATGTCAAGGTTTCTTCCCCATTGACATGTCAAGGTTTTTTTCCTTGTTGAAACATCAAGGTTTTCTCGTTAACATGTCAAATTTTAAAAAACCTTGTAAAACCCTAATTCTAGAAGGTTCCAAAAAGCTTGTTATAAGTGGTTGGGATGTATGTTGCAGTATGGTGTTTGCGATATTATAATTTGTTTTACAATGGATAATAAAACCATTGGATGGCTGAGTTTCTATGTATGTAGTCCATATTGGGTGAACCACGTTAAATTTTGTGTTGATCTATTTTGTGTTATTCTTCATTGTTATTTCTAGGTTATTTAATCTGCATATAATTGTTAATGTTTATTACTCCAATCTGCCTAAACCCTAATAGGGGCTTCTGTGGCCATTATTGCCATTCACAAACTTGCATGCTTAATTTTTTATCACATGTATTTATATCCCAAATTTTTATACTTGCAGTCTTGTGACCACATAAGTGTATTACATTTTATTTCATGTATGTAGATGAATTCATGAAAATATTATAAATTTACATGTTTATTGTTCCTAAATTTTCTTGTCTGTGTAAGCTTGTGATCGAGGGAGAGTATCCCTTCACCATATTCATAACTTTAGAGACAACAAAAATGCTAATATTAAGGATTTTAAATTATTATTGGTATTAAAGTTGAATTTACCAATTTATCACAATGTAAGACAGGATTTCATGAAAAGATCAATAAATTTATGTTCTTGGATTCTAAACTATGTTGGCCAACATGAGTTGTTAACCACTAGATAATGAGACTAAAGTTTAATCTATTGATAGTCTACTTCTTATTAGGGATAAGGTTCTCTTCATAATCTATCAATCATATTTATATTTTTATGAGATTTGACTTTTAGATACTAACACCATATTAAATACATAATCATAAAGAATAAACGATTCAAAGAAAAAAGGAAAATTCAAACTAGAATTATATACATAAATTGATGTATAACTAAACATACCACTTTCAAATCCTCTAGTCATGGTCTACTAGGTACTAATTTTATAACTTTTCCTTTGGTATACATTCTTTGGATCCAGACAAACCACTTCTTAGGTCCTATAATGACCAAGAATTTTGATAATTCTATAGAGTTAATAGGTTATTATACTTATTCATATATAGGCCTCAAACATAAGGTGTCAAGACTTATAGATAACAACATGATTCATGTTGAAGGCTTCAATGACAATGTAAACCCATTAGTTGTACCTAAAAATCTAATATTAGAAATTTAAACAACTTCCCTTTTGAACCATATAAATAATGTAAAGGCATATGAGACTATTGTATATGATAAAAAAATATAATGTGAGTGATATGCATGTTGGATCTCAAAATAAATCACATGAACATGCTTTCATGGTTTAATCAAAATTATTGGTACATATTCTTCTACACCACCAATTACATTCTTTGGTGTGGAGATAGCATTAGAAAACCAATATGGGCCTTTACATATTATAGTTGGGATGCATAATATTGCTATCCAAAATATTACTTTGGATGCTACAAATAAATAACATATGTATAGAATATAGTCTCGCTTCTCTCTCCTCCATCAAAGTTTGAACTACATGCGTGCATGGTCGACTCTATGTTGGGGGTACCCCATAGTCCCCCCTTGTCCTCCCCTGACTTGATCCTAGCCCAGATGCATGTGGGCTCGTGTCCCTTAGGGGCCACTCCTAGCGTGTCCATTCCTAGCTACCCCATGATTCTGGGTCAGCTCGGGTCACTTGTGATTCCAAATTTATTTGGTGTGGAAGTGTCGATGGTTGCTATCTCACCGAAAGTTAAAGGCTGGAGGAATGTGCTGACTAATGGTAGTTAGGTTGGTAAGGGCCCATCTCCTTGCCCTAAATAAGAGATTACTACTATGGGCACTGACTTCATGATTGTCTCCTCAATAGAAAATGTGGTGGTGGGTTGTTTCCTCTCCTTTCGCTCCACAGTGGATATGGTCAGAAGATAGATTGCGGCTAAATGGCACCTCAAAGGTAGTGTGGATATTTGTGCTATAATAGGTGAGATTTCTTTTTCAAGTTCATGGCTTTAGAAGACTTAATCTTGTCCCTCTCCTTTGGCCCTTGGATCTATGGGAAGCATAGTCTGGAATTGTGTCGATGGAAGTCGGGGTTCGACCTCACAGTGGATCTCAACAAATCAGTGCCAATTTGGGTCCATCTACCTAGTATGCCTCCGGAATACTAGGATGAAACCATATTCAAATGTATTGGGGACACCTTGGGAAAATTCATTACTTTGAACTCCATTACCAAGTCCAAATCCAAGTTAGTTTTTTTCTTTTTTTTGTGTTAATATTGAAGTGCATAAATCTCTAGCTACCTCAGTGAAGCTCTGTTCTAAATTTGGTTCTTGGAATCAACAAGTCTATTATGATAATTTTGTATTTTATTGCCAAAAATGTGCTAAACCTGGCCACCTAATCTCAAACTACAAATCTTCTTTAAAACATGTCACTAACCCTAGTGAGTTTGCTTATGATGACCACTACCTTTTGAACATGACATTCTAAAGATTGTTGAATCCTCGACCAAGTCTGGATCTCCCAAGTTGGTTGACTCCCAAGTCGGCCCTGATTTTCCCACTATTAGGGAGAATGTCTCCTTCAGGGACTCAGTGATGGTCCCTATGACTCCTGCTTTGGCTGGTGGCTTGGTTATTCTTGGTTGTGGCATTCTGGGGGTTAGTGCTCCTTCCCCTAGATAGGTGTTGTGGGAAGATAGTGAAAATGGTGAATCTTTGAAAGAAGAAGGGATTAACTTAACAAATGGGTCAATATTGACTAGAGGTGAAGAAGGTGAAATCATGGAAGAGGAGGATTCTATAGTTAAAGATGAGATGGTTAAAATGGAGTTTATGGATTTGACATAGGAAAAAACAATGGAGGAATTCTAGTCAACCCCAATGAAGGGGAAACAGAGGAAAGTGGATGTGGGTGGTGACTCTAAACCTGGAAGGCCCAACCAACAACAGACCAGGCATAGGGAGATAGTGAAAGAGATAGCCATTGGTAAATAGAGGACATTGGAAGTTTCCTCAAAGAAGGGTCAAAGATGAAAGTCATGTCCTAGAATGTGGGAGGGCTAAATAGCTCTCACAAACAACTAGCACTGAAAAAATATGTTTTAGAAAATAAGATTGATGTTTTACTTTTTTAGGAAACCAAAATGAAGAAAGCTAACTTTGATAATATTGATAAGAATATATGGTCAAGCACCCTTTTCTCATGCAGTGATGCTAAGGGTGTGTCTGGTGGGCTTTCTATGTTATGGAATCCTAACAAGATCACTAGGTCTAAAATTTTCCAATGTCAGAGCAATGTGGGAGTCAAGTTTTCTCACCTAAGTAGCTCTTGGTCGCTCATTAATGTCTATACCCCTAACCAGAGGAATGCTAGGAATTCCCTATGGTAGGATCTTACATATTGGATAAATAATAATAAGGGGTCATGTTGGTTGGTGGTTGGGGACTTCAACTCTCCTTTATATCCTTTGGAGAAATGTGGAGGTCTGGTGGACTACTCTGATAGCATGGATGATCTAGAAAAAATTTTGAGTGTCACCAACTTGGTTGACATTGACTTGTTGGTTCAATATTTCATGTGGACCAATAGGCACCTTGGGGATAGTTTGATTCAAGTTAGATTGGATAGATTTATTTGTTCCCACAATTGGACGGCCCTGCTCAGTGCTAATTTGCTTGCTCTACCCCGAACTGTCTCTGACCATAACCATTTGTTGCTGGTCATGAATGATCTATCTACTATTGGACCTTTTCCCTTCCAGTTCGAGATAATGTGGAACTCACATCCTAATTTTAGGAATAAAATTGTAGAATGGTGGAACATCCCTGTACATGGCTCCCCCATGTTCAAGATCTTTAATAAACTTAAACTTGTCAAAAATATGGTGAAAGGTTGGAATAAGAGAGTTTTTGGTGATGTTTTCTAGAAAAAATTGGCTTAGGGGATAAACTAAAGATCATCCAAAAAATAATGGAAGAAGGGGATATTAGCTTGCTAACCTGCAACTAGGAAAGAGAGAGTCATAGGGAATGGGAACACATTTTTTAAAAGGAGGAAATATTCTAGAAACATAAATCTAGAGTTCAATGGTTGCAGAAGGGGGACATAAATACCTCCTTTTTCCATGTTTCTGCCCTAAAAAACAAGGAAATGAACCAAATTAGTAAGCTTCAAAATGAGTTGGGGGTCTTTGTCAATATTCCTACCCAGATTGGACTCTTGGTGTTAGAATACTTTCAAAGGGATTATTTAGCTCCTATCGAAGCTCCCAATCTAGATTTGGATAACCTGCTACTAGACCCTCTCCCAACCACCATATTCCAGGATGATAATAATAACATCCTTTGTGTTTTCACTCTTGAGAAATTCCATTTGGCTGCTTTTAGTATGGGTGTCGATAAGGCGCCTGGCTCAGATGGTTTCCCCCTGGCTTTCTTCTAGATATTTTGGGATATAGTGGGTGAGGACCTTGTCTTGGCTACTAGGGATTTCTTCAAATATGGTAATATTCTCAAACAGTTGAACCACACTTTTATTTCCCTGGTTCCCAAGGTTTTTGAACCCTAGTTAATGATTGATTTTAGGCCCATTAGCCTTTGTAATACCATTTACAAGATCTTCTCTAAAGTCTTGGTGAACTGCCTTAAACCCCTCCTGGAAAAAATAATTAGCCCTACCCAAAAAGGCTTTGTTCTAGGCCGTCATTTAATGGATGCTACCATAAATACACATGAAATTATCCACTCCATGGACAAATGCAAAAATTCTAGTATGGCCCTTAAATTGGATATTTCAAAAGCATATGATAAGGTGTTATGGGACTTTATCCCCAAAGTCCTAGCTAAGTTTGGTTTTGACTGAGGGGTGGTCAATCTCTTGATGGAATGTATTACCATGGTGAGATACTCTATGTTGGTTAATGGGCCCCCCTTTGGATTCTTCAAAGCTAGGAGAGGTATCAGACAGGGTGATCCCCTCTCACCCTATTTATTTATCATGGTCATAGATGTCTTGACCATGAACATATCTAAACTACTATCAGAGGGGTTTATAAAGGGGGTCAAACCTGCCTATTCCTTGAAACCTACTATTATCCAAAAATTCATTGATGATATGATACTCTTCGAGAAGGCTTCTGTGGTTGAAGCCAAAAAATAGAAAAGTTGACTTAATAATTATGCTGCTTGCTTTGACCAATGTATAAATTATAATAAGTTCATGATTTACTTCTTCAACAACATTCCTGCTCTACAGGATTGGGTGATTGTTGTCCTTGGTTGTGTGAGTGACTCCCTCTTGTCGGTGTATCTAGGGTTACCCCTTACTGTTAAGGAAGTCGCTCCTACCTTTTGGAACATAGTTCTTAAAGGATTCAAAGGAAATTGGTGGGGTGGAAAGGCTCCATTCTCAGTCATATTTGAAAATTGCAACTCCTATCTGTTGTCCTTCAAGGGATCCCTATTTACTTCCTCTCTATCTTTAAGATGCCTAGACATACTGTTGAGAAGTTGGAAAAAATTCAAAGGAGCTTTTTATGGTCTAGGATTGAGGAAAAGAAAATGTTTGCTTTGGTTAGCTAGGACAAAGTTTGCAAACCTAAATCATGTGGTGGGCTTGGAATAAAGAACATCCTATGCACCAACAAGGCCTTAATTCCTAAGGTAGGTTGGGACCATTTGAGGAATAAAAAGGACTGGTGCAAGATTATGAATGCTAAGTATCTTCACAATAGACCTATGACTAAGTGCCTCTCTGATGATCACCCCTCGGGATCTCTAGCATGAAAGAACATTTGCAAAATGTAGGAGCTACTCATGACCGAATGAAATGGAAGCTTGGAAATGGTATCAACATTAGGTTATGGGAAGACCCTTGGTTGTTAGATGCCCCCTTTCACACTCTAAATTAAGGAATCTTATGAGATCAACACAAGTTTTCTTTGGTATGTACATTGGTGACTACCTTCTCGGTTAATCGGGGGCTAGGAGGTGAAAAGATCTACTTCTTTGCTATCCTTTGTCCCATGATATGTTAAATTTGGCTAAGAATCTATAGGAATTACTCTCCCTTACTAGATTACCTTTATCCAACATGGAGGATGAATTCTACTCGACTAATGATAGGTAGGGCTATATTATGGTTAAAATGACTTACAATCTGCTATTAGTTCAGGGTATTGAGCACAAACCCTGGAAACAAGTTTGGAATAGGCACATAATTTTGAAAATAAACTTTTTTTGGTGGATAGATTGCCATAATAGGATGTTTACTTAGGATAACCTGATGAAAAGGGGATTTCAGATCCCTAATGGCTGTTTGATGTGCAAATGCAATGAAGAATCTATGTATCACTTACTTCTGCACTGCTCGTTTGCTGTTGGTGTCTACGAGCTAGCGTTGGAGAGATTGGGTGCTCACTGGACTGTGTAAGGACATCAAATCCTTTATCTTGAGCTGGTTTGGCCCCTTCCATCACCCCTTACCTAGAGAGATTTGGAACTAAGTCCCCCCCATCATCTATTGGTGCTTATGGAAAGAGAGGAACAATCGGATATTCAAAAATATCAAAATGAGTCCTAAGGAGGTTTTTGGTATAGGGCTAAGGCTAAATTTTAATATTTTGATTTTTAATGGGAAAACCCCAAACAAAGCTCCTACTAAATGGGAGATAAAAATGGCTAAAGCTTGGGACCAATATCTTGAGGTCAACTCCTTTGACAACTCTCGGTACTAGGCTAGATGAGACACTATTTGGAAAGCCCTGGATCATGGATGAAATAATCTCAATTTTGATGGTGTTGCCAAAGGAAACCTAGGAAGGACAAGCATAGGGGGTATTACCAAGGACTACAAGGGAAAATTTGTGGTAGGCTACTCAAGGAGTATAGGGATTCAGACTTCCATGATTGCATAAGCAAGGGCACTGCTAAAGGGCATCGAGTTAGTTGTAACTATGGGGATAAAGAAATTGCACATAGAAGTGGATTCTAAGTCAGTGGTTGACTCTATAAATTTGGGAAGATTATCAGGATGGAGTACCAGGGATATCTTTTTAGACATAAATCATTTGGTGTCAAAGCTAGATATGAAGATTGTTACTCACATTTATAGGGAGCATAATCAAGTTGTTGATGCCCTAGCTAATCTCAACTCCCATTGGAGAGATTCTAAGTGTTGGAGGAATATGGGGAACCTACCACCAAGAATATAAGTTTTCAACCTCAATGAGCAAGGCATATTTGTTTATAATGAAGATATTTAACTCTGTGATCGTCATTGCTTTTTGGGTGGTCCACATATTTTCTTTTTAGGTGATGTGGATAAAGATGAATGTTGAGGTGTTAAATTTGTGGAAAATTTTGAATAATGGGATGGAGATAGGAATTACAGAGCTAATTATTGGGAGTAATGGGAAGTACAACAAGGTAATGGTCAAGTTGGGTCAGGCCTTACACAATCTTTATTTGCGGTCTTGTCTCAACCTTTGCATATCCTTATAGATTTCTAAATTCAAATTTGATGTGACTAATGATTATGACATGAAGCTATTGCTTTGTCTTATCAACTCTACTAAAAAATTTCTAATGATAAAAGGTAGATATTTAGGGAAGGTTAAATTTTGCCCCACGACCAACCATCATCGGTACTTGTGCAATGGCAATGTGGAAGGAAAACCTTCCTATGTCATCATTTTTCACAAACCTAGCCATAGGTGTTTAAATATTTTCATTAATGGGGTTGTGGAGATTTCCCTTTTGGTTTTAACTCCTAAAGTGTGTGTCTTGCATACTGTCTTGATTGCTCAGAGCCTTCTTGGTTGGCTTAAAAGAAGAGGTGTTTGGGTGACCGATCACATTAACAAAATTTCTAGTCTTTTTCTCTCACAGGTCTCTTGGTTTTGTAGTGTACATAGTGGTGAAATGGGTGGTGACAGGGTGAGGACGGAGCTAGACAATTATGGGGAATTCCAAAAGGACCCACTAGTTTGGCACATCTATGTCAAAGGAGGGTTGATGCCATTAATGGAATGCTTTGTTGGTCATGATCCAGGGATGTTGGTGCAATTCACAAGCTCCTGGAAAGAAAGAAGGGTTACCATGGGTGGTATTTCCTTCGAGGTCAATGAGGAGGTGATTTCTCAGGTGACATGGCTCTCTTGTATTGGGAAGAAGTAGCCTAATCACACCAAGGCTTAGGAAAATGAAAGCCTTAATACCTTCTTTAAAGGAAATGAAAAACTTGTCTGCTCCCAGTGTGGGATCATGTCTTTCTTGCTCTCATGAAGTATGTCACTTTAGAGGGTAGATATAAAAATTTATATTATTATCATTTGCATCTTTTAAATGACCTCTGCCATAAAATGTTATTGAGCTTCCTTTTTTCTTACTCACTAATTTAGAAAGTTTCATTGAGAAATTCTTAGACTCTGCTACACAAAACCCTAAGGATTCTCCTCCCCTACCTTTTCACCAAGGCCTCATTTTGAGGCTTTATTATTTTCACCTCATGCTCTTCCTACCCAAACCCATCTCCATTGTCTATATTGAGGAAGTCAAACCCCCTATTCAAACCAATATCTCTTCGACTAAGTCTAAGGGTCCTGAAAGGAAAATCTATCTAGGGAACACTGAAACCCTCAAGCCTAAACTGTCTACCAAAAAGAAAAAGGGGAGTGTGGGGCTTAACTAGTCAAATGATGTGGCTGGGCTCTATGATCTCAAATCCTCTCCCGGCAAGACTGAAACAAACCTCCAGCTATGAAAAAAGTGAAAGAAGA
This sequence comes from Sequoia sempervirens, assembly GCA_007258455.2. NCBI lineage: Eukaryota > Viridiplantae > Streptophyta > Pinopsida > Cupressales > Cupressaceae > Sequoia > Sequoia sempervirens. The sequence continues at coordinate 229,982,984 of VDFB02373365.1, forward strand.
GGGGAAAGGTCAGGTGGAGCCGCCGAACACTGACAATGAGGGGAAGAATGCAGTGAGAAGAGACTCCAAGGGGGATACTGTGGTTACTACTACAGTGGAGACTAGGGTTGAAAATACCAGAATTAGGAGATCTAGCAGGCTAGCAAAAAATAGCAAGAAAGTGGAGATTAATGAAATTTATACTGATGGGGAGTGGTCTGCTAGCAAGGGAAATAGGAATGAGGAAGACACGAAGGGAGAGGAGGAGGAATTTGTTGAAGGGCCTAGCCACTTTTCTGACCTAAAAAAAATGCTAAAGGAGAATTTGACTTCCCAATCCTTTGACCCTCAGGCTATGGAGCATGAAGATATCATGAAGACTATGGACAAAGGGGAGGATCATCATATGCTGCTGGAGTGGGTGGAGAAGCTCGAGAATAAGTTCACTAGTTTGGATCGGTTCACTAGTAAGATGGTTTACCATGCGGATGGCACCCTTTCTACTATGCTTAGGGATGAAATGGATAAGAAGGCTACAGAGGAAGGCCCCAACTGGGTTGGAGAGGATGTTGTTTTCCTCCTCTCTCAAAATTGGGAGAATGCTAGTTAGTTTGATGTTGTTGTGTCTTGTCTGTTTGGTCATTATTTTGTTGATTGTCTGTCTGTTGTTATTTTGTTTTTTTTTGGTGGTTTTGTTATGTTTCTATGAACCTAATCTTTTTTGGCCCTAGAGGCTCGATGTGTAAAATGTACAACACACTGTAAATGTTGTTTATCTTATCAAAACTATATGCATATAATATTTTCTAGTTGATATATATTCAAACCAAAATCTTATTCTCATTTAGGAGTTTCTATAAAGATGAGAAGTGGAATATTAATAAAGCCTCTAGGTTATCATATTTCTACTTAAGTTTGAACCTAAAAAAGTACAAGTATTATGAAATGTTATTCCTATATCTAATAGAGTATCCCTATTACTTGGTATACTATGATTAAATTAATTTAAAGTGATATTTTTGGTTATACATTAATGCCTAAAATTTATTCATGAATTAATAAAATTCCAATATAAGATAAATGTAATCCAAATGTAGAGTTGAATCACTTTACTTTGGGCATACATTCTAATTAAAAAGGAACTTCCATATGAAAATGAATGTCTTTATTAAGTATACCAAGAGAGGTTGCAAGAAAAAATAAAATAAAATGTGAAAGCGCAAACAAAATAAAAGTGACACAAAGAATAGAGTTTCATGCCCCAAAGAGTACTTGGGTATCAAATCAAGAAGTTGTGGTGCATCAAATACCAACCATTCCTCCACAACCACAAGTAAATAAGAAAGAAATCTAGATCTTGTTTGAAGTTTTCACAACCAAACAATAAAGTCATTTTTTGTGAAGGCGTCACTATTTGGAAGCTCCAAACTATGCCGCTAGAGGCCCCAAATTGCAAACTCAGTCATGGCATCACTATTTGGTTGAGGACCTGTTTGACCCAGAAACCCTAAACAACTGATTGGACCACAGTGGTGCCATTTGCATATGCAACACTATTTGGAGTTTGAGTCCTAAATCTTAAACTATGATGCAATGTCGCAAGTTGCAATAGCGGCACGATTTGAGGCCCAGTGTCATCGATTCTACCCTTTCAGCAGTGCTAAACTATGCCACTGGACAAGTATGACATTCAAACCCTATTAATGCACATAAAAATTAAAAAATGCAATTTGGGTTAAGGTCACATACCGGTGGTCCTACGCTTGGAAGTCGTTGGTAGGCTCACACTCGCTTGGAAATATGTCAAAGAAGCACACTTTGCACCATCTCGTATGAAGGTTAGAGCTCAAAAATAATAAATTTTTAAAAGTTGAGTGTGTAAATGAATTGAAAGTGACCCCTTAAGGGCTATTTAAGCATGAAAGTTAGGGTTTTTTTTACCCTATTTAGTCATCAAACTAGGGTTTTTTTCCCCCGACCCCATTTTTTCCCAACCGAGGCTCGTTTCAAGTCTTTTCCTTGCATCTTGGCACATTTTTGGCATCCTGGAACCTTTCTGGACTCGTCAAACATCTTGTCCTCCTTTTTCGAGAAATCACACAAAAATCCAAATTTCCATCCGATCTCTCGAGGGGGTAGTATACCAACATAATTCTTCCACTGGGGTGGTAGTGGGGCATCTGAAAAAATTGAAAAGTTTTTGAAATTTGATCTCGGCAAGTTTATTCTTTGAACGAACGCAACAGGTGCATTGCTTCAAAGAGGGGAAAAATGTAGACACATAAAATATATTGATTGATCTCGTGCACTTGATCTTGATTTACTAACACCAGTTCATCTTAAATCACTCTGTTACTAACCATTTAATCGAATAATCTTTATTTGATTAAATTTATCATATTTCGTCTTTTAATTAAATAAATCAATTTTATCTAATTAAATCACTAGCTCCTTTTAATTAAATATATTATTTTGTTTAATTAATCCTATTCTCCTCTTTTAATTAAACAATTTAGTTTATTTAAGTTCTAAGGTCATCTCCTTTAAATTAAATAAACTAACCTTTATTTGATTTAAGTCTAACATCATCCCCTTTTAATTAAATAAATCCAACTTTATTTAATTAAGTCTAAATTCATTATTCCTCTCATCTTGATTTATTTAAATCCAAAAATATAAGTCAAAGTGTCAGATCAGCTAACCTTCATCTAAATTAATCAAATCATGATTAATCCTAACACTAATCACTCAAATCCTCTAGATTTTGCAATTTGCACAAGTAAATCAATTTAATTGATTTATAAATATATCCATTTTCATTCAAAAAGGCATCAAGTTGGAATATTCTTCAAATTTGAATTCTCCCTCCGAAAGGGACTTGTCCATCCAACAAGGCATTAAAGGCCTCTTACATGTCCTTTTCTTGAGCAAAGTGGCATTAACTATTCTTTCTTCTCCCTCCAACATGTCACCCCTCCAATTTCAAATATCCACCTAATAGCATTTATTAGCACATTCACCAAAATGCGCTCCACTTCTCTCCACTCACATGTTGACAAGTGGAATTTTGTTATTGGTTGATGTTTTGTCCCACATTCATCCTTTTTGCTCATTCTTCCATCATTCTCTTCTATAAATAGAAGGCTCTTTTACTAATTGTGGATCCACAACTTATGTAAAGTCATTATCTTCATGTTTTGAGAAATTTCATTCATTCTCATCCAAGTTTCATAGTTTTCATCAATTTCATAGCTAGGTTATGGAAAATTTTATCAAGGAGCACCATTGATCATCATCAAGCTTGCAAGGAATTGGGAAAGGGATATTTTCCACATCAAAATAGCACCAATTCCCCCATGGGATTGAGGGTTTGAGTGTTTTGAGCAAGATTAGATAGCTTTTATTTTTGTTCTTCACTTTATTTCTTGTTCTTTATTCTTCAAATGAATCTTATGGGGAATGATGGTTTTGATTTGCATAATTGACTAATATTGTGTTTGTTGTTTATGTTTGTGCAGATATAGATCCACTATTCACAGGTAGAGATAGATATGGATAGAAAGGGGTAGAGATGAGTGAGAGGGAGATAAAGAGAGATATAGATATAGATTAGGAGAGGTAGAGTGAATAAGAGAGAGACATGGATATAATAAGATATATATAGAGGGATAGAGAAATAGAGAGATATAGATAGAGGGGGAAAGATTGAGAGAGCAAGGGGGTGATAGAGTATGAAATAGAGAGAGATGGAGGGATATAGAGAGAGGGGGAGAGATAGATATATAAATATAGGGGATGAGAAATAAGTAGTGTGTGTTTGTATGAGTGAGATATATATGGAAATAAAGAGAGAGTATATATAAAAAGATAATTGGAGGGAGAGGGAGGCAAATAAATAGATAAAGGAGAGAGGAGAAGTAGAGAGAGATATAGAAAGATGGAGAAATAAGGATAGAGAGGGACATATTTCTAGGGATAGATATAACTTGGGAAAGATAGAGGGGGAAGGGAAAGAGAGAGATATGTAGAAAGCGATAGAGAGAGAGAGAGGGAGATATAGCTAAGTAGGTAGAGAGGAAGAGAGAGAGAGAGAGAGGGAGAGAGATAGGGATAGAAAGGAGAGGTATCTAGAGATAACTTAGGAAACATAGAGGGGGAAGAGAAAGGAAGTGATAAAGGTAGAGAGGGAGAAAGATAAGGAGAGAGAGAGATAGAGGTAGAGTGAGAGAGAGAGAGGTGAGTGAGAAATAGAGATAGAAAGGAGAGATGGATATATAGAATGATAAAGATAGAGAGAGAATTTGATGAGGGAGGGAGAGAAAGAGGGGTGAGGGAGAAATAGAGATAAAAAGATGGAGAGATGGATAAATAGAACGATAAATATATAGATAAGAAGTGATATTACAAGAGATGTAGAGAGAGGTAGAGATATAGTGTTAGAGAGAGACATAGGGATAAGGAGATAGAGATAAAGAGATGGAGATATAGAAGGAGAAATATGGAGAGTTAGAGATAAGGAAAGAGAGATAAAGAGGTGCAAATAAAGATATAAATATAGAGGTCTAAGAAGAGGAAGAAGGATAGAGAGGGAGAAGTATCTAGAGATAGATATGAAGAGTGGAAGATAGAGGTAGAGATTAATAGAGGGTGAGCGAGATAAATAGTTAGAGTGATAGAGAGAGGTAGATGGATAGGGAGTTAAGGAGATAGTATTAGTAATAGAGATTGATTATCTTCCCAATTCATAGGTTTAGTTCCATATATATTTGGACATTATTTCATGAAAGGGGGGTGTGGGGAGCTTTATCCCCACTCTAATATTGCAAAGGGGTCTAGGAGTTAATGATAATTTTTGGAGCCTCCCTAGTGGGGGCTTGGGGATAATGTCTTTAAAGAGGTTTTTTAGTTGAAAAATTCCTTGTAAAATTTTGAGATATTATGCTGAAAAACATTGAAAATTTTTCTAGTGAATGAGAGAAATCATAAGATCAATCTCTCCTACACATTTGGCTCTGCTAAACCAAAATGTGTAACCCGTTAAGACACGCTTATCAACATATTTGCAATAGTTACATTACAATGTAAAGTAGATATAGACTCTCATACATTATGACAAGGATTTGTAAAATTTCAGAAGTTTTTAGTTCATTCCTTGTAGCTTTGATATTCATGTATGGAGAAACAAAATAATAAGGAAAAATTTATCCTATGATGTCATTTTTCAGTTTAAAAAATGTATGGTCTAGGGAGAGGATTTTAAAGAAGAACTAGTGCTTATTCTAAGGAACATAGAGTCGCTTTGCAATATCACCCTTCTATTTTAATATCAAATATTTCAAATGGTCTTAGATCCTTAAGCTAGTACTATTTCCTTACAATGATATGACAAATTAATGACTTACATCAATTTATATTGGTCCTTGAATAAAAATTTATGCAGACTAATAATTCAAACATAACAATGTGTGCAAAGAAACTTATAACCCTAGGATATTCATTTGAAGCCATCCCACATTATTGTGGTTTTTGGTAGAGATGAGAAGTATGCCATGGGAGTTTCATGGGTACTAAAGCTTGGCTAACCAATAGAAGTGAGTGTCGTGGAGGGGAGCCAGTGTGGTCAAGCTTTTAATCATCCACCAAGAATAAGCGCAGTTGGATCTATCCAAGTGGGAATTCAAAAAATATTTTCTCTTTATATCCATAGGGTTGTGCATTATTTTGGAATCAAAACACTTTCTTGGATCTAAAACATTGGAAAAAAAACATTCAACCATGGTCATCAAATTTCAAACCCTTTAGTTGAAGAAAATACCTTTGAAAAAATTCAAGTGCTATTGCTTGCCCTAGGGATTCCATCCTTAGAGGCTTCTAAGTATTTGAATTTACATCTCAATTTTCTCTCACTAAAGTCAACATTAGGGAGCTATTGCCTTAATTTTCTTGATTTCCACATAATGGACTTTGTGGGATGAGAAGAAATTGGGACATTAGACATTTAGTTTGAAAACTTAATCAAGAAAGTGTTTGTGGTAAAAAGGACTCATTAAGAAAAGATAAGAAATAATTGGACCCTAGAGATGCGCTCTTCCAAATTATTTCCTGAAAGATCAAAATATGAAAACCAAAGTCCAAAGGTCTTAGTCAAAAATCTCACAAGAAACATTTGTCTATGCTTTACGAATTTAGAGAAAGATTGACATTCAACTTTTGCAAACGTGCATCAAAGAAAAATCCAAATTTGTATTCATTTTACTATTGTCAAAATCCAAGAATTTTTCAAAGGTTTGTGTATCTCACATTGGAAGTATTAGCATGCTATTCAACACCTAGGTCTAGTAAAAAAAGTCTCTCTAAGTCTCTTAGGATCAAAATCAAAACATATTCATTCATCCTTAAAACATCAATAAAAATCCACCTCACAAACAACTCTTGGAAATCTTAAAAAAATCCTTCATGCTAAACTTTGGGAAAATCCTTTGAAATCAAAATCAAAATCATCTTGTTTGACTAGGTGTGTGTAGATGAATCCTTCTTTACACACTTTGTTAAATTATCATCTTGTGGAAAATTTTACTCTAGGACAACATCCAACCTCTTAGATTTTATGAGTTCATTATCCAAACCAAATCCAATCAAAATCAAATCAAACCAAATCACAATTAAAGATCCAAAACCAAATCAAACATCAAACCAAATTCCTAAAGTTTAGTATCCTCTTCAAGGCTCCCTAAGAGTTCAATAATTCACCAAACACCCATCTTTCATTATCCCATCATCATCCTTTGATCCTTAAATCTTTGGCTTTCTTTTTTGTACCTAAAGTTTAGATCAATCCAAGGAGTCAGAGGTTCACCTCCCACATTCCCAAAAATTGATCCTTATTTTATGGTCTAAACTAAATCTCAACATAGGAAGAACATGGAAATGAACAAAGAAACATCCACTTCGAGTGACTTGAGTCAAACCACACCCAAAATCAATCCCATTGGGTCTAGCAATCCCATGCTCAATCTTCCTCCACTTTCACAAGATTCTCAAGAAGAAGGTGGCCAAGTGGAGGACATCACCAACAATGTTCTAGGGATGACTCAAGATGAAATCATTGAAATGGTCCAAAATCCTAAGACTCACAAAATTTTCAATGCCATGATGAAACTTAATCCTTCACAATACATGCTAGAATTTCCAAAGAAGGGGCTAAACTCCCTTCTGACTATTATGTGAGCACTCTTGTGGAGAAACCTCTTGGTATTATGTCACTGGTCTCATTCACACCATCCTTTCAAAGCATAACTCAAACCATCCCACAAATCACATCATCCATTGCCCCAACTCATCCAATTGTCAACAAGGGGAGCTCATTACTTCATGCTCTTCAAAAACACCCCATTGTGAACAACCAAGAATTGGATGTGAACACCATCTTGGGTCAATCTGTTCCTCAAAATCAGCTACACCCATATGTTATGCTCACCTTTCATGACCCAAAAAACTCATCCTATTTTCACGCAACACCGACATATCCTCTTAACACACAAACCTCTCTCCCCATAACTTCATAAGGAGAAGGTGGATTATTTGGACAAGGGGGAATCTTTGAACCATCATCATCATCATTTCCCCAAGGTAACATACCACCCATCTTCCCACCATTTCCACCTCTACTATTAACATCCACACCACTCTTCGGTTTAGGGAAACCCCCTTTACCAAACCTCAATCAGAAAAATCAAAACAATCCCCCAGTCATAAATCAAACCATCATACCAAATCCTCTAATCATGCCATCAATATCACAACAAAAGGTTGCAAACATCCAAACAACATAAGAACTCAACACCTCATCTACGATACCTCAAAACATGGTCTCCCAAGGACCTATCACATCAATCGTACCATCTACCATGCAAACCTCTATCATCAATCCAATGACACCTCTCCTCACATCAACTCACACCATTCCAAATCTGCCACCACCACTACCACCAAGACCAAATGTGGCAAACTCATATAGCATCACAATACAAGCAGCTCAACAAGCCTATCAAAAGGCACTTCAATAGTTTCAAGCTCAACAAGCACAAAACACGCAAGTTGCTCAACAAGCATAGGCACAATAAGCCATACAATAGGCACAACAAGTGCAGCAAGCCTCCCAAGCTACCCATCCTGCGCAAGCAGCTCAAATAGCTCAAGTTGCTCAAGCAGCTCAAGTAGCACAAGCAACTCAAGCTACACAAGCCGTACAAGTTGCACAAGCTACCCAAGCTACACAAGCTGCCCAACAAGCTCAAGCTAAGGCGCAAGTGAAATATCAAACTCAACAAGAACAAGCGTAGGCACAATACCAAGCTTCCCAACAACAAGCATATCAACAAGCCTTGCAATAGTACCAAGCGCAACAAGAAGCCACCCAATTACTATCCCAACAACAAGCATTGTTGGCACAACAACAACAAGACCAATAACAAGCATTGTTGGCACAACAACAACAAGACCAAAAACAAGTGTTGTTGGCACAACAACAAATGCAAGCATATCAACAAGACTTGATCACACAACAGAGCTTGGAACAAACTCCCACTGACATACCCAACACTCCACCCATCACTCAAACAAATCAAACACCTCAAAACATGTTCACTCCACCTCCTAACCCACAAAATGATGTGATGAAACAAATCAAATTTCTCTTGCAGCAAGTGCTAGATCTCCAATATGGGAAAATAATGAAAAAACCAAGTAATCTGTGCCCCTATCCATTTGAAAAAAGCCTTGCAATGGTACCATTCCCAAAGGGGTTTGAAATCCCAAAATTTGACAAATATCGTGGGACAGGAAACCATGAAAATCACATCAGGGAACTCTAGGTACATTGCAAGGAGGTTGCATACGACGATACATATCTAATGCGGCTATTCCCTCAAAGTTTGGTTGGGCCCACCATGGAATGGTTCTCTCGCCTTCCTCCTAGAATTAAAAAGTTCCAAGAAATTGTGGACACATTCATAAAAACTTATGCATTCAATGTTGGGGTGGATGTTAGTCTAGAGGAACTATCTATGCTCAAACAAGGTAAAGGGGTATAATTATCTTCCTTCTTACAATGATGGCGATCCAATGCCAATAGGAGCAAATGGACCATGCTAGAGGAACAACAAATCTGCACCATCATTGTCAATCTTGAGAAAACCTTGTCATTCCACCTAAAGATGCAATGTATCACCACATATGACCATTTGATCCCCAAGGCGCTCAACATAGAAAGAGCCCTTATTGCACAAGGGGGGATGCCCACATATCAAGAATATAAAGACAGTCACCCATCCACTAGTTACAACGAGAAACCTTACACATAGGTGAAGAAGAAAAATGTCACTAATGATGGTGTGGTTAATGCCAAGGTCATAATCAGTGCTCCAAAACAAAACATGCAAACATACCAAAAACCACAAGGAAACAATTGAAACAACACCCAAGCTAATGTGGTATCACAACAACCACCCAACAATCAAGTCAACAATCTAAATAATCAAGGGGGAGCACTCCCGCTGAACAAACAATATCCCCCCAAGCAAAAATACACTACCCTTGTGGAATCAATTGAATCAATCATGAAGAAGCTGGTAAACGAGAATCTCATCAAAATTCCCATCTATGAGAATTACCAAGAACCCCAAGTGAAACCACCATGGTACAATGAAAAACTCCTTTGTGATTTTCATAAAATCAAGGGGCACACAACAACCAGTTGCATGAGGCTAAAAAATCTGATCCAATACCTCATAGATGTAAAGATCATAAACATTGAACAACCAGCTGGAAATCAAGACCTTAAAATATACATAAATCCGATATGGGATCACAACAAAGGGAACAAACATGGAAATACCAAGTATGCCAATGTGAACCATGTGTACAATCATTTTGTCACATCCCTAGATGAATGGGTCACTATTGTTAACATCAAGGGAGCCAAAGATGATTGTGGAGTCACCACACGTGGTAGAAAAGTTACCATTGCAGGATCATCCCAACCACCTAGAGCAACCACCTAATATCCAAAATCCATTCCCAATGGCTACAATGTCTTGGACCAGTTGAAAAGAACCCCCCGCTTAGATCTCCATCATGGAGTTGCTAAAGATCTCACCTGCACATAGAAAAATCCAAGAGGAAGCATTGGATTTGTCCACCATCTCTACGGATCTTGATGCTGACTAGTTCCAAGCTATGGTCAGACACATCACCAACCCAAATCTCCTAACATTTTATGATCAGGACTTTCCCACCCAACCATCTCATAATTGCACACTCCATCTTGAAGTCATGGTTCATAAAAACAAAGTTAAAAGGGTCTTGGTGGATGGAGGTACAGGCCTAAATATATTTTTGCACAAACTAATAAAGAATCTAGGATTCTTTGAGGATGCCATTGAAAATGGTAAAGGTATCACAATAAGAGCATACGATGATTCAAAAAGAGTGTCTCAAGGCACTATTCAACTCCCTATTCAAGTAGGTCCAACCATTATGGAATTCACATGTCAGGTCCTTGACCTTGATTTACCTTATAATATTCTCATGGGGCATCCATGGATCCATGGGATGCAAGTTGTCACATCAAATTTCCATCAATGCTTCAAATTCCCATATCAAAATCAAGAGGTCATAGTACATGGTGACCCTGAGCCCTTTTATTACTGCAAGAACCTGGAAGAAAAGTACTATAAAATCCCCCAAGTCCTAAAAAATGATGAAGGCCCTTCAACCCCATATGTAGACCCAACTACTTTAGCCTCTACTTTTGATAAAAAGACACCTGCCATTCCTGATATCTCTAAAATCAAGGTCATTATCCAAGACAGTGGGTGTGGGGATTATAGAATGAAGAAAAGTGCTTTCATAATAGGAGAGTTACTTCAATCTCCTAGGTCTAATGGGAAACCCCAACTAGCTGAAACATCATCCCAAACCTTCAAAGTGGACCTGTCCCGATTCAGATGTTGGGGAGATCTAATTCAGGAAGTGGTAGATGAAAAATACATATCAAGCTTGTTGTACCAAGATGAAAGGCTCACACCTGATTTTCCCATGGATGTAATTAGCAAAGGATTACAAATGATGCTTGGTATGGGCTATAATAGAAATAAGAAACTTGGATAGAATGACAATGGTCTTCTAGCACCTCTCATTCTGGAGTAGCATATGATAAATCTTGGCTTCGATGTACCCCTCTGAATGTAACCATACTTAGCAAAGGTTCCCTGGTTAGAAAGATCAAAATTCTCCCTCAATTATCAACATTCGCCCTTCAGTTACCAGTATCCACAAGTCAAGTCATAGATAAATTTACATTTGACATAATCGATGTATGCAGCGATGAGGATCCCATTATTGATTTACCCATGCTATTCGAGAATTCCTCCCTTCACATGATTAGTACCCTGTATTTTGAGTCAAACAACCAAACCCATGAGATAAACTTAGTCTATCCCCAACTCATCAATTATGACCAACGAGGACCACCAATTTTAGACACATTCAAAAATGATGAGGCACTCTCAGAATTCATGGGATTACAGGATATAGTACCTTGTGGAGAGCACAAAGCTAGGTTCAAAATCATACTGGACACACATGCCTATTATGGGGAAACAATTGAATCCTTGAGTTGCAAAAGTGAAAATTTGAGAATAATCTCTAGGTCTTTGAGAGAAAACCACACTATGGAACTCTTTGACCAAAAAATAGTAAAAATAAAGGACACATCCAATGGTGAAAACCTCTTTGAGGCACTAGAGGATGAGGGATTCAATCTTCCTCTTAGTGCAATTCATCAGGAGAAGTCAACAGTCTTAGCAGAGAAGTGCAATCTAGTCAACCTGGGAACAGAAGAAGTGCCACATATCACTTTTTATGCAAAATAACTTCTGAAAGAAGAGAAAGAACTCCTAGCAACATTCCTAAAATAAAGAAAGAAAAAATTTGCATGGACCTATGCCGACATGCCTGGGCTTGATCCAGAAGTTGTGGTTCACCACCTCATTGTATATCTCAAAGCAAAGCCAATAAGACAAAAGCTAAGAAAGATGCATCCCTAGATTGTATGATTGGTCAAGATGGAATTACAAAAGCTCCTAGATGCAAGGTTCATATGACCAATTGATTATCCAGAATGGGTCTCAAATCTTGTACATGTTTCAAAGCCCACTGGGGGCATCCACATCTGCACAGACTTTAGAGATTTGAATAAAGCATGTCCCAAGGATGATTTCCCTCTTCCAAACATTGACATGATTGTGGATATGACGAGAGGACATGAGATTCTATCACTAATGGATGGATTCTCAGGTTACAACTAGATCATGATAGCTAAGGATGACCAACACAAAATGACCTTCACTTATCCATGGGGGATATATATTGTTGGAATATGATGCCATTTGAGCTGAAGAATGCAGGAGCTTCCGATTAAAGGGCCATGACACTAATATTTCATGATATGATTCACAAAACTATGGAAGATTATGTGGATGACATATTGGCCAATTCAAAGAAATGTCGAGATCACATAACATCTCTAAGCTCCATCTTTGACAGGCTAGAAATTACAAGGTCCAACTAAATCCAAAAAAGTGTGTCTTTGGGGAACAATCAGGCAAGCTCCTAGGGTAAATTGTATCCATGAGAGGAATTGAGGTAGACCCCACCAAATTTAAAGCAATCCTCAAAATCGAGGCACTAAAAACATTAAAACAACTAAGAGGCCTACAAGGAAGACTTCAGTCCATCTACCGATTCATAGCACAACTAGCAGACAAGGCTATCCCATATTCTCATCTACTCCACAAGGGGGTAGCATACAAATGGAATGAGAAATGTGATCAAGCCTTTAACAAGATCAAGGAGTAATTACTCACACCACCATTTTTCATGCCACCAATTCCAGGCAAACCCTTGATCTTGTATATATCAGCAACAACAACCCTTGACACTCTCTTAGCATAGCACAATGAAAATGGGAAAGAGAGAGCCATTTATTACATCAGCAAAAAAATGGTGAGGCACAAACTAATTTACACATCCATTGAGAAAGCTTTCTTAATAGTCATGTTTGTTGCACAAAAGTTCAGACATTACATGCTAGCACATCAAATAAAGCTCATTGCAAAGATAGACTCGCTCAAGTACTTTCTTTCTAAAGCAACTCTCACAGGGCAAACAACTAAATGGGTTATGATCTTAGCAGAGCATGACATTGATTATGTGGAACACAAGGCCATTAAAGGACAAGCAATTCCAGATCAGCTAGAAGAGGCACTGATTTACTTAGAGAATCCACTTGTATCAGAGTTCCTTGATGAGTCAATATTTAACTTAAGTGTGGCAAATCACTGGAAAATGTACTTTGATGGACCCTACACACAACTCAAGTCAGGAGTAGGGATCTTCTTCATCACTCCACAAGGGGATTGCAAACCTAAATCATATAAGTTGATATTCCCTTGCACAAATAACAATGTAGAATATGAGGCTCTTGTCATAGGGTTGAGGATTGCAGTGTAATGGCAGATCATGGCACTCAAGGTCTACGAAGATTCACAACTCATAATCAACCAAGTAAACGATGAATATCAAACGAAGGACGAAAAGTTGACCCCCTACAAAAAAATTTGTGGAAATCCTTAAAGAGTTCTTCATTGATATCACATTTGAGCAGCTACCAAGAGAAAATAATAGAGTGGTTGTTGCTATGACAATGATCGGATCGCTACTAGATATCCCATGTAATGTCCCAAAGAAAGAATTCCTCGTAGAGCATCTTCTCGTACCAACATTCAAGGTACTAGAGTTTGAATTTGTGTGTGAAATTGTTTGTCTTGGTGATCCCTAGTATCATGATATATACACCTACTTGAGAATAGGAGTCCTACCTGCAGATATAACCTCGAACCTTAAAAGAGCCTTTGTTAAGAATTCATCCTGTTTCATCATCCTAGGAGATACCCTATACCGTAGGAGCATTGAAGGAACCCTTTTACATTTCCTAAATGTTGAGGAAGTTTTAACTACTTTAATCGAGGTACATAATGGAATTTTTGGTTCACATTCGAGTGGTATGACCTTGCCCAATAAACTGCTGAGGATTGGTTACTATTGGCCTACAATGGAAATGGAAGCTCATGACTATGTCCGAAGGTGCTTGTAGTGTCAACAAAATGGGGATCTGATGCATGCACCAGCTCAAGAACTCCACCTGATCATTACACTATGGCCCTTTTCACAATGGGGGCTCAATCTCATCAAATAAATTACCCCCACCTCATCCAGTGGACATAAGTTCATCATCACCACCATCGAGTACTTCACAAAGTGGGTGGAATCCATCCCCATGACCTATATCACAGGAAAGTAGATATCCATGTTCATCTTGAACTACCTAATTTTTCAGTATGGTGTCCCTCAAGCCATTATCTCAGATAACAAGGCACCTTTCAAAAATTAGGATGTTCAAGACCTATGCCAAAATTTTAATATCCAACATTGCTTTTCCACTCCATACTACCCCCAGGGAAATGGCCAAGCAAAAGCTACCAATAAGACCATCCTAAAAATCCTCAAGAAAATAGTTAATGACGTTGCTTGTGACTGGCACCTGCAATTGAAACCCACCTTATGGGCCTACTAAATGAGTATCTGCACACCAACGAGTGCCACCTCATTCTCCCTAGTCTACATATCAGAAGCCACACTCCCCATTGAGATCGAGCTCCCATCCTTGAGGATATCATTGCAGAATTTCATTATAGATGAAGAATATCAGGTATCATAGCTAAATGAGTTGGAACTACTGGATAAGTGGCACATGGATGCCTTAAACCATTTGCAAGACTAGAAAAATTGTCTCAAGCAGAGCAACAACAAGACAATTAGGAGTCTAACCTTTCAAGTTGGAAAGCTTGTGCTGAAGGAAAATCAAAAGAATGTTCCAAATCCAGACAACAAGGGAAAGTTTGAACCCAATTAGTTGGGACCCTTCATCATCACAACAAGCTACAAGTCAGGGGCATATCAACTATCAATGCCTGAAGGGGAACCTCTGCAGGAGCCCATGAATAACACCCATCTCAAAAAAAATTATGCCTAATCTTTCAAGGTGTAAAACCAAAAATCCAAAAAAATCAAAAAATATAAAAATCCAAAAAAATAAAAAAAAGGATTAAAAACAGTAAAGAAAAAAATCGTCCTCTAGTGAAAACCACTTTGGTGGCACTTTGGGTAAGTACCTTGGTGAAAACCTGGCAAATAGGAACCTTGTGAAAATAAGCACTCTCCATTCATCATAACCCCTTCGGCTTGTTCTGCAACATCCATCTATTGCACTTCCATATCTCCTTCTGCCACCCATCTGCATCTACTTCATTGCTTGATCCTGTGTTCACATCATGATCCCTCCAAGTACTACTTAACCCATGCCCAAGGTTAGTTTGTCCTACCTATATCAGAGTAGTCTATCGCACCATGTCGGGGGAATGTTCTCATCAGATCGGATTCATGTATATTCTTGAGGTCTTCCCAAAATAAAAAAAAATAAAAAAACATCAAAACATCTAAAAAATCCAAAAGACATTCAAAACATATCAAAACCCAAAAACAGGTAAAAAAAAGTCAATAAAAAAAAGCCAAAAATAGAGTCGTCTTGTCGAACTGTGAGTCTCTGAGCTCTGAAAGTAGGAAAGGTTGATCTTTGATCATCCCTCGAGACACTTAGGTTAGTCCTTTAGGAGTTTGTCACAATAAACTAGCAATCCATTTGTTCATATCTCATCAATAATCAAGTTTGTGTCAGTCAAACTACATGGTCTTTGCATGTATAACATAGGCAAGGTTGATCTTTGATCAGCCCCCGAGGCCCCTAGGATAGGTCTTTAGGTTAGGTTCTTGGTCAAAATCTCAGAAAACCCAAAAACATTGGAAAATTTGAAAATCAAAACATTTGTAAAACATCTTGAAAATACCAAAATAGCCTCAAAACATTTTAAAACATCAAAAACATCCAAATATTTGAAAAAAATCCATCCATCCCATCTCGCTTTCACTTGCAATAAACTTCCACTCATAATAAATTATCATCTTCAACCTTTGGTAAGACAATCAGAAATAAGTCTAGTAGGTTAAAAGTGAAAACTCAAAGTGTCAAGGTCTCAAGTCTAGGTCAATAAGTAAACAATTTGGTCAACTCTTGGTACTAATAGCTAATCATCCAATTTTTCCCAAATCATCTGATAACATCATGTCCTAGGATGCATCCTTCCTACAATGGACATCAACATCAGGCATAACCATAGTCTAGTCTTGGCTAGCGGTATGAAGAACATTAGCTTGTTTGTTTACTTGATCTTTGGGTTTTGACTTATCTTATTGTGCTCATTCCAATGACCTCTCGATGATGTCCAAACAAATGGATTTAGAGAGAAAGGAATGGGGCAACAATCATTATCTTTTATCTATCGTGCTTGTTGGGTATTCCTATAATATAACCTTGGTCATGCTTACTTTTTTTGGTCTGTAGGGAGGGTGTTTTAGGTGTCTTGTTGACCACATAAGAAGCCTTTCCTTTCTATGTTTTGGTATGAGATGTTTGAAATATTTGAACTACATTTTAAATGAGGTTTCATATGTCAAGTGTGAACATGAATACTCCTATCTACTTGTCGAGTCAAATTCCATCACACTAGGTGCAATGCCATCCTAGTTCTTTATACCTTGATGCATCGTCCCTATGTGTGTTATCAAACATAAGGTAGGTAGCCCTTTTAAAATCCCAATTCCTGGTAATAAAATCATCATCATCATCACCATCATCTCTAATAAAATCTCATAGATCATGGACTTTTTGGATCCTCTTGTCTTCATCTCATTTCTTCTTTCTTCTCTCCATGCTAACATGGTACCATGGCAGATAATCAAGAACATCACTAATGTAGCCATCCTGCATCCACAAACCGTCAACATGTTGCATATCAATCATATCATATCATGTAGGAAAAACTAATCATCTCACATGCATTGCATTTCATCATTGCATAATATAGATTGGTTATTCTAAGCATCTCATAAACCTTACATTTGCATCCATTGTATAATCATAAAAACATCAACATAAAAGCATCATCATAGGCATCATCATATCATTCACATATGCATCATCACATCATCCAATTACATAATCATATAGGCATCATCATGTCATCCATGCATGCATCATCATATCATACATGAAAAGATATTGAAAAAGAAAAGGAACATTTCATATAATATCATCATCCATTAGGTGCATAATATAGATCTGTTAGTTTAAGCATATTAAAATCATTTTGCATATCATCCATAAATCATTATAAAAAGTACATAGAAACGATACTGAAAAATAAATGCATTCATACATCCATAAGCATTTGCATAAACATACATCACATCATACATACATCGCATCACATAATATAAAGTCACATCACATATAAATACATCCATCCATCATGCATAAATAGCATAGACACATCATATTTTGAATCAATCATATCATATATATATCAATAATGTAACTGTCATGGTACAAAATTAGGATCAAATGTGTCTATCAATCAATGTATACAAATGGCCATGGGGCTATAAAAAATGGAGCCCTTGGATCTCAAAAAGAATAGTGTCATTGATCAAAACTATGTGGTAGCTAGCCCTAATGGCTACTCCCCTCGCCTGCCTACCTCTGTCTTGTATGTTGGGAAAACTCTGGCACCCGAGCTGCTGGAGGTGTTGGAACAAGAATTTTCATAAAAAAATATAAGTATTTTATCATTCAAAGTCCAAAATTCCCATTCTTATTTTCATAATAAATCACATTATCGCCTTTTAATGTCATCTTTACCCTTTACCATGTTACTGCTATCCCATAACACCCATATCATACCTCCCTACAGCAGATCATCCCCAAGCAGCTCACGGTATGATGGTGAGAGAAACCACTACTATGTACCACTATATCGCTATACCTCGAGGGGTCAAGACATAGCCCATGGTAGAGCGGTGCATTCAACATAGGTACTAAGGAGACACCATGGTACCACAGGAGAGAAAAAGGTAGCCCACGGTAGAGTGGTACTTTGAAGAAGGATACTAAAGACACATCGCGATACTACAAGAGAGTAAAAAGTGACATGAGGTAGTGCGGTAACCAAGCCATTAGGTCATTTAAAAAATGCCAATCACATCAATCAACATCAAAATATAAAATTGAGCTTGATACAAAGATTTCAATTATGTGAATTATGAGTCAGGAGTAAATGCATCTTGGTGTTAAGATACATGAAATAAGTTGATATTTTTCATTCATTATAGCTGAAACCAAGTTGCAGACGAGCTCAAATTACAGTAGTCAAGGTAATTCTTCGAAGCGAATTCTATTCCCGGGTAAGTTTTGCTCATCATCTTCTGTGAATTTCATAAAATGGCACCAAAGAAGAGTGAAGTAGGAATTAAAAAGGATAAGTCCAAAACCAGTAAAGCATCATTGCAATCCCCATTGATTTCCTTGTTACTTGGTTCAGTAGAAAAGGGACCTAAAAAAGTTTTCAGAGACTTAGCTCAAGGCTGTAGGGACCCCATTATACCTCAGTCGAGTTGGAACCTCTATTGGTAATTCTATCAGAAAATGAACGAGAAGGTTCCTGCATGAAACCTATGGACCCTAGATTTGGCTAAGTTAATTGTCCCTAATGTTTTCATTGATATTGAGCTAATCAAAGCCCTTGCCAATGGCTACCATGCCCCAACCAAAACTGTTAGGCTTCCAAATGGTGGGTGCTTAGTTGATGTTACGAGAAATGTTATTATAAAGTGTTTTAACCTAAATAAACAAGTTGTAACAGAGGTGAATTTAGTGAAACTGGAGCAAGAGTATAAGAGATTGAGGACATATTGAAGTGATGAGCTCCCCCTACACATGAAAAGGGGTGATGATAATAGAAAACTCTCCATCCCTTCCTCTAGAGTGGAACCTTTCCAAGCCTCATAATTTCAGGTTTATTTCAAGAATACCTATCATGCATTGTGTCAAGTATTGGGGATAGATGTAGAGGAGCATATACCAATAGGGTTGATGAGAATGGCCATGATAAAACATTTTGAGTTGAATGTATATTTTGATTTTGCATCCATAATTGAGGAACAAATACATGAAGGTTTGCTGCAAGCTAGGGAAGCTAAGGCCCCTATTACTTTTAAGAAATATTCTTTATTATGTCACTTAGTGATGTATCAAAATGAAGTAAAGTGGAGTAAAAGAATGAAAACTGCACACAATATAGTGGAGTAAGACTCCCTATGAAAAATTGGTGTTACATCTAGGATATCAGATGTATAGAGTGTGATTTTGTAGTATTTTGAGACAATTTTGCTGTTAGATTGATAGCTTCCCTTGGTTACCCAACACCAAGATTGTCTGAGTCATTGATGAAAGTAATGAGGCCTGTACAGTATAAGCTAGACTAGGGCTATCCCCATAACTATGCTAATTGTTTTTTTATGCCTCAACACACAATTATTAGAGTATATGGATGTGACCAAGCACCACATATTTTTCCTAAGTTTGTACCTACAAGGGTATGTTTTCTAGAGTTTATGTGGTAGATGCTTTGGATGGAGCATGATTTGATGAGAAATCAAAGGAAAGGTAAATTTTTTCCTGATTTAATTGTATTTGAAGAGTTGGCCATTGGGTCTGATATGTTAGAAGAATTGCAAAGGTTCATGAGGGTTAACTATCCCCTCAAATATGGAAAAGAAATAGTATGTGACCCAGAAGGTCATATCAACATGATTAGAAGAACCTTGCTGACAAAGAGGGCCATCTCACATGAATTTGACCCTAAGGAGGATGTAATCAGAAATCAGGTTTATCTTGCTGATGTAATAC
This sequence comes from Sequoia sempervirens, assembly GCA_007258455.2. Taxonomy (NCBI): domain Eukaryota; kingdom Viridiplantae; phylum Streptophyta; class Pinopsida; order Cupressales; family Cupressaceae; genus Sequoia; species Sequoia sempervirens. The sequence goes on from VDFB02373365.1 coordinate 230,002,944, forward strand.
AAACCAGGAAAAGGTGGATCATGAGGGTTTTTTGCAAGTGAACCCAACCTTCTAAAAATGATGCAAATGATTCTTGATAAATTTGATGAATTATACAAAATGGATCAAGATGAGGGGTTGATTCCACTTCCCACACCTCACCAATAACCACATGAAGCTTCCACATCACAAGAACCACCCCCATAACCTACACATCCATCCCCTTCATCTCCTACTCATGAACCACAGGCTAAGAGATAGAAGACTGTGCCATTTGTTGATTATGGCTCAAATGATGATGAAGAACAAGAAGCAGACTTAGCTCTGACTGAGATAAAGGAGGTAGTTGAACAATAAAGAAGTCAAATGCCCCATGATCCTAAGGCCAAGCTTTCAAAGGAAGAAGCTGATGAAATTCAAGAAGATGAGAGGGTAGTAGCCTCCCTAAGGTTCATGGAGGATGATAATTTTATCCATACTGATGATTTTAAGGACTTTTGAATTAAAATGAAAATGAAACAATTTGATGAAAGGTTGAAAATCAATCTTATTGGAGCTGAAGAGTTGAAGCAAGCTGAGATCCAAGCTTGAACATTTGTAGAATTAAATATTGATAGCATTAATGTCACCCCCCAAGAGGCGAGGGAGATGGTATTAAAAAGTGATATGCTAATTATACCAAGGATGGAGCTGTCCAAAATGTTTCTTCTAGATCAAATCAGAGCACAGGATGATCCCATGTTGCTAGCAGAGTTTGATTCAGAGGAAGGTGTCTCAAGAAAAAGGTATAACCCTACTACCCAAACAATTGCTTTATGGATGAAACAAAAAAGTACAAGGAAGCCTCAACTTTTGGATGTAGTGAAGGAAATGAGGGGGTCAGCTATGTTTAGAAAAATGAGGGATAAAACTCCTATAGAAGTTGCCACTATGACCATGCATTCTACAATGTTCACCAAGGATGTAGTTGAAAATATGGAGAAAAAGATTAATGAGTATGAGAAGGGACTGAAATTATCAAATGATGAAGTGAACAAGTTATTTATTGAAAATGTAAAGCTGAAACAATAGTTGCAGCAGGTCACCGTAGTGAGAGTAGATGAATTAATTGTCTATCACCCACCTATCCAGGCAGAGGACCCATAGATACAACAAATGAGAGAATAAATTGATAAGATGAAGAAGCATAACATGGAAGATGTCAAGCACCATATCACAGAGACTCTAAAAAGGATATAAGAGTATAGAGTTGGGATACTAAAGGAGAAGATAAATGGAGTACATGAAAACTTTATAAATCTGATTAAATCTTTGGAACAAACAAATACTAACTCCCCCATCCTTGAGGAGCTTCAAAAGAGATGGAAACCTACCTTTCACATACTTACTACTTTATGCAAGGCCACATATAGGGATCCAGAGGCCCCATCAAGGCTCAAACCTACACATGAAATGGTGAAAGGTGTGATTGATGAGTATAAGTATTTGATGGATATAAGGAAGAAATTGGAAAGTAGGAGGAGCGCATTTGATTCTATAAAATACCTCTTCATCTCATCAATCCTAAAAGATATAAATCAGTTGAAAGGTATAGATGAATGGAGAGAAGAAATTGATTAGATGATTCCTAAGTGCCTGACACATATACAGGATGATGGGGAGATCAATCTCAACAAATTCCATACTTTGCTTGATGGGATCACCATGTTGGACAATGGATATACGAAATTTGTGGTGGATGTCAAAAATCTCCTGGATAACAAATGGAAAAGTCATCTTACAAACTTTGCAGCTACACAAGAATTCAAATGGCCAAGTGACTTAACAATTAATAAGTGGCAGGAAAAATATTTGGGCTCTGATGAAGATTGATTTTGTACATCATGAAGAGGAAGTATCATATAGTAAAAGCCTTGAATAGGTCTTAGATGACCATGGGATTTTACTCAAAGATTAACGAATTGATACACATGTTATAATTAGTTTTCTTTAGTTATGTTTAATTTCAAAATTATGTTTTGTTATCAAAAGACATATTGTTTGGTTTGAAGCTTGTTGCCTCTCATATTTATAAGAGAGACTAGGACCAAAAGAAAGCATTAGAGATAGGAGAAAGAAATAGGCAAATAGGGATAGATAAACAACAAAAGGATGTCATAATTCTTACATTTCAAAAGACCATGTTGCAAGCACAATTTTGAAGAAGTTAATGAAAGATCTCTAATTTTGTGGCGTCATATTGATATCAATTGTTTGTTGAATTAATTGAAAAATATTATCAGGTTGTCTCTAACGTTGACATTTCCTTATTATTTAAATTGATATATCAAGGATATTTTCAATTTATCAACCACATTTGTTGTTATTGTGTGGTTCAATTAAGTGGCTCCTTCAAGGAAGGATTAAATTATTTTAATTAATCACAATAATCTAGAAAAGGTCATTTGGATCAATAAGAAGAACTTGGTAATTCCATTCTTGCATTTTTATACAAGTTATAAACCAATATTAGTGTGCCAAACAATTAGAGTTACTGCCAAATACAAGCCACTCATCTTAGAATTTTATTTGACTCCATATACCCAATAAGGCACTTGTCTCAAACATTTCATCATTTAATTTTGTCAAATTTTTTTTCAAAACCTTACATATGTTAACTAAACATATTAATAAACTTCACCTTGATATTGCTTAAACAATTTATACCAAATTAAGATTACATCTCTCCACTCCCAATTGCCATTGTGGATAGATTGCTTAAGTAGGAAATATACTGTTTAAGTTTGCTTCATCTACATAGGTACACTAACCTAGGTCTAGCAGAGCCTGAAGAAAAGAAGGTTCAAGTGCATCATTTGGCTTTTTCGTTAGCCTGAAATGTATCAAGAGCTTGGCAACCTCTTGTGGTTTCTAACCAATGTTTTTGAGAACTAACAGGAGGCATTTCCTGTCGATAGTAAACCCTGTAGTAATCAGCCTCTCTGTTGGCCTTGCAGTACATCCACGTAGGTATTGTCATGTCTTGTGTCATAACAACCATGCTCTCTAACTATTTTCATTTGCCCACCTCTTGTTCCAGCTGTAGCTCAGTAGCCAGTCGCTACTACCTCTCATGATCCCGCTCTGTTGTGAGGGTCTAGACCTATTGTCGAGCCTAGTCCCTCTCTATCATTAGTGTCTGTACTTGAGCTTGGAGTTTCTAAATCAATGCATCCCTCTAATTAGGCTAAGGTGGCAGAGGTAGTGGTGGCAGTGGCTAATCTCTCTATGGGGGCTACTGGTCCCTCATAGGTGGTTGTCGGTCCCTAGGGGTATCTCTCTATTGATTCCCATCTCTCTTGTGGTGTGGAGGTGGTCCTCCTCCACCTTCGTCTTTGTTTCCTCCTCCTTGGCCCTACCCCCACCCTGTTGTCTAGCCTCGAGGTCTCTAGCATGGTAGCACTATCCCTGGCACTGTCAATCAGACTGGTGACCTGAACCGGTCAATATAAGCCTGTGTGGTCCTTGGGTCTGTCGACCCCTGATCATAAGCCCAAGGCCTGGCTACCAGCTATCTGAATGAGTCAACTGCATCCTTTGGTGGGATCGTTTGACCCCATGTTGTCTCTCTAGCAGTCCAGACAAATATGGCCACATACTAGTTGTTTGGCCTTTCCTGGATATCTCTAAACTGTCTTGCTACCCAATTAGGCAAGTAGCGCTCAATCATGGTATGCTCACATCCCTGCATGAGCTGATCTTGCCTTGCATAAAAGAGTGTTTGTACATCATTGTACTGTGTGAGCATCCCTAGCCAGGGCCTCCAAGTAAATGTGGTCATCTCATCGATAACCCTCCTCTAGTGAGGGATGCCAACCTGTCTTGTATGTGTGAATGTCAGACCACCCCTGTATCACCAAACCACTAGGTCGTCAAGCTCCACATCGACCACTGTGACCCTCCGTCAAAGCATGGCTATGTGCTCCCATGCCTAGAAATGCAAAAGAGTAACCCCCATACCAATGGCTCTATTGTCGCAATATGTAAAGTCATGTAAATCATGATAAAGTGAGGCCAACATCACTAGTCCCCATGTAAAGAAGCACCTCCGAAAGAGCATCTACTCCCAAGCTAGACCCCATCCTAGAATGAAATACCTGCCTCGCCGATCTGGAGCTACAAGTCCTTAAATAATAGCCCCCATAATCAATCGAAAGGTGGACACCCAACCTCTATAGCGCTCAAGCTCAATTTGACCCTTAGCAAAGACAATCTCATCCAGCCCCATAATCTCATAGCATGCATCTGTGCCAATGTCCATGTCATATATAACCCTCTCACCATGGATGGGCAATCATAGAATCTGCCAGACATCCTTCAGTGTGATGGTCGCCTTGCCAGTGGGAAGATGAAAAGATGATGTCTTGCTGTGCCATCTGTCAGTCAGTGTGGTCATCATGCCTAAGTGTGTCCTGATGACAAGCACATACATGACGTACCATAGACCGATTACTCCAAGATCTTCTCGAGGAAACTCATGCAACCCGCTCAATCTGTTGAGAATCAGGGATCGATGCTCATGAGAATGTATAGGCTCTCTATCCTCCTACACCAATAAAGCCACAACGCCAAGTTTCATAAAAAAATCTAGATCTCGTTTGAATTTTTTGCAACTGAAACAACAAAGGTGTCACTATTTATGAAGGCATCGTTGTTTGGAAGCTCCAAACTACGTTGTTGGAGGCCCCAAATTGCAAACTTATCCGCGGCATCGTTGTTTGGCTATGGACCTATTTGACCTAGAAACCCTAAACACCTAACTGGACCACAATGGTTCCATTTGCATATGCAACACCATTTGGAGTTTGAGCCCTAAATCTTAAACTACAACGCGACATCGCAAGTTGCAATAGCGACGCGATTTGAGGCCTAGTGTTGCCAATTCTACCCTTTCAATGGTGCTAAACTGTGCCACTGGACAAGTTTGACTTTCAAACCCTATTTAATGTACACAAAAATAAAAAATGCAAGTTGGGTTAGGGTCACACCTGTGGTTCTGCGCCTGGAAGTCACTAGTAGACTCACACTTGCTTCGAAATGTATCAAAGAAGCACTCTTTGCACCATCTCGTAGGAAGGTCAAAGCTCAAAAACAATAAATTTCTAAAGGCTGAGTGTGTAAATGAATTGAAAGTGACCCCTTGAGGGCTATTTAAGCATGAATGTTAGGGTTTTTTTACCCCATTTAGCCGTCAAACTAGGGTTTTGTACCTCTGACCCCATTTTCTCCCAACTGAGGCTCATTTCAAGTCTTTTCCTCGTGTTTTGGCACATTTTTGGCATCTTGGAACCTTTCTGGACCTGTCGGGCAGCTTGTCCTCCTTTTTCAAGAAATCACCCAAAAATCCAAATTTTCATCCAATCTCTTGAGGGGGCAATATACTAGTGTAATTCTTCTGTTGGGGCAGTAGTGGGGCATCTCAACAAATTGAAAAGTTTTTGAATTTTTATCTCGACAAGTTTATTCTTTGAACCAACGCAACAAGTACATTGCTTCAAAGAGGGGAAAAATGTAGACACATAAAATATATTGATTGATCTCGTGCACCTGATCATGATTTACTAACACCAGTTCATCTTATATCACTTTGTTACTAACCATTTAATCGAATAATCTTTATTTGATTAAATTCATCATATTTTGTCTTTTAATTAAATAAATCAATTTTATCTAATTAAATCATTATCTCCTTTTTAATTAAATAAATTATTTTGTTTAATTAATCATATTCCCCTCTTTTAATTAAATAATTCATTTTATTTAATTAAGTTCACTCTGTTACTAACCATTTAATCGAATAATCTTTATTTGACTAAATTCATCATATTTTGTCTTTTAATTAAATAAATCAATTTTATCTAATTAAATCATTATCTCCTTTTTAATTAAATAAATTATTTTGTTTAATTAATCCTATTCTCCTCTTTTAATTAAATAATTCATTTTATTTAATTAAGTTCACTCTGTTACTAACCATTTAATCGAATAATCTTTATTTGATTAAATTCATCATATTTTGTCTTTTAATTAAATAAATCAATTTTATCTAATTAAATCATTATCTCCTTTTTAATTAAATAAATTATTTTGTTTAATTCATCCTATTCTCCTCTTTTAATTAAATAATTGATTTTATTTAATTAATTTCTAAGGTCATCTCCTTTAAATTAAATAAACTAACCTTTATTTGATTTAAGTCTAACATCATCCCCTTTTAATTAAATAAATCCAACTTTATTTAATTAAGTATAAATTCATTATTCCTCTCATCTTGATTTATTTAAATCCAAAAATCTAAGTCAAAATGTCAAATCAGCTAACCTTCATCTAAATTAATCAAATCATGATTAATCCTAACATTAATCACTCAAATCCTCTAGATTTTGCAACTTGCACAAGTAAATCAATTTAATTGATTTATAAATACATCCATTTTCATTCAAAAAGGCATCAAGTTGGAATATTCTTCAAATTTGAATTCTCCCTCCCAAAGGGACTTGTCTAGCCAACAATGCATTAAAGGATTTTTACATGTCCTTTTTCTTGAGCAAAGTGGCATTAACTCTTCTTTCTTCTACCTCCAACATGTCACTTCTCCAATTTAAAATATCCACCTAATAGCATTTATTTGCACATTCATAAAAATGTGCTCCACTTCTCTCCACTCACATGTTGACAAGTGGCATTTTGTTATTGGTTGATGTTTTGTCTCACATTCATCCTTTCTGCTCATTCTTCCATCATTCTCTTCTATAAATATAAGGCTCTTTTACTAATTGTGGATCCACAACTTATGCAAAGTCATTATCTTCTTGTTTTGAGAAATTTCATCTATTCTCATCCAAGTTTCATAGTTTTCATCAATTTCATAGCTAGGTTATGGGAAATTTTATCAAGGAGCACCATTTCTCATCATCAAGCTTGTAAGAAATTGGGAAACGACTATTTTCCACATCAAAATATCCCCCATGGGATTGAGGGTTTGAGTGTTTTGAGCAAGATTAGATAGCTTTTATTTGTGTTCTTCACTTTATTTCTTGTTCTTTATGCTTCAAATGAATCTTATGGGGAATGATGGTTTTGATTTGCATAATTGACTAATATTGTGTTTGTTGTTTGTGTTTGTGCAAGTCTAGATCCAACATTGACAGGTAGAGATAGATATGGATAGAAAGGGGTAGAGATGAGTGAGAGGGAGATAAAAAGAGATAGAGATATAGAGTAGAAGAGATAGAGTGAATAAGAGAGAGATGTGGAGATAATAAGATATATTTAGAGGGATAGAGAAATAGAGAGATATAGATAGAGGGGGGAAGATTGAGAGAGAAAGGAGGTGATAGAGATAGGAAATAGAGAGAGATGGAGAGACATAGAGAGAGGGGGAGAGATAGATAGATAGATATAGGGAATGAGAAATAAGTAGTGTGTGTTTGTATGAGTGAGAGATATGTGAAATAAAGAGAGAGTATATATAAAAAGATAATTGGAGGGAGAGGGAGGGAAATAAATAGATAAAGGAGAGAGGAGAAGTAGAGAGAGATATAGAAAGAGGGAGAAATAAGGATAGAGAGAGGGACATATTTCTAGGGATAGATATAACTTGGGAAAGATGGAGGGGGGAGGGAAAGAGAGATATGTAGAGAGGGAGATAGAGAGAGAGGGAGAGAGAGGGAGAGATTTCTAAATAGGTAGCTAGAGGAAGAGAGAGAGAGAGGGAGAGGGAGAGAGATAGGGATAGAAAGGAGAGGTATCTAGAGATAACTTAGGAAACATAGAGGGGGAAGAGAAAGGGAGTGAGAATGGTAGAGGGAGAAAGATAAGGATAGGTAGAGAGATAGAGGTAGAGTAAGGGAGAGAGAGAGAGAGAGTGAGTGAGAAATAGAGATGGAAAGAGGAAGAGATGGATACATAGAATGATAAAGATAGAGAGAGAATGTGATGAGGGAGGGAGAGAAAGAGTGGAAAGGGAGAAATAGAGATAAAAAGAGGGAGAGATGGATAAATAGAATGATAAAGATAGAGATAAGAAGTGATATTAGGAGAGATGTAGAGAGAGGTAGAGATATAGTGGTAGAGAGAGACATAGTGTTGGAAATTTATGTCTCAATCCCATAGGTTGTAACCTCTACTGGAGCCAAGTCGGTGTGACATCCATGAAGTCTGGCCGACTAGCAGTTTTGAATCTTGTTGAATAGATCAGGTCACTGTGACCTTGCAAGAGTCTTTCCGAATGCTTTTACTTTGGAACCTATCGCTGTGACAAGAAGCAGTTGTTGTGACATCTTACTGCGTGGAGATCTTTGGCTGACAGGCCATTCAATCATGCGTTGGGGAGACTCATAGCGACCAGGAGCTTTGGAGTGACTTCAACACTCGAGAAGAAGTCCCAGCGACATTGGAAGGTCTCGCCGACAGGGATACGCATTGAAGTCATCAGGATAACCTATGGCGGCTCAGTGAGAAGTCTTATCGAAAGTAACATGTCTTGCCGATAGCGTTTTATGTTAGAGCCTTCGGGGAACATCTTGGGTGTTTGTAAGAAGTCTTACTGATAGTGATATGTCTCGCTGATGTAGTTTATTCTCGGTATGACTCATGGTGACTAGTGTGCTCAGTATGACTTGTGAGATCTCAGAGTAAAGTCTTAGCAAAGGATGTATGTCTTGGCGACTGTTGATGGCTTCAGGGTGACTTAAGAGATCTCAGTGAAACCTCTTGGTGATGAACGTTAATCTTGCCAACTACTAATCACTACGGAGTAACTTTGAACCTTCAGTGGGATGTCTCAGCGATAGCGATGAGTCTCACCGACTGGTGGATGCTTCGATGTAACATAAGGAGACTCGGTGGAAGGTCTTGGTGAGAGCAATATGTCTTGTCGATAGAAAACTGATGTTGATGCAACATGTGAAGCTCAGTAAAACATCTTGGCAATAAGGATGACTCTTGTCGATATTGATATGAAGCTATTGGCATCGGGGAGACACGGTCAGTGTCTCACCGACATGCCAACATAGATTAAAGCCATTTGACTGAGTGAGACTTTCCTATGTGGCATCTCGTGGACCAATAGGAGAAGTTGAATCTGAACAATTGGAAGATAGTTTGTTGCAACGGTTCTATGAGGAAGTTCAACAGATAGGGAACACCATGAATATAGTTTTCAGTTGCAGATGCTCGATGGTTAGATGGTTAGTTCGATCAACAGTTGTTGTATCATTTCGAATTGTATCAGTGGAATAATTCTATTCTATGTAGACTGTAACTTGGAGGTTCCTATACAAGACTATTCATGGTGAATGCTATTGTAAATAGACATCAAAAAGATAAGTCTAAAACTTGTATGTAACCTTTATCACTGTAATACAAAGTGACTTCTCTTGGTGTGGTGGGTTTTTCTCCCATAAGGGTTTTCCCATGTATATCTGGTGTTCATCTGTATTTGTCTAATTCTCTATTTTTGATATTTGTTTCAAAGTGCATCTTAATTGAATTGTAATTGAAAAATTGAATGTATATCTACATTCTTCCCTAAGGTTTTGACGTTTAGGAGAGTTGTTTCCGCATCTAGCTTTCCTTACACATAGGGATAAGGAGATAGAGATAAAGAGAGGGAGATATAGAAGGAGAAATATGGAGAGTTAGAGATAAGGAAAGAGAGATAAAGAGGGGAAAATAAAGATATAAATATAGAGGTCTAAGAAAAGGAAGAAAGAGAGAGAGGGATAGATATAGAGAGGGAGAGGTATCTAGAGATATATATGAAGAGTGGAAGATAGAGGTAGAGATTAATAGAGGGTGAGCGAGATAAATAGTTAGTGACAGAGAGAGGTAGATGGATAGGGAGATAAGGAGATAGTATTGGTAATAGAGATTGATTGTCTTCTCGATTCACAGGTTTAGTTCCATATATATTTGGATATTAGTTCATGAAAGGGGGGTGTGGGGAGCTTTATCCCCCCTCTAATATTACAAAGGGGCCTAGGATTTAATGATAATTTTTGGATCCTACCTAGTGGGGGCTTCAGGATAATGTCTTTAAAGAGGTTGTTTAGTTTAAAATTTCCTTGTAAAATTTTGAGATATTATGCTGAAAAACTTTGAGAAGTTTTCCAGTGAATGAGAGAAATCATTAGATCAATCTCTCCTACACATTTGGCTCTGCTAAACCAAAATGTGTAACCCGTTAAGACACGCTTATCAACATACTTGCAATAGTTACATTACAATGTAAAGTAGATATAGACTCTCATACATTATGACAAGGATTTGTAAAATTGCATGAGTTTTTAGTTCATTCCTTGTAGCTTTGATATTCATGTATGGAGAAAAAAATAATAAGGAAAAAGCTATCGTATGATGTCATTTTTCATTTTAAAAATGTATAGGCTAGGGAGAGGATTTGAAAGATGAACTAGTGCTTATTCTAAGGAACATAGAGTCTCTTTGCAATATCACCCTTCTATTTTAATATCAAATATTTCAAGTGGTCTTAGATCCTTAGGCTGTACTATTTCCTTACAATGATATAACAAATGAATGACTTACATCAATTTATATTGGTCCTTGAATATAAACTTATGCAGACTAATAATTCAAACATAACAATGTGTGCAAAGAAACTTATAACCCTTGGCTATTCATTTCAAAGAAACATTGAAATACAAGAATGGAGATGACAAAAAATTGTGGAACATGTATTCATATAATCTCATCAAGAAACAAAGTATTACAATAAAATTTTACATAAAAACAACACTTTGTATAATTTATTATTACGAACTTAGTACACAATTCTCATCTTCACCAATTTTTAACCTTCTTACAATAAAAAAATCCATCTTTTAAAAAGAAACCCCAATGTAGAGCCTCATTTTATGGGTGGCACTTGTCATGTTATTATTCCATGATGAGTAGCACTATAACTATTATATTTCAAATTGATAAACTATAATAGTTAGGATCCAACTATATTTCCAACCATGTTGCTGACATGAAGAATTTTTTTTGTACTCAAATATTTGTTGATCTTCTTTTGTGTATCAATGAATTGAAGAAGTTAGAAACAATTGAAAATTACTACCACATACTCAAAAAACTTCTATCAATATTTCTACGAAATCATGAACTATTTTAGAGATTTTGGTGGTATATGAACCACCTAAAATCTCAAAAAGGAATCCTCATTCTAATTCTTTATTTCATTGATGGTATTTCAATGAGATCAAGAATTTACAAACCAATATCAAACTTTCAAAAAGTTCACAAACTCAGATAATTTTTGACATCAAGAACCTTGCAAATTTATTTGCTTTCATCCTTTAATATTTTCATACTTGTTGATAATTATTTTGGACTATCAATTTTTTATGAATTGAAGAACCATGCCAACCTTTCAATAAGTTTGTGTACTAATTAACTTTCCAACACATGGAACTCCTTGATTTTTCATGTCAAACTTTTTATAGGTTTACAAAATCATGAACTTTGTGACATCACAAACTAAACACCCTTCCTTTTCACACTTTTGATAGGTTTTTGAACTCGCAAACTTGTTGACAAATTAAAATCATTCCTTTTTCAGAATTTTAGTATGTTCAAAAACACAAAATTTATGAAATCATGAACTTGGTTACTTTTCTTTGTTTCTTTGTCAAGGTTTTAGAATTTTAAGTAATCAAGAAATCTATAGTGAAATAAATTGCACAATAGAATTATATAATATGAATTATGTTTAAAATATTTTATAATAGCTAAGAATAACAAGACCCTCTGAGGGGGAAAACCTCCAAATATCTCCAATGAGAATATAATTCATAATTTGATGATCAAACAATACCCACTACCTCCTATATATACCCTACTTATGGCTAGGATATCACCCAGGCTGACCCAAATAACTAATAAACAAATAATAATGATAATATGACTTAATTGAGAGTTAAGGTAGCCACAAGTTGACTACTCATAACCCTAAGTAGGGTGGGTGCACAAAGATGGGGTACCAAAAAGGGGTCTTAAGTGGCCAATTATTTTTCTAAAATTAGGAAAGATTGACCTTGGATAAGAAATTGAAGATAGTTATACTCAAAATTTTAAAATGCAAAAAAATAAGTCGCAGTACTCAAATTCTACTTTCTAAACTTTTTTTTTTGAAAATGGTAGAGATTAAAGGGTTAAAAAAGGTGATCCACACAAGTTGGTCCTCTTCTTTTAAAAAAATATAACATAGCATCTAGTGTGCCCCCCCTAAAATGTTGACTCTTTTTTAGTATTTAAAAAAATCACTTTGGTCACCATGTAGTTCATCCCCAATTTTAATGCTAATTTTTTAATGAATTTATGTTTTTTAACTAATTTTCAAAGTGGGAACATCCTAAAAAAATATAAATTTGAGTGTGCTCCCCCCTAAATTTTTTGAAAACTAATTAAAAATCATTTTTTTGAATATGTGTAGAATGGAGTCTAGTTTTTAAAAACGTAATTTATTTGAAATTTTAATGAATGGTTTAAAAACAAAGTAAAAAATACCAAACATTGGTTTTTGACAAAAAATAGATACATCAAAAAATAAAGTAAAGATGAAAACATTAACATACTCAAAATGTGAAAAAAATTACATGGTTAGATAGCTAAGAGAGAGCTTAACATTACCTAGGTGTTTTTTGACTTGAGATTGAAACATGTACAAACCTAATGGGAAGCATGTTGAGATCATACAATCTTTAAAAACATGTCTCTGGATGTTAGAAAGTCACTTCAATCCTTTGGGTTGGAAGCCAAAGGCTTGGAAATTTCCAAAGCAAGATAAAATGTGAGCACGTTATAAAATGCTCATGTTATTTGAATGCATTCACAAAATGTGAGTGTGTTATAATGCCCTCATGTTATGTGAATGCATTCAAAAAATATGAGCACATTATAACGTGATCATGTTATGTGAATGCTTTCACAAAACGCAAGCGTGTTATAACACACTTGCGTTACGTTCTACATTGAAATTGTGTCCTTATCTTTTATTTATTTATTGTCTTTCTCTTTTAGTGAAACTATATAAATGAAATAAACATTTATATTTCATGTATATAGTTTTAGGATGTTTGAGAGTGGTTTCAGATATCTAGGAGTTAAAATACTATTTTTTGGAAGATCTTATAAATGTTCAAACTATTGAATTTTAGTGTATAGTTGTAAAATTGCACCCCTTGCAATTTCACATACATTCTTGCCTCTGCTTTAGTGTCCACTCCCTTAGCATCTTGAGTAGGCTCATTTAGCCCTTGCATTATCCTTTTTCCCTCTCAAGATGCTCTAGCACCCCTTTTTTAGCAGCTACCTTCATGCACCAGCTTTGCATCATCCCTCATTCTTTTCCTATTCTTATTGTTTTGTAGTGTGACATGTCCAGATAATAGCACGGTGCATGGACATTTGTACGCTATGTAGATGTCTACATGTTGCATGGATGTCTATGTGTTGTGCTAGCATCCCATGACATTTCAATGCTCAAACACCTATCTCCGAGCATGCTTGCCACTTGTCCTCACCTTTTGTCGATGGTAACGGCCCAGGATGCCTTGTAATGGCCGGAGAAGCTTCTTTTCTCTCCTTTAAATTAGTCTTTTCACTCCATTTGCATCTTCTAAGTTCTTCTAGCTTCTTCTCTTCTACTCTCTAACTTCTTCTAGCTCCATTCTTCCAAGTTCATCTAGCTTCATTCTAGATTCTTCTCCTTCTTGGCTTCTCTCTAAAATATTCTACCATCTTGCTCTTGCTTGCACAACTCCCTTATTTTTCATAGCAGCCTCAAGCTCTCACATTCTCACAAAAAAATTTGCACTCTTGGCTCTTGTAGCTTCATCTCCTTCACTTCATGCTTGTGAACATCTTGGGATTCCATATCCCCTCTCCATTGCATCCATACTTCATAATAGTGCTCCTCCTTGAGTGCGGATTACTTTTATCACCTCTTTTGTGATATCGGTTCTCCTCCTCAAGCGGGGATTGCTTTTGTCACTCATACTTGGTGGTGTGGGTTCTACTCTTGAGCAGGTTTTTCTTTCGCTACATGAGTTTATCCATTTTGATTACACTCTCTCTTTCTATCTGGCTATCTATGGAGGTGGAAACACCAAAGTGGGGGTTTGACTGAGGAAAACCCCTATATAGCCCCAACACCTTCTCTAGATATTACAAATGTAGGTATTGAAGAAATCTACTACTTGGAGGCTTCACTACTTGGATTGTTGTGAGTATCACATTCTAGAAATATTCAGTAATTAGAGTAGAAGTAGTCATTCTATCATTTTCTATGATAAAATCATTCTCTAGTTTGTACGAGATGCCAGCGTGCCTTTGGGATGCCAGCGTGTTGCATTATTGTCTGTATTTTGTGACATCATCCTTTGGCTAAGAGCTTGTCAGTTTGTCCAGAGAATCTTTGTGACCTACTCTTTCTGATTCTAGAACTCTTGTTGTTGTTCTTGAGGTAGTTTAGGGCAGTTCACCCCATGAGGCTCTCTGAATGAAGGGAACTTGTGAGTAGTGAATCCCCTTTCTCTACATTTTGGTGAACCCGACTTGTATAGGGTATTTTTCAAAAAATTGGGAATTTATTTACCCCTACTTGGTGGGGTCATAACTTTTGACTCGATGCTCGGAATTCAGAACCGTTTGCACCATTGGAAAGGTCTCCTAGAGAACTAGTTTAGTCAGTAATCAAATTTTAGGTACAAATGCAAGTTCCGACCTCAAGTTTCACTTTGAAGACCTCCAAAAATGAAAATTACTAGAACCTATAAAATACCAAAAAAAATAAAAAATCTAGATTTTTGGTTTTTCTTAGTTCTGTCACCAAAATGAATTTAATATCTTCTTTTATTAGTTCAGTATCTAATTTTATTGAAAGTGTTAATGATATTATATTTCATGCATGTGATGGTGACTTGGGTTTTCCTATGTCACTCGATATCTTTGATCCTTCTCACGAAAGTCCTCTTGCTTCGAGGATTGTTTGTTGCAAGAAGAAGAAATCATTGATACCTTTCTTAATGTTACTTTTCCTTCTCTCCATTCCAATCCACTCTCTTCTAGAGATGATGCATTTGTGAATAATGAACCTTCCATTCATTCCAATGCACTCTCTTTTGGAGATGATTCATTTGTGAATGATGAATCTCTTATATCTTCCAATGCACTCTCTCCTAGAGATGTTGCATTTTTGAATGATGAATTTCTTATATATTCCAATGCACTCTCCTCTAGAGATGATGCATTAGTGAATGATAAGTCTCCTTCCACATTTGATCCTGTTTGGATTGATGTTGAGAATACGTCTTCAAATAATTATTCCACTAGTTGTGATGATTCAGTAAATGTAATCTATGTCTCTACTACCCCTCAAAGGCCTAAGAGACTGATCATTTATGTGACTCCATCTAGTCCTTCTTCTAAAAGGATTTGTTATATTGATGGTGTTCCATTTTATGGTGGTTCTCTTGATCTTGCTAAGGCTCCCTCTTATAGAGCGATAGCCCATGCTCATGAGAATAGAATGAATAAACAACCAATCCTTCTTCAAGCTACTAAACCTGCAACTAAAGCACCTGGTGATTGTGATCTTGTTGAACAACTCCAAGTTACTCCGGCTAAGATCTCACTGTGGGACTTGCTTTAGTCAATTCTAGTTCATCAAGGTATGCTTCAAGAATCCTTGCAAAATATTCTCTTTCCTTCTTCCGCTAGGCCAATGGATGCTAATGTGTTGATGGTGTATATTCGTGTGGATTTGTCGAATATTATGTTCTATCTACAGGAACTCCCACCCCTAGAAGTACATAAGCAAGTGAACCCTTTAATGATCATTGTTAACATTAATAAAATTAGTATTAGATGTACTCTCGTTGACATTGGTTTGATGCTCAATGTATGTAGCATCGATCTATTGCCTAATATTAATATTGATTCATCTTCTATTAATACTTCTTCTATTGTCATTCGTGGTTTTGATAATTTCGGTTGACAAACCCTAGGCACAATAGTCTTTCCTTTGAGGTTGGGACCCATTACTATATGTACCCTAGTATATGTCATGTTAGAAAATTTACCATATAACCTTCTTCTTGGTAGACCATGGATTCACGCTATGGGTGCAGTCCCATCTACCTTGCATAAATCTATTAAGTTCATTTGTAATAGTCAAGTAGTCACAGTCAAGGCTGACCTTTATGTTATTCACTTATGTGAGATGGAAACTATCGGTCAAGTTTCGATTGTTCCGACTCTCATTCCTTTAGTGTCTTCCCATGTGTCAATGTTTACTCTAGAAGTACCTACCACAAAGGATACTCTAGAGATAAATGTCCCTAAGGAAGATCTTTCTAAAGCAAGAAATCTTAAGTCTACTCTTTCTATTTCTCAAAAGAATGCATGTCTTGGTGATGATTGAGGTTCCTTAGAATTTACAGATTCCTTCATTTAGAAACATAATGTCAACTCGATCCACTTAGACTTTCCGATGGCATCATTCACACCCGCTATCAAAGATGGTTACTCTTCTGTATCGTAGGGTAATGTGAATGCAAATTGTAATGTTCTTGGTGTTGATCCTCCTTTTGAGGAAGATGATCACACTTATGTTAAGGAGGTTAGTGTTGGTAGTCCTATTAGGAAATATTATGGTGATCTTGTAGAGGAGTATAATTTTCGTTGCCAAAATAATACTCTCGATGTAGATCCTCCATTGTCTGCTACCTTCATATTTTCTTCTTGTGAGTAGTCAAACTTTTCTCCACAAGAGAAAGGGTTTCTTCCTACTCCTCATTATTTATCTAAACAAGAGTGTATCTTGTTGAGGCTTCTAAAAGCTCGCTGAATCACTCTTCCTTCTCCTACACCCAAGAAATCTCATGAACATGATAAAGAAAAACATTATTTTTGTGCATACCATTGAGTTCTTGACCATTCCACTAGTGAATGCAAGGCCTTGAAGAATAAAATATAACTTATTAATTCAAGTTCCATCAAACTCCCATTTGATTGATGCACCTATCGTTACTTTGCATGATAAGTGATATTGAGATTTACCTCTATCCTGCATGTTTCAAGTATCTTGCATGGTTCGCATCCCCTGTATGTTGGAGGTAGTGATAACTTGTTCTAGAGATGTTTGTCCTTCTTAAGGACCCCCTCTCTTCTCTATGTATTTTGAATGAAGTGTCCCTTGAGTGGACCCTTTTTCTCTTGAAGGGTTCTCGAGGGACCCCCTTTGAAATATTTTATCTTGAAAAAATTCATTTGCGTCTAGCTTGGGGGAAGCCTAACATGACCTCACCTTTCAAATAGTGCATCCCTTGACTGGACCCCTCTTCTTTTGAAGGGTTCCTAAGGGACCCCTTTGAAATCTTTCCAATCTATCGACGGTTTATGTGACTAACTGCCTACTTGCCTATGTGGCCGCTTTCACTTTGTAGGTGCGCATGTGAAACCACTTTCTAAATCTATGGAGTCCCCTTCCTTGGGTTTCCTTCATGTGAGAGATCTTGGGGGTTACCTTCTTGCAGGTCTACGGGCATATAAAATGATTCTTTTGAGCTTCCTCTATGTGAGAGATCTTGGGGGTCGCTCCCTTGCAGGCCTACAAGTCTATAGGGTGCTTTCCTGGGTTTCCTTCATGTGAGGGATCTTGGGAGTTACCTTCCTACAAGTTTTTGGGCCTATAGGATGCTTATTCTAAGCTTCCTCCATGTGAGATATCTTGGAGGTCGCTCCCCTATAGGATTGCGAGTCTATAGGGTGCTTTCCTGGGTTTCCTTCATGCAAGAGATCTTGAAGGACACCTTCCCTACATGTCTGGAGGTCTATAGTGCACTTTCTTGGCTTCCTCCATGTGAGGGATCTTGGGAATAACTCCCTTGTAGGTCTACGGGTCTGTAAGGCACTTTCTAGGTATCCTTCATGTGAGAGATCTTGGAGGACACCTTCCTTGCAAGTCTGCGGGCCTGTGAGGTACTTACATTCTTAAATTCTCTTCTCTTCTCTTCTCAATTGTATATACCAGATCAAAGATCTACATCTTCTTCATCCTATGTATATACCATTCCTCTCTTCATTCTAGAATTCTTCTATGTGTTAGTGTTTTTAATTTGGGGATGATGCATAGTACTAAGACAACCTTTTACATAGAGGTCTCTTTTACTTTGCTAACTCAAATCCGTTAGCTTTTTATGTTCTAACATTATTGTCTAGTGCAGGTTTTCCTTGTCTAATACATTTATTTTGCAGGTCTTCATCCTGTGGGCATGCTTCTATGGTTCAAAGAGTTCTTTGCTTCCTCTACAGTATCCTTTGGCATATGATGTTATTTATGTTTAGTAGATTTCCTTTGGAATGCATATTAATGTAGATTCATATGCTTGCTAAAGTGGGGGGAAAATGTATAGTAGTAAAATTGCACCCCTTGCAATTTCACATACATTTTTGCCTCTGCTTTAGTTTCCACTCCCTTAGCATCTTGAGTAGGCTCATTTTGGCCCCTGTATCAGCCTTTTCCCTCTTAAGATGCTCCAACACCCCTTTTTAGCAGCTACCTTTATGCACTAGCTTTGCATCAGCCCTCGTGCTTTTCCCATTCTTGTTGTTTTGTAGTGTGATGTGTCCAGACATTAGCACATCACACAGACATCTGCGTGCTGAGCTAACATCCTACAATGTTTCAATGCTCAAACACCTATCTCCGAGCATGATTTCCACTTGTCCTCACCTTTTGTCGGTGGTAATGGCTTGGGACACCTTGTAATGGTTGGAGAAGCTTCTTTTCTCTCCTTAAAAGCAGTCTTTTCACTCCATTTGCATCTTCTAAGTTCTTCTAGCTTCTTCTCTTCTACTCTCTAACTTCTTCTAGATCCATTCTCCAAGTTCCTCTAGCTTTATTCTAGCTTCTTCTCTTTCTTGGATTGTCTCTCAAACATTCTACCATCTTGCTCTTGCTTCCACAACTCCCTTATTTGTCACAGCAACCTCGAGCTCTCACATTCTCACAAAACTCTTTGCACTCTTGGCTCTTGTAGCTATCTTTCTCGTCCTCTTTGCAGCTCCTTTGGCTCTTTCAACTTCATCTCCTTCACTTCATTATTGTGAGCATATTGGGATTCCTTATCCCCTCTCCATTGCATCCATACTTCATGATACAGGTTCCCCTCCTTGAGTGGGCATTTCTTTTATCACCTCTTTTGTGATACAGGTTCTCCTCCTCGAGTGGGGATTGATTTTATCACTCATACTTGGTGGTGCAGGTTCTATTCCTGAGTGGGTTTTTATTTCACCACACTATTTTCTCCATTTCAGTTACACTCTCTCTTTCTGTCTGGTTTTCCGTGGAGGTGGAAACACCAAAACGGGGGTTTGACTGAGGCAAACCCCTGTACAGCCCCGACATCTTCTCCAGATCTTACAGACGTAGGTATTGAAGACATCTACTAGTTGGAGGCTTCACTACTTGGATTGTTGTGATTATCTTCTTTCCTTTCTTCTTCTTATCTTTATCACTTCTATTTCACTTCATTTCAGCTTTATCACATTTCGTTGCTTTATCATATTCTGGAAATTCTCAGTAATTAGAGTAGAAGTAGTCATTCTATCATTTTCTGTGATAAACTTGTTCTCTAGTCCATATGAGATGCCAACACGCCTCTAGGATGCCAGTGCGTCGTGTTGTCATACATATTCCACGCTCTCATCCTTTGGGCGAGAGCTTGTTAGTTTGTCTAGAGAATCTTCGTGACCTACTCTTTCTGATTCTAGAACTCTTGCCATTGTTCCTGAGGTAGTTTAGGGTAGTTCACCTCATGAGGCTCTTTGAATGAAGAGAACTCATGAGCAGTGAATTCCCCTTCTCTACATTTAGTAATCAGGAGGTCAAATTTTAGTAATAAACAAGTTGTATCATATTTATCTCTCTCCATCTCACTCATTGTTTATCCCTCACACTCTAGACCTCTCTCTCTCTCAATATCTCCATCCCTTTATCTTACTCTATCTTTCTTGAGCTTGAGAACTCTCTCACTCTCTTGTTCTCTCCTTCCCACTCTAATTCTCTCTATCTCACCACTCTCGGGCTCTCACTCTCCCTCCATCCCTCTCTCCCTCCTTCCCTATCTCTCTAACCTCTCTCTCCCTCCCTCCCTCCTTCCCTCTATGGTTCTCTATGTCTCCCCTCTCCCTCTCTACATACCTCTTCCTCCACCTCTCTCTCTCTACTCTTTATCTCTCCTCTCCTATCCCTCCCCCTATCTCTATCTCTCTATCTCTCTATCTCTCTCTATATCTTTGTCTCTCTATCTCTCTCTCTCTCTTTGTCTATGTCTCTCTCTCTTTGTCTCTATCCCTCTCTTTCTCTTTGTATATTTATGTTTGTCTACCTGTTTGAGCAAGAATGATGAATCTCATAAGGCTGATTTGAGAAAGTATAGATCAATGATTGGATGACTGTTATATCTAACTGCTACTAGACTATATATCATGCACATAGTTTTTCTTATGGCTAGATTTCAAGAAGAAACCAAAGAGTCACATGTGGTAGTAGTAAAGAGAAATTTTAGATACTTGAAAGGCACTCTAGAACATGGTTTGTGGTATCCAAAGAATACTATTTTTTATCTGAGTGGTTATACAAATGTAGATTGGGAATGTCATGTGGATGACGTACAAAGTACATGTGGTGGTGCATTATTTCTTGGAAGTAGGTTGGTATCTTGGATAAGCAAGAAGCAATATTCAATGTCATTATCTACTATAGAGGCTGAATACATTGCCGCAATATCATGCTACACATAAGTATTATGGATGAATCAAAATTTGAAGGATATCAGAGTGGTATATGATGAACATTTTTCTATCTTATGTGATAATACAATTTCTATTAATATTTCAAAGAATTTGGTAATGCATTCAAGGACAAAGAATATTTTAATATGCTATCACTTTTTGAGAGAGATGGTTGCAGAGAATGAGGTGAAGTTGGAGTATGTTCCTACTAAGGATCAAGTTGTAGATATCTTCACAAAGGATCTTCCTAAGGATACTCTTGAGTATCTCTGGGAGAAGTTGGGGGTTATTTCCCCTTTTTCTTTGAACTAGATGCATAAGGATATACATCAGTCCAGTGGATTTCAAGATCCATTCCTTGTTCTGGATTGATGTTGGTGGCTACATCTCAAGGGGAGTAGGTAGTAGCATTGTTGGTTGATGCAATTAGGAGGAGTAAGTGTTGTCATTGTATGGTATACAGGTGTCTTCCTTTGTCAGCTATGTCAAAGGATATGTGTAGTAGTTGCTAATTTGTGCAGTATGTTGTAAGGAGGAGTGCTCAAGGAAGGTGTGAAGAAAACAAAGTGTAGTAAAATAAAAGGAAGTTGAAAAGTAGTAGTGTGTTTGACGTCAAAGTGGGAGAGATACAAGTGTGCTACCCTTTTCCATTGATGTCAAAGGGGGAGAGAGAGAGTCAACTAAAAAACCTTATGAAGTGAGGAGAGAAGTCATTGTTGTACAAAAACTTGTTGTTGCACTAAAAGATTGACCTATTAATTCTTGATACAATCACCAGAGTTAATGAATCCATGGGAGGTGGTTAAGCATGTCATTGAACCCAAGCACTACACTACATGTCACAAGGAGACCAAGGGTGCAAACCTTGCAACAATCCCCCATTGCAAGCAAGGGGTTCAGACCTGTGACCTAGGCTTTGATACCAATTGTTGCATCAAAAAATTGAACTATTAATGCCTGATACAATAGCTAGATTTAATGAATCCATAGGAAGTGGTTAATCCATGTCACAAACCCAAGCGCTACACTACACACCACAAGGAGATCAAGGATGCACACCTTGCAACAGTCATGAGAAAGATAAAGTGTTGGAAAGAGTTGATGCTTGTGTAAGGGGGAGTAGTGTGCACTAAGGTGCATTATATGAGTTGGTGATCAAAGGTGTTGATTTTTTTGTTGATGGTTTTTCCATGTGTTGCCATAAATGACAAAGGGGGAACTTTTGGAAGTTTGTGTTGTCATTGATGTCAGAAAACCTTTGTTGTTACATTGATTTCAATAGGTTTATGATGAGATTGTTGAATGTCTTTGAAGATGCTTTGATTGGTCGCATTATGTTGTCTGATGTCAACCTCTAGTGTTCTTTGATGAGCATGTGTTAGTGATTTTCAACCTCTTGTGTAGTTGAGATGTTGTAGAAGTGTTCCAGGTGATGAGTTTGAGTTTGTGGTGCTTGATTTCCAAGTACTTTTGAAAAAAATTGAATAAAAGAGGAAATAGTGTAGTGAAGAGTGTTCAATATAGTAGAATAGTGATCTGGTTTTGCTCCACATTTCTCTGCGGTTTGGTTTCTAGTCTTGGGGATCTAAGGGTGTGCTTATATTTCTCATATCTATCTATAGTTTGAGCTATTTGTGTTTTGGTGCTCCACAAGGTTAGATTCAAGTGTTACAATGTGTGGAAGGTTATCTAGTTGTGCATGATGAATATATTCTTTTGGTGTATGATGTTGCGAAGGAGTTGTTGGATTTTAGGGTGTTGATGGAATATTCTAGATGGTGTTAAAGTGTTTTGTGTGGTCCGCGAGTTGTCTTTTGGATCAAATGAAGCATGTACTTAATTTTTTAATGGTGTTAACACAGGTTTGACTGACCTTGGATGTTTACACTAATTTCAAATATATGCTTTAGTGTTTGTGGAAGTGTATTGTGGTGCGTATGTATAGATTTTGGTTTGAGTTAAGGTGTGTTGTGGTTCACATTCATTCCTTTTCATCATGAGAATGTTTTGGTGTCAACCTAATTGGAATTTGCAGGTTTGAGGTGCATAATCGACCTTGTTAATTGTGTTTCAAGGTTGATGATGGTATAAATAAGTGTTGAGTTGATGGAGAATCAAGTAGTAGTGTATGTGATGCAAATTGTTGAGATGTGAAGTGCGAAAGTGGGAAATGCAATGTGATATTTAATGAAATTAAGACTACTAGAAGAAGTGAGCAGAAGGTGTCTACATTCTATAGAAAGAGTGTGAATGTTCTAGTGAAGTAGTGGTGGACCTTTCTATTTCTTTGAGATGGATTTCTCATTGTAACAATCTTATTTCTTCTTCTTTCTAATCTAGCAGTGAGCCCTTATTTTATTTTGGGCAATGAGCCCTTTGACAGTGAGCCTATTGTATTCAATGTTGCAATTACTTTATATTGTGAGCTAATCCTCACCGCAATTTTTCCCTTCTTCATTTTTCCACATAAATCTGGTGTTCTCATGTGTTTGGATGTGTTTGCATTATTGTTTCTCATGTTTACATTCTACTAATGCATGTTAAGGGTTTAATGGTTGTTAAGGGTTTAAGCACTAATGTATATCTAAAATTTAATGAGGGTTTTGATGTTTTAATGTACAACTGATTCACCCCCCATATCATTAGTCTTGTGTATTCAACAATTTTGTGTCATGTCTAGGTGTACAATGATATTGACAAACTACCTTTGGGTTGAAATTTGGTGCTAAGGGTTTTGTTGTGTCCACAGGTCTAATAAAAGGTAATTAGATTAGGTTCTTTCTTAACAAATACAACATGATCAAATGTTAGGAGTCAAGAAATTGGGTAAATCATCTATCTCTCAACTTTTACTAATAACGAGTTGAATTTATGACTGCAACTTGTGGCTCAATGTTATTAGTTGTTTGATGTGTGTTTATCTTGATGAAATGCTTGTTTTTATTTTTGAATAGTTGATTATTGTTTTGAGACATAGATTTAGACTGGTTAGTAGGAGTTGATGAAGGTGTACCTTCATACTAACTAATCGAATTTTGATAGTCACAAAGAGCCATACACAAATGCATAAAGTATGGATATTTCATAAATAATATCTTATCCCTAATGCTAGGTTGCAAATTTCATATGAATACCCTTTGAAATTACCATTAGGAAGGGTGTAGTTGATTTTTGAATAAAGCAACTGATATCACCCTATAAAGTTTGTCACTTTTTTGTGTTTCCCTTGTTTGCAATGCACTAGATCACTCAATGTTATTTTGGGGCCTATATTTGCTTGGAAATGTTGTAGGAACACATCAACCACATAATTGAATCAATTTATAGAGTTGTTTGGCAGTGAGAAAAACCATTCGAAGGCCATGTCTTTCAATGATCTTAGAAAGAGTGTATCTAGGAGCTTATCTTCAAAGATGAAGTCACTACATAATGTAGTATTTGTTGATACATTACTATTAGGATCTCCTTTGCCATTATGCTTCTCAAATCTAGGAATTTCTATGTTTTGTGGCTAGGTGTTTTCAAAATTTCAATTGACAATACGCTCCTCTTAAGGTATTGCAGTGGTTTTCCAGTTTGATTTTGACTCAATCTTGAGTTTTTTTATTGGAGCGAGGTTACGTTCTGCAAAAGTTGATTGATGATGGAATCATTGTTTGACATGTTTTGGGAATTTGGTGAATATGGTGGGATTGTGTAAATATTTTGTGGACTAATTTATTTCACATTATGAGAGGTGACGAATATTGAGGTTGTACATGTGAGGTCATGAAACTATAGGGATTCCCATTAGAAATCCCTAATCTTGGAGTTATGCCATTAGTGTGTTGTATCGTTGAAGCTATAGTTGGAAATGCAAATGTAGGAATATAAGGTATAATTGTGGGGAGGGAATTTTATTTTCTCTTTGGATTTGAGTGTATCCTAATGCTTGAGCACAAATAGATATCGTAGGGATATTAGTGTCAACTATATGAGCTAGGCTACACTAAACCTCTATTCCTCGAGCATCATTACTTGGTTTTCTAAGGTTGTCCACTATAGGTACTATTTATCTTGTTAAGGATTCAATGCTTAAGTAGTCTTTGTCTAATTGTTTCAATTTGTTATCAAGCACATGGGAAATAACAATTTCAACATCCATAAAGGTGGTTGGTTGTGAAGTTGTCATGGGTATGGTAGGAGGGTATGTGCATGATCATGATGGGCCAAAAAGTGGCGATATGATGGGTATGTGGCTGACGACTTTTTTTACCCAAAATTCATGAAACGAAAATGGTTTTTAAAGGATATTCTCATCTTTCCACCAATATAAATTATGCTTTACTTTGAATTTAATAAATAATTATTATTCATTTTCTATTTGAATTATGACTAAAGTCCTAATTGATAGGCTAATTGAAAAACATCTATAGCTTCCAACGGTATCACATTTTTGAATCCAAAACATGCATCACATTATATGCTTTGCATACTATAGGATTAAAAAATGAATTTCATGAAGTTTTGATCAAGTTAAGGTGGTCGACATATGATTTTTATATTTTTAAATGTTGTAATTTAAAAAATCATAATTAATTATTTACTTAGAAAAAAATTACAAAAAAAATGCATCACATTTGGAAATGAGTCCTCTACTTATATCTAAAATATTTTAAAAAATATTATCATTTTATTGTTGTTAGGGTGGTCAGACAGATACTTCCTATTTTTCCCTAAAATTTAAGTACTATTGCATTGAAATTTCAAATTTTCACCAAATAGATTTTTTTTCTTTTTAAATTAACCTAGGAGTTTAGAAACTACATTCAATTTGCTACATATTCTATTCTTACATATTTTTGAAATAATATAGATAACTTATTCAAATTTTTACGTCAAGTTGCCTAACTTTGATTTTTCTGATTTTTTTGCCACTTAAGGGCCTATTTTTTCCATGATGATCCTGCACATACCCAGGATTAGGGATAGAGTCTAAAATGGGATGAGTATTGACAATACCTTGCATGAAAGAGTTGGAGGACTCAGGATCCATAATGGATGCAACAACAACACAGAGATAGAGGTTTAACAAAAATTTGAACCAAAAATAGTTGGACAAGCGCACCTAGGGCGACAATGTCCAACATAGTTTTTTGTAAATTTCAAACTTTTAGTATTTTTAATACTCTTTTGAGGTTTTTGTTCTATGTGTGTAGGTGTGGTATCGAATATTTTTCTAAAAATTGATTGATTTATGATGATCATGGAAAAATGCAAGCATTCAATAATTTTGAAAATTTTCAAGAAATAAAGGATAATTTCAAATGAAATTCTTAGATGTAAAATGTACAAATTGACTGATCCTATTATGCATAAAAATTGAAACGGATGATTTTTATGACTTTTTGACACAAAATGATGTAATTTTTCATCTTTTTTACTAGATGCAAAGTGCCTAAATGAATGTAATGAACACTTTTAGATTTTATTATAGACCTAATGTAGACTATAAATACTATTTTAATGTAGATCTGACCTATAATGGCAAATATTAACCCTATTGCAACTTATGATGTAATACGATATGATTTTTTTTAGCTTTTTATGCTTTTATGATGTAAAATTGAATACCTAAATGAACAATGTAAAACAATGCAACACTAACCCTAGATCTAGGATGACTAATTTTATATTTTAGAAGGCCTATAATGTTAATGTGTCGAGTTCACCAAAATTATAAGAAGGGAAAGTGAAACCCTATGACTCCACTTTTTATTTTCACAAGGGCTTACTTTTCTATGGTGGTATTTTTGGATACCTCTCATCATTAAATTAAGATGGACTATGATAGGAGATTGACTTGCAACTTGAAAGGTGAACCAACCAATCCTAGGATCAAAATTTAAGGACTTGGAAATGAATTTTGTATGAAATACAATGAAAAGACTAGAAAATGATGCAAATGACCTATTTTGGTGCAAAAACAATAGGTCTGGAAAATCATATACAAATTCAAAACTCAGAAATAGACTAAGCAAAGTTTTGTGCACCTATGGTATGAATTTGAAGTTGATTTCTAAGGACCAAGTTGCCTAGGGCGACTATGTCCTAGTATCTAAATTTGGAATTTGATTTCATAGTCCTTTGATGTTTAATCTGATCCTTCTTCCTTCTAGTGCTTACTGTTGAATCTTCATCGAATGTGGAGATAACGAAGTTTCCATATGTTGTCGAGTTGTAGGGTTTGAATGCAACAATGAATAAATGAGCTTCAATCTTCCTCTAAAACTTCTTCAAACATGTAATCTGCACATTCATAAGGAGAGGAAGGGTTGTGCAATATAGGGGCTTGCCTCAGTCAAACCCCGTGTTGGTATTTCCACCTCCACAATGGCAATACCAATGAAAGAGAGCTTATCCTTTTGAGGGATAGAGGCTAAAAGATAAACAAATGATGAATCAACAATGGATGTAGCTCACCACTTAGATTTGATTCCTTGAAGGACTGAAGTCATACAAATCTCATCAAGGTTTGCTTGCAAATTGGCTTGATATGCTTGGAAGACCTACAAGGGTTAGTCCTCACAAACAAAATGACAACATGAACATAAAAAAACTCACATAAAACTTGACATGATGCTTCAATGTTGAAGTGTTGCAATAAATCTGCTCTTGATTGCTCTTTACTTGATATTGAGTGCTCTTGATCACCAATATTTCCAATAATTTCTTGTTAGTTTTCAAATGGTGAAATACCTAGGTATTTGTACATAATATTTCTAATTTCCCAAAATATAAATCATGATAGCTGACATTTGATATTCGAAATTCAAACAATAAATGCCAACTCCAACATAATAAAATTTGGAGGCAAAATAGGGGGACCAAGTCACCTAGGGTAACTATGTCCCAACCCTATTTTGTGGTATGTAAAGTGTTGAGAGAAAAACATTAAATATTTACTTTAGTTTTGTAAATGGGTTTTCTTTGTTTGATTACTTATTAAATAGTGATGTATTATTATGTAATATTGATGTCTTTGGTGAATAAATTCTAATCCATTCTTTCATATGTATTGATTATATTTTTTACAAGAAAATTTTCACAATTAGTATTTGATGTCTTAGGTGAAAAATATTCATGATATAGGTATAAACTTAAGATTTCTTATCATTTCAACAAATAGTTGACATATTCCAAATTTCCTTAAGTTTTTTTTTTTTTCCTATTTTATTAATATTTTCTATAAATACATTAAATAATCCTATCAATAATTCATTTTAAAGTGCGTTCATCAATTTTAATTAGAAATATAACCTTTTTACACAAAATTCTAGGAGGCATTTTCAATGCTAAACTTGCTTCATTACATAAATTTGTTTCATCTTTAAATTTTGGTATATTTAGATCATATTTTCAATAAGTTGATCAATTAGTTTAAAATCTAAATTTATATTTGAAATTGCATTATCATTGATTGTTTTTCATTTGTTAATCCAATCAATGTTTTAGAAATTTAAATATGAAGTTGATATGACAAAGATAATATACCTTCAACTTAGGGATTAAGTTTCTTAATTGCATACTTTTTGTATTTGTTTCCCTTATTTGTCAAAAAGAAATTCACGCCTTTAATGGATGCTTCATTATCTATTTGAATTGACAAATATGGTATATATTTATCTAGAGTTTAATTTCTTGTTTTTACAAAGTTATCTCATTCATTTTTTCTTTGCATTCTTACCTTTATGCTTCTCCAGTATTTGAATTTTAGGTCACCTCCTTGAGATGATGTTGAATTGTTTATCAATCTAATATAATTGGTCAAAATAATGTTAACAATATTAACAATTATCAAATTTAGATAAAAAATATGAAAATAATCATTTAAATTCTTCAAAACAAAAAAATTGATTCAAATTCTTTAAAACGTGAAAACATTTAATCATTCAAGTTATCTCGTACATAAAAATTGTGATAACCTAATACATATGTGTGGCAAGAAAATTGGCTTAGGAATCAGCTACAAATACATCTTAAACTCATGTATAAATAGGATTCAACATTGAGACTCTTAGAGAGAAATTTTAAATGCATTTCTAATTAGATTTGGCCTCCAAGATAACCACATGGTCACACCAAAATAAAAAATTCATTAAAAAGAGATATCCACCTATAATCACTTGAGTTCCAACAGTTTGCAAGATGAAATATGCCATTCCCTCATTATTGTAGGTGAGAAAAGACATCTAAAGACACGGAAAAACTAACCACCAACAACAAACACTAATTAGATCAATAGTAAACTCTTTATCATGTCGAGGAAGCAGTTTGAAATGAGAGACCCCACCATGATCATGCATGAGGCATAAGATGAGCATTTGAATCATGCTCTATCATAGGAATATGTAAATAACACAAGGAAAAATGTGAAGGTTGAGAAGACATGTCAACCAACTATAACATTTATCGTTTTCAAATACATTCATATGGTGTGGAAGTAAACAATGGATGATGGGTAGGTAAAATATTTGAACTCTATTTGAATGCATGTCATTCACATGGAAACAAAGTAGATTAGATGATGAATAATACATGGAGATTAGTCCAATCATGCTCAAATAAAGCATGAAACCACAAGAAAATATAAATCTAATGAATAATGAAAAGATATATAAAAATTTCATTTTGGGGGAATCTACATAAAGCATTCATTTGTTCATTTATATATAAGCAATTATGTGCTCTAATATTACACTACAAATATAGGTCTAGGCAAGTAAAGTGGCTTTGGAAGTTTCCCACTTGTAGACATTCATCAAGCATTGGGATAACACTTCTTGTATAGATACTTTAAGCCACCTTGTCTTGCCAAAGGGGATGCCTCTCTACCACATGGGCATCACTGTGATCGTAGCCATAACACCAAGCATGACTCTCACAAATCATAGGGCTCTCCCCATTACCAACACCATTTCTCCTATGCATGTACATCTTGTTCAAGAAAAAGAAAAAGATGACACTATTATAAATCAGGAGCCCGTTCTAGATGACTAGGATCTCTGGGATAGTTTGGGCACTCCTCTAATAAGGTTTTTCCTCTTCCTATGATACAATCCTTGATACAACTATAATAGTTTAAAAATATGGCCAATAATTTTCTTCGTACTATATGATTTGAATTTAGACTTTGAAGTGTGATGTCATTCCACCCACTTTATATAAATATATATAAAAAGGACTATACAAAATTAAATATAATACATCATTAATATTAATGAAAAGGAGTATTCATCATCGAAAAAAAAAGATCGAAGTACTTTCCATCAATGACATTCAATCCCACTAATTGTAACATAAATGCAGTGCTGGCAACCGTTGTACACCTTCCCGTTCCCTAGTCAATTGAGCCATCATAGGAATTTCTCTTAGCAACAGATATTGAGCTATTTTTATAGCTCAAATAATGGGGCAAACTATAAATAGCGGATTCATTCCATTGAGCTTGGGGTGCATGTATACCGTCCGGTACAGTACTTATTCCAGAGTCTTCAGAAAATTTCCTGTTATAAAAGATTTTGCATGGGAAAATGGGTATGTCCATGTACATACGGACACCATACGTCACTAATATCTAATCAACCCTAAATATAATTCTTTGGGGAAATTGAAGCGAAGAATGAGTCGAAAACCTAGAGGAAACCTGTGTTATAATGTGACAGGTCTTAACCATGAGATAAAAACTTTTTTATTTTACATTGGTGCAGGTCAAATGTAATAATTGAAATGGGTAATGCACCGTGCAAAAAGTAGGATTGTTTTTTTTTGGTTTGTAAGGGCTTTAAAAGTTATCAAACAGAATCTTGCAAGACATTTTTTTCTCTAAATTATCTCTGAAATTGATCTGTGTTTACTTGGGGAGATGGAAGATAAATACATGGAAGAGGGAGACTGCAAAAAACATGCAGAAGAAGAAACAGTTGGGTGTAAGATGTACAAAGGGGTTCGTCAGAGGAGGTGGGGGAAATGGGTGTCTGAAATTCGACAGCCAAGGAATAAACGAAGAATATGGTTGGGGACTTACGATACTCCACACATGGCGGCTCGAGCTTACGACGTAGCGGCTTTTAGTCTCAAGGGAAGCAGTGCTTTGCTTAATTTTCCCGAGCTTGTTACAACTTTTCCCAAGCCATCTTCTTTAGATCCTCGTGACATACAGTCTGCAGCTTCTCAGGCGGCTCGTTCCTGCTGTCTTCACAATCTCCAGGGATCTTCTTCTTTGCATAGAAGAGTAGATGCACTGAATAATATAACCAGTCCAGTCTCATCAGATCAGCAAGAGATAGGGAAAATTTCTACTAATTCCACTGGTAACACTGACTTGGAACTGCGGTTAGCATTGTGTGGGGAATAATCTTAGGCACTGCAGATCCGGTGTGTTTCCAGAGCTTGTCTAAGTTCGTTGTATTGCAATTGTCTGTGTTATTGACAAGGTGCGTATGTTGATAATAGTTGTGGAAACCCAGTTATCTATTTTGTAGATAGACAATAATTTTTCACTGGGTCAGTTTTGCTCTAGTTTTAGATTCTGTATTCTGCCCATAACGTTCATGGTTTCATGTAGAATTGTTTTCAGGTAACTCCACCAAATCCAAACACCTCTGCAAGATTTGAGACAAACAATTTCCTTGTGGTCTCTTAGTTAATCAGAATCCGTATATAAGTTGTTGTATTTTCTTGACAGGAGGTTAGATTTAGAGAGAAATTTTACTTGTTTTTGGATTCGACTGTTTAAGATTTGTTTGATGTAAACAAATCTTATGTAGTTGAATTCAGAAACAATACATACTAATCAGTATGAATTGTAGAAATCTGATGTGTTTAACTTATTTAATTGTGAATAATCTTTTGAACTAAATTTAAATCTGATTAGGTAGAAACAAATCTTATACAGTTGAATCCAGAAACAACATGTACTAATCAGTATAAACTATGGGAATCTGATGTCTCTAACTTATTTGAGTTTTGAATAATCTGTTGAACTAAATCTAAATCTGATTAGCTAGAAACAAATCTTATGCAGTTGAGTCCAGAAACAACACATATTAATCAGTATGAACTGTGGGAATAATGATGTTTTAACTTATTTGACTTGTGAATAATCTCTTGAACTAAATCTAAATCTGATTAGCTAGAAACAAATCTCATGCAATTGAATCCAAAAACAATGCGTACTGATCAACATGAACTGTAGGAATTT
Source organism: Sequoia sempervirens (assembly GCA_007258455.2). Taxonomy (NCBI): domain Eukaryota; kingdom Viridiplantae; phylum Streptophyta; class Pinopsida; order Cupressales; family Cupressaceae; genus Sequoia; species Sequoia sempervirens. The sequence continues at coordinate 230,035,027 of VDFB02373365.1, forward strand.
GATGTCTTTCAACTTATTTGAGTTGTGAATAATCTCTTCAACTAAATCTAAATCTGATTAGTTTGATGATATAATGTAGAACTACTGAAAACATAGCTGTTTGTGTAGGTGCGGCCTGGTTCTTCAATAGAAGCCTAAGCATATTAATTTGGAGATTGTGCCTTTTCCAGATTCTTTATGTTGGAGTTAAGATCACTTTATTAGTTAAGATAGCAGGTATTACGCCTCAGATACAAAATGTTGCAACCCTTCAAAATAATAAAAGCTTAAAAAAGGAGGTAGGTGCACGTCCCAGTAGAGAGAAGCTTACACGCCTCTAGGCTCCTAGAAGCATACTAACACGCAAAGCATTTATAAACACTGTTAATTTTGAAAAATAAAATAACTATAGACAACAACGAACAGAGGTGGTTATTCAATGCATTGATCTGTTCTTTAGTACATGATAATTGCTTTGGGTCCTGCTATTATTTGTTACATTTTGTCCCCTTTAGACTTTACTTTCGATTTGACTCTTGTTGTAATAGTTTTCTAAAATGACTTTTTAATAATATAACTCTTTTACTATTGGTATAGTGAAAATTGCATTGAATGGATTTATGAAGCGGTACATTTTGATTTGGTTGTTTGCTATGTAATTATAATTGTATAAATGGTATAATTTCTATTTGAAGTTGATACAATCTTGATCATATTTGATCTTATTAACACTCATTTTAACTAATAAGTCTTTATCTTCAATTTTTTTGCTTGATCATATTTGATTTTATTAACACTCATTTTAACTGATAAGTCTTTATCTTGAATTTTTTTGTTTGTTGTCCAAGTTCAAATCTATAATTTGTGGGATTGACCTTAGGTTGATTTTAGTAGTTACAAAAATGAAAGTTGAACTTTTAAATTTTAAATTCAAATTGAGGGTCAACCTAAGCTTTCCTACTAACCATCACATACCTATTCAAAGTAGAACAAAATTTAATTAATGCATTTAATGTTGTATTTGAGGACTAACCTTTTATTCATTTTCACATCAATTTGAATCTTAAAGATTCAACACACATTTTGAAAAATCATTTAATTGACTACTACATTCCCTGAAGAAATCAACACCTAAAGAATTTTTATAGGTTTGAGAAATATCTTTTAAATTTTTCAGAAGATATTAAATTTGTATGTAGATGGTTTGACCAATAGAGAACAAATTCTACATCGAGAAAAATACGCAAAGGTGTTGGTAAACATTTCTAACTAGACAAAACAAACCCCAAACATCCAAGTGAGCCACAAAGTAAGTATTAATGTTTAGCAAATATCAAATCTCCACACAGATGTTCAAATCCATAGACTTAGATCTTTTATTCATGTAAATTTGTTATGTAGACATTCAAATGACCCACATCAATATATAAATTTTTTAATTTCATTAAAATCATTCATATAATTAGTTTTGATTGTTCTACATATTGAAAATTACTTGCAACCATTTGTCAAAATATATTTGCATCATATTTTTAGAAAATTACATTTAATTTATTTAATTTGCACATTTATTTTATCACTTTAGTCTAGGTATTTTCTAATGGTAGATAAATTAATCTTGAAGTAATTATTTAAATTTTATTGCTTATTTATTATATCCTAGAATAATATGTAAATGTGATTTTATTTTCTCTTTTCATTTTGACAAACTCATCTACCCTTACACCCACTTTAGGTTTCCCCTTAGGATAACTTATACAAGCCAATATTTAAATTATTACTTTTCTAATTTGGGGCTATTATACTTATAAGTTTCATACTTAATTTCCAACCTTATTTAAATATTCATTATCTTTCTAGGATTATATTTTATGCAAAGAGCTAGCAAACTATTATATTACTTTATGAAGGATTTCTCATTTGAGCCTTGAAATGTCTTCTCAATTAGGTGATCAAGATATCCATATTGGTTCAATCTCTCAACGACTATGGCTTCATTCTTCTAAAAAAGATACTTAAGTTAAAGGAAAGGGAACATAATTAACATATTCAAAGATAGGATAGTATTAGTTCAATTGATAATAGGAAATTATGCTCTTCTTCTTCTTCTTTGGGTTTTACCAAACCTAGGAGATATTGATATAATTTTTAGCACTTCTCAACTCAAATAAAAATTCTCAATGAAATCACACCTCTTGAAATAAAATCAAATCTTGAATAAGTAGATCTTGACCAAGCAAGAACTCTTATTGATTCTATAACCCTTATTTTTAGATTTTAGTAATCTACACTGTAATTTCCCTTAATGTAACAATAAGTTATTGAATATTTATAAGCTAACAAAAAGTCTGAGACTATATTAAATAGAGGGGTTGGATTAGGCATCTCATATCCTAAAGAAGGGAAAATCCCACCTAAGCTCCCTACTTGTGAACTTATCTACTACTGCAATTTAATGGCCAGGTGATACACTTTGGAGAGGGAATCAATATCTGGCGGAAGGTAGATTCTTTAGAGAAATAAGTTGATCAGCGAGTCTATGGCCTTTAAGTAAGCATGGATGGTGATATTCTTAGCCACCAAGTACGAGCCTTCTAAGCACCTGTACATCCTATGGAATCATGTATTAAATAGCGGAAATGGTTCATGTGGTTCTTTCCTGATTGTAGAAAATTTGTGGTATAGGATAGCGGGTCGACATAGACCTGGAGTTGGTTAATAAAAGAATCTTCCAAATTTTTCCAACTCAGGATGGATGTGGTAGGCAGGTTCAGATACCAATTGTAGGCCATATCCCCTAACGAGTAGGGGAATAGTCTACATGCCACGTCATGGTGTTCAATTTGAGCCTGAGTACAGGCATCTTTGAATTCCTGTATGTGCTCTTCAGCACTTCGTGACTCTCCATGAGCATACCTGGGAAAAATTTATTTGGATTTTTAGGAATTTTGTGTATTCCACCAAGAATAATTCCTGTGGTGAAGGAATATTGGCAAAGAATGCCATGGGTGGCTATGGGTTTGGTTGTGCCAGCTGTGGGATTACTCAAAATTTGAGTGGAGCATGTGGTGGTGTTAACGATTGTGAAATTAAGACCCTATGAGCTCTGGGTATGACAGTGATGTAAGCAAGGTGGTGATGACTCTCTATCCAATTCAAATTGACCGGATTCAAACAAGGAAACAACCCTTGAAACACAATTCTCTCAACTTATTCCAAACACTCACCAAAAGGCTTGTAGCCCTCAAAACCCAACTTTAGGAGATATCTTTTGGTGAAGGTCGTACAAAGGCCAACCTAACACCAAAAAGACTCACCATAAAACTTCACACAACATACCATAGGATCACAAGAGGTTTCTTTAACACAACATTAAGAATCAATAAACTGCCCCTATTTTAGGCTACTCAATTAGCCCTTTTTTCCAAAGGAAGTACTTCCTAAACTCCAATTTTTTACTCAAAATCCTTTGAAATTCATAAATTGTGCCTAAAAATAATAGATTCCACCAATATTTCTTAGATACATGACCTCTATGATGTTGATCCAACAAACCCTCACTTTATATGCAAAAAGGATAGGGTTTATTCAATCTCCTATTTCCCAGACTTACCAGACATAATCAATACATCCAACAGACTCAAATAGGTCTTTACATGCTCACAAAACCTTCACAAGTTCAATTCTAACAATAGTTCACCAAAACCCTATCTCAACATCTCATTTTTGCATAGAGAAACACCTTTACCAGCCCTAGAGCATCATCCCAATTTGAACAACTCAACTCCTCTATCTTCAAAACCATAGAAACACCTAACCTAGCATTATATGAGTCATTCCACTAAGGCATAGGTTTGGACAGTAGGTGGAATGACTAAAAAATCCTTTAAACTTCTATCAAACCCTACTCTGGCCTTTTAACAAGCAGTTTCATAAAACTAAAAAGGTCTCCCTCCAAACATAGTGAGAGACTCTCAAAATGGATACATATGAAATTTAAAACATGCCTCAATAAAATATTATGATTTTTAAAGCAATTACAGGTTGTATGTGATCATATAGTAGATGTAAAGTTCATAAACATAGGAAAATTTGCAAAAAAAGTGTTGTATTTTGATTGGAAACTCCAATATAGCAATCAACCACTAATCTTCGAGCCTTTTGAGGCTTTTTATACATATTCCATCCAAATTCTAACTAAAAAAATGCCTTTAACTACTTTTCAAATTCTATGACCTTTCACATTCCCTAAAAGTTGAATTTTTGACAATTTTTGGTCTTGACAACATTTTTACATTTTTGCAACTTTTTCTCTTTTACCACAAATGACTCGAAAACCCCCCCAATTACATCATATGGTCTCATTAGACTCTATTTACTCCAAATCCCTAGACTCACCTACTGACCAACCTATCAAATGATCAAATTTGCAGATAAGGCTTAGGTGCTCCTGCACCATACAACCCCACTGAAAAAGAACTCATGTCACATGAGTTATTCCTTGTTCCATGCTTTATCATTGCTCCACACACTCTCTAGTCTACAAATCTCCTTCCTTGATTCAAATATTGAGATCTTATGATCTTCCCTGCATCCTCCTTCTTGTTTTCTTTTGAACTTATCTCCATCCCTGCCATTAGACCTATTAATGGTCTTCTACCAATCCCTTGCTCAAAATCTACTTGCATTCCTTTATCTATACCTACAAACAAAGACATGTTAGTAATTAATTGAACTGTCTTCTTCTTTATCTCATCTCCATGCTTGTAACTGCCCTTAACTTCTTGCCCACTCTATCCTCTCTTTACTGTCTTTAGTCCTACTATCTTGTCAGCGTTTTGTCCCATCATATTGTCCATTGTACTCACTGTACCATCATATCCCTCATACTTTGCAACTTTACTTCCTACCAAAGGACACACAATGGTCCCCACCATGACATTAGCATACCAATCCATTGTCAATTCACCCTTCAATCCTGCATTCATCTTCACACCTGTTGTCAAAGATTTCTTAGAATTTGAACCAATTGTAACACCCATCTTTATGTCTTCCTTCACATCCTTTACAAGTTCCTTATTCCTACACAAGAATACCTTAGCCTTACCCTTATCATCTTCCACAAGTGGAGTCAAAAGAAATGTACATCCACCTTTTTCTATGGTATATGTGTTTCCTCTTCCATCATACAATGCACACCTATCAAACTACCAAGGACTACCTAGGAGTAAGTAGCAACAATCCATGGGAAAAATATCACACACTACCTTATCTTTATAACCTCCAATTTGAAATTCTACAACTTGTTCATTGACCAAAAGAGACTACCCATCACTCACCCAAGACACCTTGTGTGGCAACTCATGGGGAATTTTTTTCAAATTCATTTTACTAACCATCTCACTTGACACTATATTCTTAGTAGAGCCTAAATCAATGACAATTTTTCATACCTTATTCTTGCACTTACATGTGATCTTGAAAAGATTCTTTCTTTGCAATGGCTCCATCTCCTTTGTTGCCTTAAGAATGGTCTTTCTCATCATCAAAATTTCACTTGTCTCAGAAGCAACATGTAAAATTCTAGAATTTTTACTCACACTCCTCTTGAACTATTTGAGCCCTCCTTTCAGTCCTCTTTTCACCCCCACTATATGAACTACCAAACTTTTCAGGACATTTCCAAGAAGGATGACCATATTAATTACAATTGTAACATCTCCCTACAAAAATATTTGAATTTCTACCCCCACTGAATCTACCTCTAGAACCCCTAAAACCACCTCTTGCATCAACACCTTGCTCCTTACCTTTATTTGCCTCTTATTTTTCTTCGAAAGGCTACCTTGATGTAGGGATTGATCCTCTCCCTCTTGTACTATTACCTCTACCTCTAACAGATTTCTCTCGCCTTCTTTTGATCTTTTCCTCCACCTTGATTTCCAATTGAAAATATTTCTCAATAATCTTTGGGTTAGCAAAAACCAATTCATCTTGTATATTGAATCTAAGGTCGCCTAGATATCTAGCCACTTTTTCAACTTCATCTTCATCCCTTCTTGACCTTATACTTAGTTTGTATAATTCATCAATATAAGCCTTAACATCTAGATCCTTTTGCTTCAAACCTTACAATCTTTTATATATATTGAACTTCATAATCCTTTGGAAGAAACTTACCTTTCAGTTTTTGTACCATCTTGCCCCAAGAAGATATCCTTGAATTACCTTTCTTTCTCCTTTTTGCTTGCTCGTAGTCCCATAATAGAAGTGCATGAACTTTGAGTTCTTTTTTTGCCACCTTCACCTTCTGCTCATCTGAAATATCTTCACTCTCAAATTGGTTGTCCATGGATTCAATCTAGTCAAGAAACTCTTTCTCATTTAAATTTACACCATAGATAAGAAGATCAACCTTTACCTTCATTGAATCACCTTTTACTGCCTTGAGCAACTTTTCCATCCTCTGATCTAACTCCTCATCCACATCTTCATATTCTTCATCTTCCTCCTTTGTTTCACTCTCTTCATTCTAATCTCTTCTTTTCTTTGTCTCCAAGGCAACAAGCCTTGCCAATACTGCATTGTGTGACTCTAGAAGCTTAGCATGCTTCTCCTTAAACTCCTACAACTCTCTAGCAGCACCAACACCCTTCAAAGGAATTCTTACAATCTTGTCTATTCACCTTCCAATCACCTTTCTTCAAACCTGCAAAATTTAACCACAAGAGACCTTGTCCTTGAGCTTTGATACCACTTGATGTAAGCAAGGTGATGGTTACTCTCTATCCAACTCAAATTGGCTGGATTCAAACAAGGAAACAACCCTTGCAACACAATTCTCTCAACTTATTCCAAACACTCACCTAAAGGCTTGTAGCCCTCAAAACCAAACTTTAGGAGATATCTTTTGGTGAATTCTATACAAAGGCCAACCAAACACCAAAAAAGCTCACCATAGAACCCCACACAACATACCAAAAGATCACAAGAGGTTTTTTTGACACAACATTGAGAATCAATAAACTGCCCCTATTTTAGGCTACTCAATTAGCCCTATTTTCCAATGGAAGTACTTCCTAAACTCCAAGTTTTCACTCAAAATCCTCTAACAGTCATAAATTGTGCCTCAAAACAATAGATTCCACCAATATTTGTTAGAAACATGACCTCTATGATGCTGATCCAAAAAACCCTCACTTTATATGCAAAAAGGCTAGGGTTTATTCAATCTCCTATTTCCTAGACTTACCAAACACAACCAATACATCCAAAAGATTCAAATAGGTCTGTACAGACTCACAAAACCTTCACAAGTTTAATTCTAACAACATTTCACCAAAACCCTATCTCAACATCTCATTTCCACATAGAAAAACACCTTTACAAGCCGTAGGGCATCATCCCAATTTGAACAACTCAACTCCTCTGCCTTCAAAACCATAGAAACACCTAACCTACCATTAGATGATTCATTCCACTGAGGAACAGATTTGGACAGTAGGTGGAATGACTAAAACATCCTTTAAACTTCTATCAAACCCTCCTCTAGCCTTTTAATAGGAAGTTTCAAAAAACTAAAAAGATATCCCTCCAAACTTAGTGAGAGACTCTCAAAATGGATACATATGAAATTTAAAGCATGCCTCAACATAATATTATGAGTTTCAAAGCAATTAAAGTTTGTACAAGATCATACAGTAATTGTAAAGTTTAGAAACATAATTTTTTTTTACAAAATAAGCGTTGTATTTTGATTGGGAACTTCAATATAGCAATCAACCACTAATCTTCAAGCCTTTTGAGGCTTTTTATACATATTCCCTCCAAATTCTAATTGAAAAATGCCTATAATTTCTTTTGAAATTCTATGACCTTTCACATTCCCTAAAGTTGCATTTTTGACAATTTTTGCTCTTGACAACATTTTTACAGTTTTGCAAATTTTGCACTTTTAACACAAATGACTCTAAAACCCCCCAATTACATCATAGATGGTCTCATTAGACCTTATTAATCCAAATCCCTAGACTCACCTATTGACCAACCTATCAAATGATCAAATTTGCAAATAAGGCTTAGGTGCTCCTGCACCAGACATGGATTTGAAGTTCAACTAATGGTTCTAGATTTGTAGTGGATCTGAGAACTCTTTCAAACCTATCAGGTGAAAAGGACCCGATTCACTCCAGTTTGGTCTTTTGGGCCCTCCGAGTGCCAGTTCTATTGATGGTCAATGTAACACAACAATGTTAAAATAGAATATTGCTACTCTATTTCTCCTAAAAAAGATAAATAATCTAAAACCATCTATCTTCCAAGGTCTTTGTAGTTGGTTCTCAACTATGCTATCATCATTCAGTGGCCTATGCAACTATAATGTTCAAGGGGTCTACTAGTAAATAGTACAAACTGAATAGTACAAACTAATCTAACGTTTGCGGGTTGTAAATAAATGAAAAAATATAGGATAGGGCTTAGGACAACAATACATGAAAAAAAAATTCTTTAAATTTAGACACATAAACTTCATAATGAGCATTTTAAACCAACTAAAACCATGGAATAACACAATCTATAGCATAACCCGTACCATTGCATTCATTCATAGTGCAAATTTTAAATCATACAACCATTCATCATCACTTTTTTTTTAAACCTTCTTTCCAAATAACAAAATATCACAAGTTCATTACCAAAATCAATAGATCAACAAATCTAGAGAAACATCATCCATAAATAATTCAACGAAATTATTTTAGATTTAGAATCTTCTATTGATTTTAATCAAATCAGAGACACTTATGCACAACAAAGCTCACTGGCATATGAATGACCATTTCTCATTAACATTATCACTAAACTAACTAACTTCTGAAAATAACATAAATTGCATTAAAGCTGTAAAAAGTATTTTTGATTATCTTTGCATAAAAATTTGTAAAATAGTAAAGTATCTAATCTCTCGTTCAAGTAGCTAATCTAACTTCAATTAGTCGACCTTTACAATAAGTAGAGAATTTTTACATATAGACAAATTTAGCACCAATTCCTCCTATCAAAATTCAAGATCCATAATTTGGGGCCCAGATCCGCAATTGTAGGGATGCCTAGTTAACTCCAAATATCTATCTTTGTTGAAATTGCTATAACTGAATAGATGCACCACCTACTTCTTCAATCCAAAATCTGAACTGCAAGTCTTAACTTATTTCTATGTTTGATCACCACGTGTTATTCTTGATCTGCCAACCCTGACTCATAGTCATCCATTTTCTCAAAAATTGCCCTGAAAGTTTTCCTATCAAAAAGATAACTGAAACACTTTCTTCACTTTTCACCCTTGTGAGAGGCCCCACGATATTGATCATAATTAGAGAAGACTTTTTTCAGTGCATCATGATTCAGCCCATCAAACCAATCAGCTTTAAATGTCGAGTCTTCAAATTTCTTCTTTGTTGTAGTAACAATGTCTTTTAGATGACAAATGTCTGTGATTTCTCACTGCATGTTAGTTTTGATATCAAACAGCCTATTCATGAGCGTCAGATCAGAAATATCTCCTTGTTTCATTATTTCATCGAGTCTTTCCACCCAAGCATCTTTTATATCTCCTAATGATTCAAGTCTGTGATCAGGAGGTAAAATTTTACCAATGAGTTTTGAAATAATCTCCTCAAAGATGCCTACCTGTTCCCATATTTCGTGAATGATTTTAAGCATGATAATTCTCTGTTCAAGGAGATTCTGTGTTTTGAAGATAGATACATTAATGGATTTGGAAATAAAATTAGGGCATTCATCCCCCAAAATTTAGTTATTGGACTAATTCCTCATCATAAATTTTAGCAATCACCTTTAGCTTCCCCAAATACTCTTTGAGTTTTTCTTCCTCCTGCCACCATTTCCTTATGGATTCTTCCATCTCCTTAACCAACTTAATACTTGCAAAATAAACTTAAAACCTTCATCCAGATTCTCATTTATATCTAACTTAAATACATTAATCAAGTAATCAAACCATGTGGCATTCTTTTTCATTTCATTAAGGCCATCCACCTCTTTTCTGCTCATTAAAAACAAGGGCCTCTAAGGGTGCAAGTTGTTTAGGAGTAGATGAAATGAACTCTTTTAGAAAATTCTTCATTTTTCCTACTTCTTCCTTAAGCTCATCCTTGGCCTACTTATCTTTAATCAATCTTGACTTGGTGGTGGTGGAAACAATTTCTATCAAATTTATTTGTTGGCTTCTAGTATGCTTTCCTAGATTAACAGTACTTATCTGATAATCCTCAGGCTACAATTCTCTATCATCTTTGTTAGCAATTGGGGTGGCAATTTTTGCTACCATATCTCCTTTAGAAGTTAACTTGGTTGAGTGTACGACACGAGGCTTCTTCCTTGATTTTACCTTATCTATTTCAATTATCATTTCGTCCCATGTTATTGGCTGTGATTGTACCTGAACATTGCCTCTTCTATAAAGTCAAATTTAACCAAGTGGGTGCAGTTGGATGAGTGGCTACTTTTTGAACATTAGGAGGTGTCGAGGATGGAGGTGTAGAATAAATTATTCCAATGGTTTGTTGAGAAGCAACCTTTTGTAGCTCCTCTTGCTCCTATAACCTTTCTTGCTCATTTCTCTCATTCTCAACTTTTATTTCTTCTATCTTTCTTATTTCTTCCTCTCGTCTATCAGCCTCCTATTCATTTTTTAGCCTCTACTACTACAATTCATTGGCCTGAAGCTCTTCCTCTATTGTGTTTTCTTGAGAAAACTTCAATTCTCGTTTGCGAGCTTCTTCTTCTGCTTTCTTCAATGCTTCAACCACTTCCTTTTCCTGAACTAGCTCTTCGGTTTTCTTCCTCTATTTTTCTTCTTCTTGGGCAACTTGTTCAATAGCTAACTTTTGGGCACTCTCCATTAGTTCTTCATGTTCTTTTTCAGTTAACACATCTTTTAGATATGCCTCTGCACTATTTTGACTACCAACTTCAAAGCTAGATTATTCTCCTGGTTCCTCTTCAACCTTTCTCAGATATTCCTCCCATTCAGGTCCTCCTTCCTAAGCTTGAGTTCTTTCAGAATCTGAATAAATATCTGCTATATCAACTACAGGAGGTCTCTCCTTTTCAGCAGTTTTAGTTCTCAAAGTTGATGGCACAACAGGAGAAATTTCCTTTGTTTGTGAAGGAACAATAGCATGTTCTTCTCCATAAATCTCTTTACCAGGGTGAACAACAACTAAGGGTGTGGCAAAAAAACTTGAAGTAATCCTAGTAGCAACCACCACATAAGTAATCTTTTCTTTATGCAAAGCATCATCAATTTTATGTAAAGAAACATATTCCTCTATTTGAGGAGGCTCTTCTATGGTTGCTTCCATCATTGCAACATATTTCTTCAACCTTTTATATTGTTTAGTCTCTGTGGAGGAAGTGGGTTCACTGCTAGAATGTATTTTCTTTGACACCCCAACTCTTGGCTATTTCAAATGGAGTTCAATCCATTTCAAGCTCTTGTTTACCACTCTTCATGACACTTTTCTAATTTAATCTCTTCTTTTTCTTCCCAATTGATGGGCTCCAAGATTTTTGTGGCCACTTTGTCCATATCATACTGAGAATCTAGTGTGATCCCATCATCTGTAGTGCCTCCAGGAATATCACTTTTAACATCAAAATCCCTCATCTACCGAATTTTTAACCTCTCATAGCCCTTTTTCCTTACATCAAATTGATCTTGAAGGTTAGCATAAAATTCCTCAAGAAGTGGAATATGCTAAGGAAACTGAGAGGGATACAATGCATACATTTTCTTCTTAGGATCAAATTTTTTCTTGTAATTGTGCTGCTACAAATTTAAAGTCTGGAGTTCCTCCATTCTGATTTAGCCATTACCGAAGAAGAAAAAGAATAAAATCCAAATTTATAGGGAAAATAATAAGCAACAGTTTTATGTTGTGAAGAGAACACAACATTTACTTCCACAACTTTCCTAGAAAAATCCATAAGGATCCACCTATCACCACAACATATTGGCAACTTAAAAGGGTGGCCATCAAAACCAAATAGCCTAAAGTAAGTTGCCTTGGGATATTGAATAAACCAATACCCCCATTCCCAAATAAACTCATTAGCTTCTTGTGACAATTTGAAACCAATGTCACCTATGAGTTGATTTATAGCATAAATATAGAAAAGAATCATTGACTCATTTAAAGTGCTTCTCCGAATCCTTTCACTCAAGTTGGTCATAATACTCACAAACCTTCTTTTGATCTGGGCCATCATTCATTGGCCCATGAGTGTTCAACCCAGGAAACCGTCCAATCCTTGCTGCACAATACATGACATAAGAAGACATATAAAATGTCTTAGTCTATGTTACCTTGAGGAGATGGTCATGAATATTGTCTGAGATGATTTTCCCCTAATCTAAGCATTGCTTTCCATCTAGAATCAGTTGGATGAAAGGAAACATCTAGTGTTAAAAAACATAAGAATTTGATTTTCCAAACTCTCTAGCTAGTAGTGTGATAATATCTCCTATATCCTTAGAAAAAGTATAACCTCTTAGGATTAGGTGGCACCTTCTTTACTGACTTCTTTTCTTTCTTCAACCACCGTTTATTGATAATTTGTTTGTTTCCTTCCACATCTCTGTCTCATAATTCAAGTGTTTTAGCCTTAGTCATCATCTTAAGATTAGGATAAGGAGGAAGGTCAAAGACATGTATGATCATGGCTAGGGTCAAATCAATGATAACATTACCCTAAGCATCAGTACATTGTATTTGAGTAGGATTATATGACTATGTAGTAGTTAGGATAAACTCAGGACACTATACAACAATAGGAAAACTAGCTACATGAGCTAGCCCTGACTCTGCATTTCTTCGTGCTCTTGCGACAACATCCTCTGAAAATGTATCTTTATGGAACTACTCTATATCCATATGTCCCACCAATGTGTCAGTTATGTTCATGACTTCAGAGTCAAATTTGGATGGAACTGGGCTCCCCTAATACTTATACTTCATAGTGTAAGGAACTTGTTTTGGTTTTAATCTCTTAGCTCTTTTTCTCTTTAATGTTCCCTCAGATGTTACCTCAATAGGAACTTCCTCACTATGTACTTCCTCTTCGGAGTCAGACATTTGTTAGTTATCTTGCAATTTTCTGTTATTAGGCAAAGAGGAAAGATATATGAGTAGCCTAAACACAAGCATTCATATGACATCCACATTAATTCAAGTTAGAATCCAATTCAATAATTTAACTCATCATTTATGAGCCTTGGTTTCAAAATAGAACCAAGAACTTAGCCATTTTAAGCATAAACTGAATTTTTTTGGGTGTCAAGATTGGGTCATGACTAGGTACCATACTTATATTAATCAAATAAGTTCAGTGTAATTCTAGATTTCGACCCCTAGTGTTCAAGATTCAGGATTGATATCAGCTCCTGGCTATGCACCTAGACACATCATAGTTGGGTATTAGTGCGCGGTCCGATCTTGCAGTGTGATCGAGAGTTAGGATCAGGTTGCGACTAGGAAGTGGTAGTTAACCAATGAAATCAATGAATGGGATCATGTTGAGTTCAGATCCTAACTTTGAATTGGACGTTAGGATCATGTTTTCATTCAGAATCAGACCCATTCAAAATGGACAAGTGTTAGTAGCTTCCCAAGTTATGAACTCGACAAGATATCGAGAGTTGAGGGCGAGACTCCATCATGAAACAAGCCTCAAAATATGCACACTGGGAATGGGTCAACTCTGAGTTCTAATCCTAATAAGATATTGAGATTCAAGATCAGAGTGTTATCAAGTCAATGTATCAATCGATGGGTTAATGGTTCAGTATCAAAAAAACTTTCAGCCCTGATGGTAATGTGGGGGTCAGAAGCGGGACATGGAATAACACTTAAGCAATAATTAAATCAAACTCATGGTATCGGCCCAACCCCTGATCCGATAGTAATGCAGGGATCAGACCAGTGAAGGAATCGACATCGGGCAATGGACAAACCTAAGTGTTGGTTAGATTCCCAAACCCAATATACATGCGGGGATCAAGAAATCAATAGGGCGATGATCATGAAGGCAGTAACAAACATGATAGTATTCTAAAACATTCCTTCGAGACTGAGTTACGTGTGGGATCAATAACCTTGATTTTAAATGACCAACACTTCAAAATTGGCGATTCAAACTAGTTTGACCTGAACGTAGAGCAAAACCCTAGACAACTAGGGCACAGTGAGATGGACAATACCATGACCAAAAGATAAGACGACAAGTCAAGAACACAAAACAACGCACAACGAACCCCAGAAGGGTTCGAGAGCAAAGGAAAATGCACCAAATGGTGTGAAAGAAAGCACAGAGAGACAAAACAAAGTTGAACGAGAAAAATGAAAAATGAAACAAAAAAAAGAACAAACACGCGAGACAAGAGCAACCAAAATGGAAGCAAAAACAAAGAAACTAGGACAAAAACGCAAGCAAGAACACCTACCTTGGAAAACACCCAAGAATTATGGTAACACATTGAAAAATCATAGTGAATTCCTCAAACCCTAGCTCAGCGTTTCTCTCATTTCGTTCACCAAAATCTTGAAATAAAAATGGACAAAAATCGAGGAGTGGAGGGATAAAAACCTGTTCACACGTGTGAGCGGTTATGGCATTAATTGCAGGTACATTGGGTCTTGGGATTCGAGTGGAGTCATAAATACGAGGTGAAGGAATGAAAGCAAGTGAAAGTCGGGATCAGGTCTTGGACTGAGACTGAACTTTCAAAAGGTGCAAAGCTCAGTCGATGGCCTGTGGCCCAAAAACTGACAGACAAACAAAACAACATGGGGATCAGAATCAAGTCGTGAGATGAACCCAGAACTTCGAAAAGTTCAAAGAACAAGTCAGTTTGAAGTTTGATCTCGAAAGGAAAAAGAAAATGAGAACCGAGATCGAGACATAGTAAGAAACTAGAACTTTGAAAAAGGTGCAAAGTTTGAGTCACTGTCCGAAGTCTGATCCTGAAGCAAACAAAAACACAAAAAGGAGTCGGATGTCGGGATTGGGCTAGAAATAGGAACAAGAACTTTGAGAATTTCTTGGTTCTAGTTTTGGTCTGAAACTCGACTCCAACATGAGCAAAATGCACAGGGAAAAAGAGGGGCTGGAACTGGGACATGCACAAAAACTTATACTTTGCAAAGCAACAAGTGTGAGTGCCAATACGCGATCCGAACCCGAACGAACAAATAAAGGACAAGGAAAAAGATAGGGTTGGGACTAGGACATGAACAGTGACTTGAACCTTGTGAAAAGTAATAAGTGCATGTTCCTTCTCGAAACCCAAACCCAAAAATAAAAAGAAACGACTTAGGAGAAGAAAGAACAACTCCTCAGACCCAAACAAGAACACTACGGACAAAAAAACACAAGGGGGACCCATTTTGACCAAAAAAAAAATTGGGTGGTTAATAGGCTCCTGGTTTTTTTCCCTTGTCCTAAGCTCCATAATGAGTCTATCCTTTCTAGGGTTTCTTATAAATATTGTTACAAGATTTTGTTAGGCGTAAAAACCTAAAAACACTAAGTGTAAGTGGTGTTGTGGTTACTTTTGTTATAATTTATGTTGACCACTTGTTTCTAGTTGCTTGGCTTTTAAGTTGACACTTAATGGTTACCCCCTCATGCCTTTACTAGCCCCTCATGTTTAGGCTACCACATAGACCCTTCGCTTTAAATAATTTATTATATCTCTAAGGTATTATGACCGCACCCCTCATTTTAATTAACCCATTGACCCCTTTGTTCCATAGTAACATAAGGTTGTTTTAAAAGAATGTGAATTATAGACCTTTAAGTCACCCATGCATCACATGTAGACCCCACTGCCCTATTCTATAAGCATTTTTTATTGTAAAAATAATACTTTGTGAAACTATTGAAATATCGACAAGTGTCGCCTTTTTTGGGGATTCTTCCATTCCACTGGAGGTTTATTACTAAAGAAAAAAATGGTTTGTGGAACTATAGAATGAATGAAACATGGAATGCTGAGCATCACTCATTGCTACATGACCTCTATGAATACCATATAAGTGCAACATGTCATGTTTTGAGGGAATTCTACGAGACTGCGAGGTATCTTGAAAGGGTCCAAAGGCACTTTCCATAATTGCAAAAAGATGACTTGTGTCATGTTTCATGGCTATTAAGGTGGACATGTGCCTAGATCTCATTATTTTTGACATGTCTTATATCAAAGGCTATTTTATAAGGTTTGGATTGAATAACATGTGGCATGATATCAACAACATTTTGTGAGTCTGCAAGCTCTTTGTAGTGGTCTAATTTTTAAGATGCAAAATTGTGAAAAGTTGGCACGTGGCTATTATGGTGACATCAAGTGATTTTGTTGTTTTGTAACGATGTGTCTCATGAAGATGTATAAAGGTAGTCCCACATGGATTAATCTTATTGGTCAAAGATCTTTTCAACTCACATCAAATATTTTGAAATCAGTCAAATCGTTGATGACCATTCGATCTTATCCTTTTGCTCGAAGATCAAAAACCTACATTTAAACTTAGAATCTAGAAAGGTGGAAGCTCTAGCTTGTGCAAGATAAGAGCAATAGAAGAAAATATAGCTTTCTACTAGATCTTCAATGATATTTCTTTTATAAATTGTTAGTGTAATTAATTAATTAATTATTACACTAGCATAAGTTAACTTAGGTCATGCATCATTTAGTCCTAGGTTAGTTTTTAATAAATCATTTAATAAATAGGGTAATATTCCCTTCCATGTTTGTAGGATAAGATTCCTTCTAGAACTTATCTCAACATTTAATAATTTCCTAGATAGGGTTCACATGTTGTCACATGTTGTTAGATCATGACACATGGCAACATCTCATGCATCTTAGGTTTTCTCTCTTTCCTATATAGTCAGGCAACTTGTTCATTTGTAACATATCAATTAATCATATCAATAGAATCTCCATTGTGCATGCCTAGTTGCAACACTTTTTGTGTGGTTGATTATCTTTCCTGGCAAAGGTCCTCCATTGAAGATTTTAGCTTCAAGGACCCTGTGCATCCATAATCTCAACATGGTATAAGAGCATGTTGAATTCTAACATAAATACCATAATTTGACTAGTAAAATGATTCACTTGGTATTTTCAAAGCTCTAGAGCATTCTATGATGATTGGGTTTTTTAGAAGTGAAGACACAAATAAGTCTCCCATAAAAAAATCAAGTTCATGGGAAATATGGAAATTATCAACATTATAACTTGTAGCAAATTCACAACAAACTCATAGCCACAAATAATTCTCTCACAACAAAATCAAGGTCATGGGCAATATGGAAATTATCACCATTATAACCCTACTATGAATATTCAAGCTGGTTGACCAAATGCAAATCCATAAGGAGGAAATAATGTTGTCAAACAACATCACAATACTCAATGAAACCCTCAAGTGAATCCCGCTGCAAGAAATTTCCCTGCAAGAAGGCCTTTACAATTGAAAAGGTATAGGCAATTGGATTTCACTAGTATCCCTGGATACCCTAACCCTATCTCAAATTATATAAGAAATGTGTTGTTTATATTATTAGGAAATAATGCAATCTTAGAAGATCACCTAAGACCTTTTCTAAATTTGATTGATGATTTTGAAGTTGAAGATGAGGATTTTGTTATGAAATTGCTTATGCAATCTTTGATAGATTATTGTAGGGATTGGTACAAAATTTTACCTCAAGCTATTATTTGGTCTTAGGAAGAATTTAAGAGGGTGTTCAGAGAACAATATGGTGAAAAAATTGGCCCAAGGTTTATCATTAATAAATTCACTAGCAATAGAAAATGACATAATGAATTAGTTTTAGATTTTAACACTAGATTTATGAAAGTCATGAATAATATTCCATAATAGGGTATGTACAGGATCATCATGGAAAAACCATGCCCTTAAGTGGCGAAAAATTCAGAAAAAATCAGAGTTAGGCAACTTGACATAAAAATTTGAATATGTTATGTATATTATTTAAAAAATATGTACGAATAGAATCTGTAAAAAAATGAATATAGTTTCTAAACTACTAGATTTTTTTTTTTTTAAAATCTATTTGGTGAAAATTTGAAATTTCAATGCAGTAGTACTTAAATTTCAGGGAAAAAATAAGGAGGTGTTTGTCTGACCACCCTAACCACAATAAAATGATAATATTTTAGATATAAGTAGAGGACTCATGTCCC
This sequence comes from Sequoia sempervirens, assembly GCA_007258455.2. Lineage (NCBI taxonomy): Eukaryota > Viridiplantae > Streptophyta > Pinopsida > Cupressales > Cupressaceae > Sequoia > Sequoia sempervirens. Next base: position 230,053,301 of record VDFB02373365.1, read on the forward strand.
GATGTGATACATATTTTTTTGTAATTTTTTTCCAAGTAAATAATTAATTATGAATTTTTTATTACAACTTTTAAAAATATAAAAACTCATATGTTTGACCACCTTAACTTGGTCAAAACTTCATGAAATTAAATTTTTCTTTTTTAAATCCTATAGTATGCAAAGCATAGAATGTGATGCATGTTTCAGATTCAAAAAATGTGATACCGTTTGAAAGCTATAGATGTTTTTCAATTAGCCTATCAATCAGGACTTTAGTCGTAATTCAAATAGAAAATGAATAATAATTATTTATTAAATTTAAAGTAAAGTGTAATTTATATTGGTGGAAAGATGAGAACCTCCTTTAAAAACCCTTTTCATTTCATCAATTTTGGGTAAAATAGTTGTCAGCCATATACACAACACATACCCATCATATCGCCACTTTTTGGCCCATCATGATCCTGCACATACCCAATACATTAGACCCATTGAACCTATGTGTTTTATATTATATCGTAATGCTTATGATCCCAAGATGGGTTATCAATTGAGGGAAAAATATACTCAATCTTTAAGGGATTCCTTCAAAATTGCAATGGATATTGAAAACAATAGGAATGCTTGTGGGAAAGTCAATAAAATGGATGAAGTTAAAATATTACAAAATCCTAATGGGAATTCATCTAAAGCTACACCCACTGAGGAAAAACTTGAAAAATTAATGAGTGCATTAAAATATCTAAGTTATAAGGTTGCAAAGAATAAAAAAGGATTGCCACAAGATAAGCCTAATTATCAAAGGCAATATAGTATGCCTAAGTTGTCAGACCAGCCATATAATACAAACTGGCATAATGACAACAGTATAAAATAACCAAAGGAAAATACCTAATAGAGAAACTCTTGTTCCTCTAAGGAAGAATAAGGAAAATTCAACAAAGGATAGTCCTTTGTATATGATTTTTCAATTACCTCATTCTCCACATCAATGAATGGTGGCACAGTCTAGAAGAACAAAAAGAGCCATGTGATGATTGTGACATTACCCATAATGAGGATCAACATGTGAACATTGTTAGAGTTTCTAATAAACTAAATAAAACCAAGATCACCTAGAAAGCCTAGATTAGCCTTCTACAAGGAGAAAATCAAACATGCAAGATAAATTTACTTAAAATGATACAAATAATATTATTGGGAATAATGAATTACATGAGACAACTTGCTTTTATAGAGCAAGATGAAAAACCCTAAAATTAAAACCTAATTAGGACCTAAGTAAACTTAATAAAGTGTAATTAAATATTTAATTACACCATTAACCCCCTTAAGTGTAACTTAGGGAGAATAAGAAACATGCAAATAATGCAAGGATGGATGCATGAAAGCATGAATGGCTCTAGTCTATAGGACCATGTTAGGTACCCATGTACATATGCAATGAAAAATAAATATCATAATGAGGAAAAATAAAAAACCTAGTGGGACAAAAATCCTCGCCAGAAAGAGAATGCAATCAAGTGATGAAAGATGGAGGACTCCATGAGACCCACCAAGTATAATACCCATCACATAGATACATTAGAAATACCCACCATAAGAGGGAAATAGATGATGAAAGAATCTAGAAGCTATGTGTATCTCAATACCAATGTCAAACTGTGACTAAAATTGATCCATAGGAGCAAGTACCATGAAGATCCTAGAAAATTAGCCATAAGATGACTGGCCCTCAAATTGAGATGTGACCCAATGAGAATCTGATGCGATTCAAGATAATTAACCATAGGCTCTCAATCTACATGACATGAACTAATGCAAACCAAAATGTGTCAAGTTATGAGCAATATTCTGGCCAAAAGAAAGTACAAAATCTAGATACAACTCATGCAAGTTCTCACCAATATGAAGATGCAATCAAAGTGCATTCCATGCGACTACACTATAATCAGATTATTATGCAAGCAACCCCCTAATGTAACTTTATTGAAATTCATTTATTACAATACCCCATGATTGTAAAAGGAGAACATGCAAAACATGTAGAAATCAAAGAGAAAATGAAAATATGAAGCATGCCAAAATGAAATATTGCATGCATGGATTAATGTTTACATCTACCTCCATGAATACAAATTAACCTTAGCTTTGTGTAAAGGATAGATTCAACTTTCCAATGCCACTTGAATCACAAAAAGCTGATATTCAAGTCAAAAGTTATGAATTTTTGAAAAGGGTAAATTTTGCTAGCCGACAATCAACAACCATGACCCCTTTGATTTGATTTGATTTATAAAAAAATTACTTGTTCCATGCAAAAAGCAATGGATACTCAAAAAAAAATTGATGTTGCCAACAAAACCCAAAAAGAGTTGTTTGAATGCAAAAAGCATAACATGCAATTTGGTAAAAAAAAGTAAACTTCACTTATAGGGAAAATGACAACATGGGCTATTTTGACAGCTATTTTTGCAAGGTTTTCTCACTATATATAAAATCTAACAGATACCCAGATGGTATTTTATGGTTTTGAACAAAACCCAAAAATTAATTTTCTCAAAAATACATGAAAAAAAGATGTTGGTTGTTGTAGATACCCATAAGCTTTCAAAGATGCCCAAAAAAACCTCTTGATCAAATTTATCCTAGATTTGAGAAGGGGTTTGCAGATCAAGGCTTTGATACCATGTTAGAGTTTCCAATAAACTCAATAAAACCAAGATCACTTGCAAAACCTAGATTAGCCTTATACAAGGAGAAAATAAAACATGCAAGAGTATTTTGCACAAAATAATGCAAGTAATATTATTAGGAATAATGAATTATAGAAGATAACTTCTTTTTATAGATCAAGATGAAAAACCCTAAAAGGAAAAACTAATTAGGACCTAAGTAAACTTAATAAAGTGTAATTAAATATTTAATTACATCAACAAATATGATATCTCATAGGTTGTCTTTCACCTATGTTGATGGATACACTGAGACAGATGTTGATGAAAAAAGATTTAAGTGGTTACCATTGGTAGATCTTTTTTGAGAATGAAGAAGAGGAAGGTATGCATATTCATAATGTTGAAACATCAAATTTTGATGTCAAACTTAGAAGACCTTATGAAGAAGAGATAAAATCTCTAACAACTTCTGTAATTACCCAAGTTAAGAGCAATTACAACTTGAAAAATAGAGTGGTCAACAATGACCAGGGAAAGGCTAGTAGTATCTTTATTAAAGAGAAAAATAATGATAAGGAAAATCAACATTCTTACAAACAAAAAGGGGATTCAAAAACAAGAATTTATATACCTTGTGAAGAGTATAATTTTGAAAAACTTGTGAATCAAGTTGTTTCTCCTCTCATCAAAGCCAAATATCAAAAGATAAAATAAAAACAAGAGAAGAAGGATGTTGAATGTATTCAAAGGGATAAAATAAATAATAAATAAGAAAAGAAGACTAGTGATAAAATTGTGATAATTTGTGACATCCCAAAATATAATGTTGTTGACATGATTCATATTTTATCACAAGTCAAGGTATTTGTTCCTTTGTTAGAGATGATTACCACACCTAAGAAAGGTAAAGAAAAATCAAGAAGGATGGATCCTAAAAACACAAGCAATGAAATGCAAAGGTGTTCTTGGGTTCTACTTTAACTGTTTGCCCAAATCAAGTTGATCCATTCTATGTAACTTTTAAATGAATGAAAAAATCATAATAAATTGTATGATTGATTCAAGATATTTGAAAAATGTCACACCCTTAGTAATTATGCAATAATTAGGGTTACAAGTGTATAAAGCATTTGGAAAGTGCTTTAACATGGACTAAAGAGAATTTCTTGTTATTGGCATAATAAAATATGCACATTTCAAACTTGTATTTTCTAAGGACTATTCAATGAATGTAATTGTTGTTGACATTCCACCCCAATATGGAATGATTTTGTCAAGAAAATGGCCAACACTAATTGAAGAAAGTATGCAATGGTACTTCTCACATGCTATAATCCCTATAAATGATACATATGTAAAATTGGATAGAGAAAAAAAATATTCCTACCTTATTGAGGATTTGTAGCCAATAGAGCATGTACATTTTGTTGATGTGGACATGTATAATTTTAGAATTGTGGAGTCACAATAAGAAAAATATGGTATTGCACCTACAATTATAGATGTGAGTGATCAATATTAGGAAGATGACTTGTGGACCACTTATTTTTATGGAGCATGCTCAAAGTAAGGTTCAGGTGTAGGGGTGATTCTAATATCACCAAAAGGTAAGTCTTAAAAATACTCATTCTCACTAAAATTTCAATGTAAAAATAGTGTTGTAGGATGTCAAGCTTTATTGTTAGGAATTAACATGGTAGTCAAACAACAAACTAAGAAACTTAAAGTATTTGTGAACTTTGAGTTATTTGTATCCCATATTAGAGGTAAGTATGTATCTAAACACAAAAGATTGAAGCAATGTAAAGCTCATGTCTGGGATATCATATAGATGTTTGACACTTTCTCTATTGACTAAGTGGAAAGGAAAATAATGCAATGGATGACCTACTTGCTAACATTACTTTAAGACCATATGACATAACTTTTGCTGGCATATCCAAAATAGAGGTTCAAACAAGGCCTTCTATGCTAGAAAATATTCAAAATTGGTAGGTATTCAATGATGATTTAGAATTGTTGAAGTTGTTGCATTGTGTAGATGAATACCAAAGCCAAGAAATTGGTTTCCAAAGTTTTGTAGAAATTGTAGATGGGAAAGATACTATTTTTGGGAATGAAGTGATATAGCTAAAGACAAATAAGATTTCCAAAGGTTTAGTGGCCCTAGAGAGAGTTTTTGATAAATCTGATAAGAGTAGTGCTAAACCAATTCCTTCACATGAGAAATATTTGGAGGAGATAAATTTGGGAACAAAAAATGCACCTAAGAAGGTGTCCATTGGGAAAAAATAAAGTCCAAATATCAAAATGATGCTTATTACCTTGCTCAAAAAGTATAAAGATGTTTTGGTCATATAATGATCTTAAGGCCTATAGAGAGGACATATTCTTGGCCCCATGATTGTCATTGCGTCAAAAGGTCAACCTGTTAATGTCTGATACAACTTCCAAAGTTAACGGATCCATGGGAGGTGGTTAAGCCATGTCACGAATCCCGAGGGGAGTGTTGACCATCTACCAACAATCTCCCCATCAGTGTTACCTGAGGAGGTTCAAACCCAACACCTTTGGATTTAATACCAATTGTTGGCCCGATGGTTGTTGTTGCATCAAAAGGTCGACCTGTTAATGCCTGATACAACCACCAAAGTTACAGATCCACAAGAGGTGGTTAATCCATGTCACGAATCCTGAGGGGATCGCTGACCATCTTCCAACCCTTATTTCAACATGAAATTCCTCTCAGTCTAGATTCCAAACCCATTAGGAAAAATAAAACACCTATCAACCCAATATTGGTACCCAAGATGCAATAAGAATTGATGAAACTCAAGGATGGTGGAATTATTAAACCAATTATACTTTCCACATGGGTCTCAAATTTGGTGCTAGGGAAGAAGAAGAATGGAGATAAAATATTGTGTGGACTTCATAAATTTGAATATATATTTATTTAAAGATAAATAACCATTTCCAAATATGGAGACAATGTTGCATAAAGTAACTAGTTGTGAGTTGTTATCAATGATGGATGGATTTTGAGGTTACAACCAGGTCAATGTTAAGGAATCTGAGCAATAAAAGACTACCTTTACTACACCATGGGGAACATATGTCTATGTGAGAACTTCATTTGGCTTAACCAATGTAAGAGAAACATTTCAAGGAGCAATGGATGTTGCATTTTTAGATTTCATAGACATCTTTATGGTGGTATATCAAGATGACCTATCTTCTTGTTCCAAAAAGGAGTAAGATCACTATATGTACCTTGAATTTTTTTTTAGGGCTTTGAAGTATGGTATTTATCTAAAACCTAAGAAGTTTGTGTTCAGAGTAACAAAAGGAGAACTATTAGGTCACATTATTTCTAAGGAAGGGATCAAAATTGATCCAAAAAGAGTTGCAGTTATAGAGAATATTTCTCAACTTAAACTATTAAAGGTATCCATGGGATGAGGTTTTCTTGTTTAATTAGGTTTACTTTTATCAATTTGAATGTTATTTCATGTTTCATTGATTCTTAATTATCTTTGCAAGAATTTATTGGGAATGTGGGTTAATTAGGTTGAATTATTAGTTTCTTAGTTGATTCTAGGTGTATTTGATCTAAATTTTATTCATGTTCACTAATGGAGTTTGATAAGGATGATCTTATTTTGTATTTTTTGGTATCCATTTGTATTTCATTTGTTCATTTTTTTTCACTGATTTGTTTTCTTTGATGATTTTCTCCTTTCTTTGATTAACATCTTTCTTTCTATGTTGGTCCCAATTTGTGGATGGGATGATGGGTGGATGTCAACTCGTGACACTAGTTTTAGTATTAGCATTGGTTTCATCATACAAACCCCTCGTGTTCCCATGATGATGTTTGCATTAGAAAAATTTTCCCCTGAGATTGTGGAGGTATTACTAACATGATTTGATTTTTCGACCACTGCTGAAAAATCATTTGCTTGCCACTTAAGATTGTTTAACTTTTCTAATTTCAAAATGTTATATTAAACAAGGCCTAATATTGTACCTTTATAGTGCATCCAATTATAAATGGCTACTAAATATGACTTGTCTTGAATACATGATATTACCTCTCTTGGCAGATGGTCAACACTCCCCTCAATATTTGTGACATGGACTAACCGCCTCCCATGGATCCATTAACTTTGGCGGTTGTATCAGGCATTAACAGGTTGATCTTTTAGTGCAACAACAACCATGGGGCCAACATTGGTATCAAATCCAAAGGTGTTAGGTTTGAATCCCCTCGGGTAACACTAAGGGGGAGATTTTTGGCAGATGGTTAGTGCTCCCCTTGGGATTTGTGACATGGACTAACCACCTCCTGTGGATCCATTAACTCTGGTGGTTGTATCGGGCATTAACAGGTCGATCTTTTGGTGCAACGACAACTGTGGGCCAACAATGGAATCCTTTGTTGCATTGAGATTGTTGTCTCTTTGTAACAAATCTTCTTTGTTTTCTTTTGTATCTCCAGGTTGTAGCCCTATGGATAGTGAGTCTGGATAGTGAGTCCTTATTGTACACAGTGAGCCTTATCTTAGGCAGTGAGCCTTATTTCAGGTAGTGAGGCTTTTTATAATTGGTTTTGATATTCTCTATAGTGTGAGATGATCCTCACTATGGTTTTTCCCTCATTGGGTTTTCCACATAAATTTGGTGTTATTAATTTTTTCCATTACCATTTGATGGTTAATCATTTAATTAGTTTATGTGTTAGTTTTGATAATTGAATTAAAGGTTATAATCTATGACAACTGATTCACCCCCCCTCTTAGTTGTCTTATCCAACAATTGGTATCAGAGCTTGGTTCCTTGTTGAAGAGATTAACCACTTGAGGAAGGTATAGGATGGATAGAAAAAATGGTCTTTGATTATCTAAGGTTTGATGGAACTAACTATGGTATCTGGAAATTATTGATGGAAGAAGATCTAGAGTATTGTGGATATGATGTAGAGAAAGCTTATAAGAATCCTTACACTCCTCCTGCTAATGGTTTGAGTACACCTGAAGAAATCAGAGCACATGAAGCAAATAATAAGGCAAAGTTCATCTTGAAGAATAGTTTGGTACATTTTGAGTTGATTAGGGTTCAGAACTTGAAGAAAGCTAAGGAAGTATGGGATGCTTTAGAAAGAGCACATGATGGTGATGAAAGGATAAAAAGGGAAAAATTATAGAATTTGGAAACACAGTTTGATCTTATGCATATGTCCGAAGATGAAAATATTAAAGCTTGTGTATAGAGATTGGATGAGGTAGTGGCTAGAATGCAACCTCTTGGTGCTACTATAGATGAAACCAGGATTGTAAAGAATATTCTCAAAACTCTTTGTGATGCTTATAGTGAAAAGGTGAGTGCTATTGAGAAGAATATAGATTATAAGACTTGTACTAATGATCTATTGCTAGGATTTTTGACATCTTATGAGATGAGGATCTAGATGAAGAAAATTTTGATGAAATCGAAGCTAACTTTGTAAGAAGAATAAGAAAAGGATGTGGTAAGTATGAAGGAAAATTTCCCTTTAAATGCTTTAGTTGTGGAGAAATTTGTCACTCTACTACAAAGTGTCTGGAAAGAGCTAAAAAGAATAAATAAAGATATGAGAAAGAAAGGAAAGGAAAGAAGATTAACATAGCTTACTATGTTAATGAGAATGCTAGTATTTTAGATGAAGATTCAAAATATGAAGATCCAAATGACAATGAATGCTTGTTCTTGGTGATTAAGGATGAACCTACTTATACTGATTTAGAAAAATAGATAAAGGAAAGTCCTCTAGAGAAGGAGAAGGAAAAAAATGAGGGTACGTTTATCTCTACCTTGCATGCTAAACAGGAAAAGAACTTTTGGGTAGTGGATAGTGGTTGCTCACATCACATGACTAGTGATAAGAGTAAGTTTTTGAAACTTGAGAAATATGGAGGTCTGGTTATGTTTGGAGATGATATTGGTGCTAAAATATGTGGGATAGGTTCAATAATTTTTGATGGAAAGCATCATAAAGATGATGTTTACTATGTTAAGGGTTTAAGGAATAATCTGCTGAGCATCGGTCAGATGTGCATAAAAGGATATGATCTTGTGTTTAAGGATGATAAATGTGAGATCAAGAAAGGATCTAGAACATTGATTGCTATAGGAAATAAATCTTAAGGGAATATTTATCAGCTTAAGGGTGTTGATGGAAAATGCTTTATGAATTAGATAAATGAAAGTTGGTTATGGCACAAGAGAATGTGTCACATGAATTTTGATAACTTGGCAAGGATTAGTACTACTCAGGCCGTGGGAGATCTACCAAGAATTACAAAGCCTATAAATGCTATCTATAGGAATTGTCAGCTTGAGAAGAAAACAAGAAATCATTACAGATCAAGTGAACAATCTACTACTGGATTACTGGATTTGGTTCATACAAATCTTTGTGGTCCTATGAAAGTGAAAAGTCTACTTGGTGAGAGGTACTTAATGCTTTTAATTGATGATTATTCTACATACACATGGGTTACATTTCTAAGAATGAAATCAGATGCATTAGATAGATTCAAGGCATTCAAGGCTATGGTTGAAAATGAAGTGAATTTGAAGATAAAATGCTTGAGATCTGATAGAAGTGGAGAATTCACCTCCTATGAGTTTAATATATTTTTTTAAGTGCATGGAATAAAGAGACAGTTATCTACTTCGAGAACTCAGTGGAATGGAGTCATTGAAAGGAAAAATAGAACAGTTCAAGAGGTTGCTAGGTCAATGATCACTAAAGCCAGATTACTAGAAGTTTATTGGAAAGAAGCTATTCACACTATTTATATGTATTCAATTGAGTTTAGGCAATAGAAAATAGTACAAAGACTCCCTATGAGCCAAAGTATGGGAGAATTCCTAAGTTAAATATTTCAAGGTATTCAAAAGCAAGTGCTATATCAGAAGAGATGATGAAACTTTGGGAAAGTTTGATGTAAGAAGTGATGAAGGAATATTTCTTGGATAATCTACTAAAAGCAAGGCATACAAATGTTTAAATAAAATATTGAGGAAGACTGTAGAAAGATCGAATGTGAAGGTTGATGAAATAGTGAAGAATTCTATTGATATGGATGGATATGTGTCTGATGAACATGACTGTGCAAGAATAGAAGAAGTTATGGAAGAATAGGATAAAGATGAGCATAAAAGGCAGAATGAATAGAATGAAAGAGAAGAAGATGCTCTGGTGATGTCCCCTAGGACACCGAAATATGTACAGAGGAATCATTCAGAAATAAATTATTGGAGACAAGAAAAAAGGTGTGTTAACCAGAAGCAAAGCTGCTTCTGAAGTAAATTTGTGCTTATTTTCTGAGATTGAGCCGAAGTCAGTAAGTGAAGCCTATAAGGATGAACATTGGAGGGAAGCAATGAAAGAAGAACTTTTGCAGATTGAGAAGAATCAAACTTGGGAAATGGTCCCAAGACCGGTAGACAAAAATATCATTGGATCGAAATGGGTATTCAAAAATAAGTTGAATGAGAATGGGAAAGTTGTCAAAAACAAAGCAAGGCTTGTGTGTAAAGGGTACTCACAAGTGGAAGACATATATTTTTAGGAGAATTTTTCCCCGGTAGCAAGAATGGAAGCTATAAGGATGTTCTTGCCATTAGCTACTTATATAGATTTCAAAGTCTATCAGATGGATGTCAAGTCAACATTTTTGAATGGTGAGCTAGAAGAAGAGGGCTACAAGGAACAACTAGAAGGATTTTAGTTAATAGATCAACCATATATGATGTGCAGATTGAAGAAAGCTTTATATGGATTAAAGTAAGCTCCCAGAGCCTAGTATGCAAGGTTAGATAAGTATTTGAGTTAGCTAGGATTTAACAAAGGTACAACAAACAATAATTTGTACTTCAAAACTAAAAATTACAAAAAATTGATTGTAGTTGTATGTGTTGATGATATTATTTTTGGAGGAAATGAAAATATGTGCAAGATGTTTGTGGAAGAAATGAAGAAAGAATTTGAAATTTCTATGTTTGGGAAGATGAATTTATTTCTTGGGCTATAGATTAATCAAATGGAGAAAGGAATTTTCATTTCACAATCTAAGTATGTGAGAGATATGTTGAAGAAGTTTGGGATTGATGGTTCCAAACTAGTAAGTACTCCTATGGTGACTGGTTGTAAGTTGGGTAAATATGATGATTCACCTAAGGTTGATCAAAGCAAGTATAGATCTATGATTGGCGGACTACTGTATTTGACTACTACTAGACCAAATATTATGCATGTAGTTTGTCTTGTAGCTAGAGTTCAAGAAGATTTGAAGGAAACACATGTTACTATAGTTAAAAGAATATTTAGATATTTGAATGGCGCTCTGGATTATGGATTATGGTATCCTAAATATACTGATTTTACACTTAGTGCCTATATAGATGTAGATTGGGCCGGAAGTATAGATGATAGAAAGAGTACAAGTGGTGGTGCATTCTTTTTTGGATGTAGGTTGGTGGCATGGCTGAGTAAGAAGCAAGATTTAGTCTCTTTGTCTACTATTAAAGTCGAGTATATTGTTGTTGCATCTTGCTGTACACAAGTGTTATGGATGAAACAAACATTGAAGGATATCACAGTGCCATATGATGATCCTACTTCTATCTTTTGTAATAACACAAGTGCAATTAACATTTTGAAGAATCCTATGATGCACTCGAGAATGAAGAATATATCTATTAGGTATCATTTCTTGAGAGAGAAGGTCATGGAGAATGAAGTCAATCTTGAGTATGTTCCTACAAAAGATCAGATTGTGGATAAATTTACAAAGGCTCTTCCTAAAGATACTTTTGATTATCTCTGAGATAAGCTAGGGGTTATTGCCCCTCCTTTCATAAACTAAGATGCATTTGGAGGTGCATCAGTTCAATGGATTCATGGTTCTATCTTTTTGGACTGATGTTTTGGTGGCTACCTCTCAGGGGGAGCAAGTAGTTTTAAGTGTTGTCATTATGAGTATTCTATTTTCATGTCAAAGGAAGTTTCAATGAACATATATATTTTATTTTCCATTGAAGTCAAAGGGGGAGAGAGAGCATGTGAAAAAGGAGAGAAAGCATGTGAAAATGAGAGAAAGTTGATAAGAGAAAGCAAGTGCTGAGAAAGATAATCTTCTAAGGGGGAGAAGCAAAAAGAAAAATATTCAGAAGAATTTTTAGAACTGGGATCTGATGTATTTGATGGTTTTTCACATCATGTGTTTCAATCAATGACAAAGGGGGAGATTGTTGCAAGAATAGAGAAAGGAATGAAAGTGTTGTCATTGATGTCAACTAGTCAACTAGTTATCTACTAGTTGCTATTAACTGCATATGTTGAGGATATTGAGAAAATTGTATTAAAGGAAGATTGCAGGTATTCAGTTGTTGAGGATGATGATCCAGTACTTGTCCCTATGTTGTTTCTGTGTTTTGGTAAGGTTTAGGAGAATTGTTTCTGGTCTGGATTTCTCTTTGATGAAGTCTTTTGACTTGTGGGTTTAGAGATAATATGTTTTGATTGCATTGAAGAGATTTTTGGTTTCTGGAAGTATCAATCTTAATCATGCAAAGTTTATTACATTGGTTTGGCCAACTGTGTGTAAAGCACTATCTTCAAAGTTGATGAAGCATGTTGGATCTATTATAGGTCCCGATGAAGCATGTGTTTGAGCCACCCTCATTCTAATTCTACCCTAGGATGTTTGAAGCTGACCTAATTTGAATTTGAAATTGGATGGCTAAATTTGTATCTTTTCAAGGTTGGAGATAGTATAAATACAAAAGGATCTAGCAATGAAAATTGTACATAAGAAAAGAAGGAAGATAAGTGAAAGAGAAGACATGAATTTGATGCTATTCTGAAAGTGTGTGAGTTAAGTGTGTGGTTGATTAGTGTGAAGCTTAATGCTGAGTTTCTAGATGTAGTGAGAAGAAGGTGAACTCTATCATTCATGCAAGTTGATCGGTGATTGTGGCGGAATCCTTTGTTGCATTAGGATTGTTGTCTCTTTGTAACAAATCTTCTTTATCCTCTTTTGTATCTCCGAGTTGTAGCCCTATGGACAATGAGTCTGAATAGTGAGTTCTTATTGTAGGCAGTGAGACTTATCTTAGACAATGAGCCTTATTTCAGGTAGTGAGCCTTATTTTAGGCAGTGAGCCTTATTTCAGGCAGTGAGCCTTTTTGTAATTAGTTTTGATATTCTGTAAAGTGTGAGTTAATCCTCATTGTGGTTTTTCCCTCATTAGGTTTTCCACATAAATCTAGTGTTATTGTGTTTGTCCATTGGAATTTGATGGTTAATCATTTAATCTGTTTGTGTTTTAGTTTTGGTAATTGAATTGAAGGTTATAATATGTGACAACTGATTCACCCCCCCTCTCAGTTGTCCTATCCAACAATAGGTTCTTGACCTATAATTGCAATTTGACATTCTTCTTTTGAGCATCTCTTCTTGTCTCATCCACTTCAATCAATGCATCAATTCTGAGTTTCATTTCATCACACATATCTTCATTGTACTCTTGGATAAACTTGTACATTTTCATAAGATTATTTTGAGGAAACCTAGCTGAAATACCATAAACAAAATCAAAAGGAGCATAACTAGTTGCCTTCTTGGCTATTACCCTAGCTGAAATACCATAAACTAAATCAAAAGGAGCATAACTAGTGGCCTTCTTGGATTCAACTTCAACTTGGAGTCCCAATCTCTTTTGTTTTTCTCAGTAATTCTTTTTATGATCTTCATCAAGATTTTATTGCTTGAATCTTCCTAGCCATTTCCCTATGGGTGATAAGGTGAAGAATAAGATGCATAAATTACATGCTTAGAGTAGAAGTATATGAATTCTTTACATATAAAGCACATTGCATTATTTGAGACAATCTTCTTAGGCACTCTAAACCTATCCATCAAGAAATTAATGACTACTTTACTTGTTGCTTTTTTTGTTGGAATTTCTTCCACCCATTTTGTAAAGTAGTCTGTAGCTACCAGGATCCAAGAATGACCTCCACTAGACTTTTCAAATATCTCTCCAATAAAATCAATGCCCCATTGTTGAAATGGTCCCTGGACTGCAACTGGTCTTAGTGGCAAATTACTTGAGAACTTTAGCTTCCCAGAAAACCTTTGACATGCATCACATGTTCTTACCAGTTTATGAGCATCTTTGAAAAGATTGTAAGCCACCAAAATCCAACTCTTAAAACCTTGTGAGTGGTGGTATTATCGATATAATTCCCGCGACATACTCCACTATGCATTTCAGTCAAAAACGCAGAAGCTTTGGCATTATTAACACATTTTAACATAACACCTTCTAGATTTCTCCACCATAGTTCATCATTGATAATCACATACTTGATGGCTTGTAACTTGAGAGTCCTTTTTCATTGTCAGTTAATCCTTCAATGCATTTCATCTTCTACAAGTAATATATAACATTATTATACCATTCACAATCTTGCATATCACAAATATGTGATCTGTTAAAGTCATCTTCAAGATTTATTTGATTGGAATCCAAATTTGCTTCAAACATTAGCTTGGCCAACCCTTTACCTCTCACTAATTTGGTGATCTAAATGTCAATATTAAATTCTCATATTCTATTTATCCATTTGCACCTCCTACCCATGACTTCTTGTTGGGTGAAGATGTCCTTAATAGTTGCATTAGGAACATATGACACAACTGTAACCCCCACAAGATATTTTCTAAAATTCTTTACAACTTTAACCAGTGCATATGCTTATTTCTCAATCAAGTCATATTTCAATTTTGTAGATTGAAATGACCTGCTAAAAAATGTGATGGGTTGTTCAAATACCTCATGATTCTTTTGCAATAGGACTGCATCAATAGTATGGAATGATGTGAATGAGAAGAATTGTAGTGGTTTGGAAAAATCAGGAGTCCTTAAGACTGGGGCCTGCTTAATTTCCTACTTAATTTCTTGAAAAGCAATACATGGCTCTTCAATCCATTCCACTTTTTTACCCTTTTTCAACATCTTGGATATAGGGTGACTGATCTCTACAAAATTAGTAAAAAATATTCTTAGGAAGTTAATTTGACCAAAGAATGACTGAATTCCTTTCACATTCTTTGGCTGTGGAATTTTTTCAATGGTAACTACCCTCTTAGTGTCAATTCTCACTCATTATTTTGACACAATATGTTCCAATAGCTTTCCTTCAGTAACTCCAAAGTAACATTTCTTTGCATTGAGTGAGATACCATATTCAAGGCCCTTGATGAAAATATTCTCCAAGTGCATGCAATGATCTTCTTCCTTCTTGGAGTAAGTAGTTAAATAATCTTGGTAGATTGCTAAAAATAAATCAATAAAATCAAAAAAGGCTACATCCATAGCCCTTTGAAGTGTTGCACCTGCATTGGTCAAGACAAATGGAATTTTGACATAGACATAGGTACCCCATGGAGTGGTAAATGTAGTCTTATACTACCTAGATTCATTCACTTTAAATTGGTTGTAGCTGGAAAAACCATCCATCATGGACAATAACTCATAGCCAACCACCTTTTGCAACATGGCTTACATGTTAGGTAATGGATAGTTATCTTTTAGTGATGATATATTCAGATTTTTTATGTCAACACATAATCTGATATCCTCATTCTTTTTCCTAACTAGAACTAGATTAGACACCCAAGATGAGTTCCTAACTGGCTTAATTATGCCAACATCCCTTAAATTCACTAGTTCTTGCATCTTTGGTGCTATGGTGGGATATATAAGTCTTTTCTTTTTCCTGAAAAGATTTGCATCATCCTTTAGAGGAATTTCATGTCGAAACAATTCCTCCCTATATGCTTTCAAGTCATCATATGACCAAGCAAAGACATTTCTATACTTTCTCAACAAATCAATCAACATTGCCTTGATCTTGGGCTTTATTTTCTTGCCCACATAAATCTTTTTAGGAGAATTTTCAGTTCCTATGTTTACTTCTAAATCTTTTGGATGGGTGGTAGTCGTCTTGGCATTACTTTTTTCTTGGTTGTCAAAAAATCTCTCTAAGGCCACAAGTCCCTTAGAAATCTTATTTATCTTTAACTGAATAAATTCATTACCAAAGACTGTCTCTTCCATCCACTGTCTCAAAAAAGGCTCCAAAATTAATCTCCTGACTATCATATTCATCTATACATTTCAAAAATCTTAAGATATCTTCATCATCATTAAAGACTTGCCAATTGCCTACTTTGTTAGGGACTGAAGGCCTTGTTTGTACCTAAACCTTGGAGATACCAATAAAAGTTATATCATTAGGCCTGAGTGCAATGTTTTCCAACAAATCTGCCACTCTATTCTAGCCTCTTTCCATCCAATCAATTCCAAATGCATCAAACTGCTCAATGGAATCCTAAACAACATTCCTGTATTGCTTCAATCTCTCATTATTTGATGCATATTTGGATATAACTTGGGATATTACCAATTCTAAATCACCAATTACTTTCATATTTTTTATTTGATGATTTTTTGGCATATTATTGTCATTGATGTCAAAAAGGGATCAGGTGTGAGATGGAACTGATCCAGCATAAAGGAGAGCCAACATTTATGTGAAAATGTTGTCATTGATGTCAGAGGAAGATAGTTTATTGTGAGCCTATAAAATGGAGTGAAGGCTGCAAATATTGCTAAAACAAGTGTTTTGTAGGGCCAAAGGTTGAAGGCTATGCTCAATAAAGGATTACTTGTGCCTTTGGCTAGAACTAGGGTTTGTTGTTTAAACCCTAGGTATATAGAGTCATTGCCTTAGAAAAGCATATCTAATTTGATGGTGAATTTTTTTTGATGGTTGCAGGTAGCTTAAGTAATAAATTAAGCTTATTACATCATGTGGGGAATTGGCCCATTCACCTAGCAATTACTAACAGTCAAGCAGATATTTTCGGTATTGAAATATTTCCTAAGTCTTGTGCAAATATTTCCTTTTTATGAAATCAACAGTGTTGGTTAAGATTGCAAGATCTAATGAACTTATCACTAGCTTGTTGAGTCTATGGTGGGTACCAGCTAATTCCAGTGGGGAAACGAGGATTGGTGGTAAGTAATCCATAGTGGATGAAGTATAATTGGTGATGAGAACTATGGGACCTACGGTAGTAGTAGACATAGTGGATAGGATATGATGTCATCATGAATAGGTGGTGGAATGAGGTTAATCAATGATGATGATCAAGCCGAAGTGGATGATCAAACGATGCTTAGTAGCTCATGACACATGTGGTGGGACCCATTCATATCTTTCGGGGGAATGGGGAACGGTGTAGATTAAACAAAGTGAATTGAATGATGCACATTGATGGCAGATAGAACCTTGGTGGGACCTACAACATGTGGCATCATCGCTTCACATCATTGTTGTGAAGCGAAGCAATTAGGTGATAAGAGATTGATACACATGGCACATGCCCGCTAGGCTACAAAAATTGTGTGGGCCTATTGTTAGTACTAAGGGGATAGGAGGGAACAACACAGATTGATCAGTAGCTAATCTACCAATGATTGCTACATCAAGAACATAGATGCTAATGTTCCTAAAGGACATGATCAACATAGGAGATTTATATGACTGCTTATCAAATGCTCATGATTTAAAAATTGTGATGGTGAATGAGGAGCACAAGATCGTGGTATGTACATAAGAGATCGATGGCCCAGATTTGAATGAGGTGATCACGAACGACTAACTACGTGTAAATAGGGTTTCACCTACAAATCAACCCGGAGATGAAAATTAAATGGGCTACCTGCTTCAATGACAGGTGTAATGTTATTGGATGCATAGAACAGTGGTACAAATGGCTATATAAACATAAATCACTTGATCAGATTATAGGATCAAAAGAGAGCATTAACTACAAATTTGATCTTAAGTCTTGGAATGATATATATAAAGGAAAATTCTTTGCACCAGGAATTAATGTTGTGTGGCTCAATACAGTTGAAGGATAGTGAAGAAGATATTCACCCTAACAAAATATCAGAAGGTAATTATGATTGATGTGCACTAGACAAAATTGATGTGAAGAGTGTCTAAGTATGTAGTAGAGATAGTGTAGAGTAGTGTGGTCTTGAGCTCCAAAATCAGTCTGAGAATACACATAAATAGAAAAGGGGAGTTGTAGAAGAGTACAATGGTGCATTGAGGTGGATAGAGAATGCACTAAAGAAGGAGAGGAACAAAACTAAAGTAGTAGAGTGTAGATTAATGAACGAGATTTCTATGACAACAATAAAGAGTTGAGTAGTTACAAGTCAAGCTGTAATGTTGATTAGAGTTCCTTAGGAACAATTTGTAATCATCTTACATGCTGCAAATTTGATTGGCTGGTGTCATCAGATAACTGAGTTGGAACTCAATTTAGGAGATAGGTGTCTCCTTAGGGTTGGTTCCCTTAAAAATTGTAACAGAGGATTTCATTGTGAGGCTAAGTTAGGATAGTAGCTCCTAGCAGCATTTTATCACCATGGTTTTTTCCCATCTTGGATTTTACATGTATATTTGTTGTTATGTGTTGATCTCTTTTGTGTGTTTGTTTTTCGTATCATTAAGTTTTATTTTTCACACATTGTTTTGAGAATTATGTCTACTTGTTAGTAAAGAAGGCTAAAATTTTAGTATCTATTGATTCACCGCCCCTCTTAGTAGATTGTTGTGCTCCAACAATTGGTATTAGAGCCAATTTCCCTAGTGTTGATGACAATTTTACTCGTAGTAAACAGATCAAATAGAATCTCCACAGACAAGACTATGAAGAGCCTATCCTTCTTGAAAGATATGAAACAAAGACAACCTAAGAGAGAATTATGCATTTACAAAGAAAATATTGACTTTCGTTTAATCCTAAGTCTTCGATAACCAGGTCATGGTTGTACTAGGGTCAATCTTGGGTAATGATGTGACAATTGTTGTTGTTTTCCTTTAGGGGGGAGGGGGGGAAATCCATACAAACACATACACTTACATATACACATTTTTGTATCATTTCTTTGAACATTTTAGACCAGCTTTCCAATTTAAAAGAATAAACTTGAAATTCATGAAAGTAATAAATTTGAAATTGAATCTCAAAGATCATCACTGATTTCCTTTGCTATCACTTAAGTAAATTTAGCATTAAGCATTCAACAATTCAATGGAAAATCAAAGATTTTCAATAAACTATTTCCATTCACTTATATTTTTTAGAACATTTTCAAAAATATTAAACATCTATTCCAAAGTAAAACATAAAAATATTGAAAAATAAAAGTTTCTCACAGTTATTCTCCATGGATGCCCCAAAGAATTAATCAAAAACATAGAGAAAACCACTTTATATTTCACCAGATTGCTTCACAGCTACGTATAAAATGGTGCAAACTTTTAGAGAGGTGGTTTCGTTTATGGACATTGAATAGGTTCTGTATGCACCCTTAAATAGCGCAACATACAGTCTTGTTCAGCCAAACTTACAAAAGTAGCAACAAAAGATACATAGATAGGTCTCTATCCATAAAGCTCTTATATCAATTAATGTCTATGTGCATACAAAGTTTTATGGCAGAATGGTTCAAAAAATAGGAAAAAAGAACAAAACTTAAAAGAATTTTTTGCTCCTCTGACATCCAAAAATTCTGAACTTAAAATAAAATTAAGCATCCTTTGGCCTTTTATAGAACACAAGGCTTAGATAGGATAAGACTTATACATGAGAGGGAATCTAAGGGACCAATCTAATCAAGGAACATGGAATATTGTGACCAATAGGAGAATTGCAATTGAAGTCAATGGAAGTCAATTCCAATTGCTCGTTGAAGCTCTTCGAGTTCTACTCTTTCATATTTGTTAGTAAAATAACTTGAATCAAGATTGCACATAGGAACTCTCCATATATTTAGAATGATGAGTTAGTTATCTTGTTCCTACGCCTTTTAATTTGGATCAGGTTCTTTGTTCTTGGGGATGAGCTTCCTCAGAAGTGGGTGCAGTCTACCACTAAGTAAGTTGAATACCAGGATATCGAGTATTCCAATCATATGCACAACTCTCTCATCATTTTTCCCAGAACATCTTACCTAACCAGAATGTAACTTGATTCGTGATTCAAATTTTCTTGACCGTCCATACCCGAGCTTTGCATCACAATTAATATTTCCTACAATCACAAAATTCTAAATATTAAATCCATTTTTAAACAAATATACTACCAGATAAATAAAACCATTATTCAATGTTAGTACAAAATCTATAAAACTTTCTTTAAAAAAAAATAAATCCTTGCATATATATTGGATCACCGAGATCAATGTATAAAATTTTAAAAAAATGACATTTCATTTCATGTTTCAACCCGGTACCTAGTACCTGGTATTCAGCTTTACCCACTTACTTTTCCAGGCCTCGGTTATACCAAAACTCCAACTTACTAGACCAGATTCATTCACTTGATTTTTACATTACCTTTTTCCTTTTCTATGTTTTTGGTACCCAGTACCCGGTGTACGAAACACTTACCATACGAAGTACTCTTTTTCTTTTTTTTTTAAACCAAATATTTCTCTTTCCTTTTCACTTCCAGTGATCTTCCAATTCGTTAGCTCCTACCATAGAAGTTATATTTCACTTGGGTCCCCAAGCCTTTTCAGTCTTGGGGTGTGTTGTGAGACTAGACAACAACTTGCAACCAATAAAACCAAATTTAAAATTAAAGTTGAAATTAAATCACCAGTTGTAAATCAAAACTTATGCATATTTTAAAGCGATAATTTTATACCTTTACTTAGATTCTAGCATAAAAAGTAAAAATCCACTGGAAACATCCGTGTGTGCTCTTGATTAATTCCAGTTTTCAAAACTGAGTAAATAGAATCAGTTCATTAACATTGAGCTACATAATATAGTAATCCTCCAAATCCAACCAAGGATAGAGCCTTGCTGCTAGTCAACTGTCCATACCACCAACAAGGTTATCTCTGTAATTCCCCCAAAACATAGCTCTACTAGCAGTCAGGCATCCATAGCCCCAATAGAGTTATTTGGATAGCCCAAAGAGTTGATATCACTTTTTTTTCTTTTTTTTTAGATATAGCAATGATAACTCATTTTTCACTTTTGATATTGCAATAAAAGCTCATTTATCAGCTTGCAAGCATTGAAGCACCACTATTAGGTTGGGAATTACAGTGGTAGCGAAGGTTACTTTTTTATTTTTCATTCAATGTAAATCCCTTCATCAGTTCACTACTTCCCAAAAACTCATTTAATGATTCCCTATAAGTGTGTTTCTAGCTAAATTTTACCAATTATACCAAATCCTAACTACTTGTAGCCCGCTATATGTTAAAAGATATGCATAAATTAAAATTTAGCAATATACAACTTAATCACCAAACTTAAATCTAAATTTAGAAACATTAGTTACCACCATTCCGATTAAATTTATGGAAATTTCCAAAAAAATTGCTAACTATCTCAACTTGACGGCGTTGCACTACATTAATGGATCAAAATGCCATGATTAGCTTGAGAAATGATCACTTTATTTCACCTTAAATTCCAACGCCTTGTTCAACACATGTTGTCTATCTACTTCTCCAGGTGGTGACATGTAACATCTTGCAAACTTTATTCTCATGTATAATTCACACACTTAACACCTCAATAAATCATTATGGATTTTTTTAAACAACAATTGGAAATGACCCCTATTAATTCAAAATCTCTGACTTACCTGATTCACAATCTCCGTAATACTCAGTTTCAAAGCAATTTCACCAAACATGTGCAAAGAATTTATTTGATTTAACCTTTAATTTTGAAGATTATTAACCAGTTGCCACCTTGCACATACGATTTCCAAAAAAACTTTAGGCAACTATGTACTACTACAATGCTCATGATTTTCTATAAATTCATGCATTTATTCTCAAATTCTCTACACTTTCTTTTCTTTCTCTCTTTTTTCTTTTACATTTTTTGTAATTCCATTTTGTTCTATGCTTTAATTTTGTTTGTTAATCATGGATAACGTACTCCCATTTGCTTAAGTTGTTCTCATAGACAAAAAATTTTCTTGGGAAGCATCACACAACAAAGGCTTGAAAATATTTTCATTGTTAGGACTTCCAGCTTTACTGTGCCAAATTTATGCTTGGTCCTTGGGGAAAGATATGTTGCGTCCAGCCATTACTTCCATTTTTATTCTGACATAGCTTCTCATTTTGTAGCTTCACTTCTGAACATTAGATTACCTATTGACAATGTTCACACCACTTCCAACATAATAGTTAAGCCTGAATTCTTGGAGAATCTGCACACCATTTTAGTTGTTGCACACCTGACCATTGGAATTCCTTCCATGGATGATATTCCTTGGTTCCTCAATCATAGGGAAGTGGTTCCACTTCAGCCTTTTCTTACTGATCTCCATATCCAATATTTTGAAGTTCACCGGGAACTCGCCTACATAGGGTATTTAGCCTTGATAAAAGAGGCGTCCTAGATCAACTAGATAACTATTACCACCCGCAACTTTGCTAACCTTTTCTTTTGAATCCTCCTTTTTTGATTTTCTACAAGGATTTTGGCATCTGATGTATATACGTGATATACACATATATATATATATATACTTTTTGTGGTTATCTCTCTTTTAAAAGCACGTTTCATTGTTTATGGTTTTATTGTTTCAGTTCAGTTGAGAAAATTGTTTCAGTTTCACTCTCATGTTCAAGATACATTTAAGTAAAAAAATTTAATGCAGAAGCCAAGCAAGGAAAAGGAAACAAAACAAAACAAAAAAAAGAAACCCTAAAAAAAAAACTAAGCTAACACTACACTAAACTAAACCCTAACTACCCTAACTCTAATATTACAACAAATTAACTCTAACTAAGAAATTTATTTCAATTTATACAACTATTTCTTCTACAGTTTTAGTATGAATTACAACATGTTTATCTTTGAATTCCCTTATCAACATCTTCAATGTCCTACTATAATAATGAAAAATATTAAGTTTCTTGTATTTAAACATCATAAATTCAAAGGTGTACTTACCCTAAATCTGGCTTAAATGTATGAAAACGATCTCATTAGAGACCAGCTGCACACATTTTGTCTAGCGCAACAATACCGTACCTTCTTCCAACCCTGGTCCATTTCTATGAACAATTGTGTTCATTTCCTTATTTTTCCTCTTCTGAAAACCTTCATATCTTCAATCTTGTCTTTGCTTTGCATTGTGTTAGACCAAGATGTATCACTATTTATATCATTATTAGAAAGAGAAAAAGTAAAAACTTGATATTCTATATCTTGTATAAAATCAGGAAAATGTCTTTTTATAGCTAATGAATTTTCAGCTTGAAGCACAATACATGTGTCTCCTGCTCGATTTTCCCGCTTTATCTCACTATTTGCGTTTTCCACGTATACAGGGAATGATGATTCATCCATATCTTCTCCTCGTTTATGATGAAATATATCTGAATCTTGATATTCTTGCCTATTCCCCTGCAAGACATTAGGATTTACTTTAAAATAATCACAATTTCCTAACTGTTTCAGTTCATTCATCGATTTTTTAATATTTCCAGCTCCACTAGGGTAGAACATTTTTTTCGTGAACAATCCTTTTCTTTTTGCAGTTAAAAATTTCTTCCATTAATGGAATTGCTCCACTTATGGCTAGACTTACCCTAGTTAAGAAAGTTTCACACTCAATTTCACTATGACCAGTTGTATCATGAATTCTACACTCGGTGACTCTTCCAAAAGTAAGCAAACTTAGAAGATGTAGATTCTGATTAAAGATTTTTCAAAATTTTTCACTTTCCATCATTAAAAATAGCTTGTGTTAGGTTTTGTGAGTTTACAAGCTTCTTTCCAAATTAGGAAGAATATTTCGAAACACAAATCCACTTCCAAAGGATAAAACCTAAAAATATCAAAGAAACCGGAAAGAGGACAAAAATCATGTGTCCATCCACATGCAACCACTAGAATGCCAAATGTGGCCCTCCTTCTAGTGCCAGTTCTTGTTGATGATGGTTTTACTCATAGTAAACAGATCGAATAAAATCTCCATAGATAAGACCACAAAGAGCCTATCCTTCTTGAAAGATATGAAACAAAGACAACCTAAGAGAGAATTCCGCATTTACAGAGCAAAGATTGACTTTTGTTTAATCCCAAGTCTTCGATAACTAGGTCATGGTTGTACTAGGGTCGCTCTTGGGTAATGATGTGACAATTTTTGTTTTTTTCCTTTAGGGGGGAGAGGGGCAATCCATACGAACACATACACTTACATATACACATTTTTGTATCGTTTCTTTGAACATTTTAGACCAGCTTTCCAATTTAAAAGAATAAACTTGAAATTCATGAAAGTAATAAATTTGAAATTGAATCTCAAAGATCATCACTAATTTCCTTTGCTATCACTTAAGTAAATTTAGCATTAAGCATTCAACAATTCAATGGAAAATCAAATATTTTCAATAAAGCTATTTCCATTCACTTATATTTTTTAGAACATTTTCAAAAATATTAAACATCTATTCTAAAGTAAAACTTAAAAATACTGAAAAATAAAAGTTTCTCTCGGTTATTCTCCATGGATGCCCCAAAGAATTAATAAAAAAAACAAAGAAAACAACTTTATATTTCACCAGATTGCTTCACAACTACGTATAAAATGATGCAAGCTTTTAGAGAACGGGTTTCGTTTATGGACACTGAATAGGTTCTGTATGCACCCTTAAATGGTGTAGCATAAAGTATTGTTTAGTCAAACTTACAAAACTAGCTACAAAAGATACTTAGATAGGTAGCTATCCATAAAGCTTTGATATCAATTAATATCTACGTGCATACAAAGTTTTACACTGGAATGGTTCAAAAAATAGGAAAAAGGAACATAACTTAAAAGAAGTTTTTACTCCTTTGACATCCACAAATTCTGAGCTTAAAATGAAATAAAGCATCCTCTGGCCTTTTATAGAACACAAGGCTCAGATAGGATAAAACTTCTACATGAGAGGGAATCTAAAGGACCAATCTAATCAAGGCACGTGGAATATTGTGACCAATAGGAGAATTGCAATTGAAGTCAATGGAAGTCAACTCCAATTGCTCATTGAAGCTCTTTGGGTTCTACTCTCATATTTTTTAGGAAAATAACTTGAATCAGGATTGCACGTAGGAACTCTCCATATATTCAAAATGATGAGTTCATTATCTTGTTCCTACGTTGTTTAATATGGATCAGGTTCTTTTTTCTCAGGGATGTGCTTCCTCAGAAGTGGGTGCAATCTACCACTAAGTAAGTGGAATACCAGGATCCCGAGTATTCCAATCATATGCACAACTCTCTCATCATTTTTCCCAGAACATCTAACCTGACCAGAATGTAACTCGATCCGTGATTCAAATTTTCTTAACCATCCATACCCGAGCTTTGCATCATAATTGATATCTCCTGCAATCAAAAAAACTCCAAATATTAAATCCCTTTTTAAACAAATACACTACCATATAAATAAATCCATTATTCAATTGTTAGTACAAAATCGATAAAACTTGCTTTTAAAAAAATAAATCCTTGCATATATACCGGATCACCAGGATCAATGTATAAAATTTTAAAAATATTGACATTTCATTTCACGTTTCAACCCAGTACCTGGTACCCGGTATTCAACTTTACCTACTTAATTTCCCAGACCTCGGTTATATCAGAACTCCAACTTACTAGACTCCAACCTACTGGAATCCAACTTACTGAACCAGAGTCATTCGCTTGATCTTTACATTACCTTTTTCCTTTTCTGTGTTTCTGGTACCTAGTACTCGGTGTACGAAACACTTACCATACAAAGTACTCTTTTTTTTTTTTAAACCAAATATTTCTCTTTCCTTTTCACTTCTAGTGATCTTCCAATTTGTTAGCTCCTACCATAGAAGTTATATTTCACTTGGGTCCCCAAGCCTTTTCAGTCTTGGGGCATGTTGTGAGACAACACAACACCTAGGAGAAGCTTAATCAACTCGTATAGATCCTTGACTTTGTGAACACAAATGGCCAAACAAGAAAGCTCTTCCTCAACCAAGCCATCTATGTTTGATGGAACATATTATACCTATTGGAGCTCATTAATGAAAGGATATTTGGGATCTTTAGGTTTTGACATATGGATGTCAGTGGTAACTAGATACACATCACTTGCCACACCACCTACTGATGCTGCAACCAAAAAGGACTTTGAGAACAATGAGAAAGCTTGATTTTCTATCATGAATAGTCTATCTAGGTCTATGCATAGAAAATTCATGTACTCTAAGAATGCACAAGATGTTTGGGATACATTGAAGAGGATTTGTGAAGGAGATGACAAAGTTAAATTGGAAAAGCTTCAAATACTGAAAGCTAGATTTGAAGGTCTATAAATGTTAGATGAAGAAAGGATTGCAGACTATCTTTTGAGAGTTAATGATACTGTGAACTCTATTAAAGGACATGGAGAAGAGATGAAAGAGGATGTGGTTGTATTGAAGGTACTTAGATCAATGACATACAAGTATGACTCTAAGATCTCAACTATAGAAGAAGGGGGAGATATAGAAAAACTAACTTTGAATGAGCTACAAAGTATATTCATAGCCTATGAGATGAGGATGAGAGATGAAGAACCATCCGAGAAAGAAGCCGCTTACAAAATGGCTAACAGGGAGAAGGATGTGCCTTCCAAGAAAGAGAGGGTAGAAGCGACTCCATATAAGGATGATGAGACTAATGAAGAAGAGGATCTAGAAAATACAAAGGGAAGTTTCCCTTCAAAAGTTTTAAATGTTGGAAAGTAGGTCGTTTTGCTGCTAAATTTCCTTACAATAAGAAAGGAAACTCTGAACAAAAGGTACATGATAAAATGAAGAAACCCCACTACCCTAAGAGAAGAAATTTTCAAAAGAAAAAGAAAAGTCTATACATCCAAGAAGATAGTGATGCATAAGACTATAATAGCGTAGATGATGAAAAAAATTGTTCCTTTGTTGCTAGAAACAATGAGTTTCTCTACATGGAAAAAGAGTCTGAGGAGCAGAAGAATGAAAAGATTGAAGATCCTCTTGAAGAGGGTGAAGGAGTAGTTGGCCTGAAAGTAGAACTCATATGTGCCCTAGATGAGATTGATGATCTCAGAGATGAGATTGAGAAGTTGAAAAGGGAGATCAGGCAACAAAAGAAACTTGCACAAAAAGAGTTTGACAAACTAAGCAAGGAACTTACAAAATCTACCCAAAATGTGGTAGATTTGAAGTTGAAACTAGAAGAAGCCAAGAGAGTAGGAGATGTAGTTCAATCCAAACTACAGTATGAAGCTAACCAATACATGAAGCTTGAGGAGTAAATTATTGCTCTAAGGAGGGATTTGGCCAAGGAAAATGAACAAATAGAGAAAGGAATCAAACTGAAAATTGGTCAAACATTTTAGATGAATTATTAAGCACCCAAAAGCCCACAAACAAAGAAAAGACAAGCATATGTTTGGAGAAATGACAAAGCTCTTTTCATGGAAAAATTTAAGAAACCCCTGCTCGGTGAAGGTGTAAAATCTTGGTGAATCTTGTATACTTCTCAATAAAAATATTAATTTTAGTGGAATTTTTTTTAATTTTTCAGGAAAAAAAAATCTCAATTGGAAAATGTTTTCTAATCATTAAAAGTCTTTGGAAAATACCGGTGAATTGCAATTTTTTTTAAATCAATAAAATATTTTCATTGGCGATTAAAATCTATTTCCAAACCTAGAAAAAAATTTCATTGGTAAATTAAACTTGTTTTCAAAATAGAAAAAAACAATATTGTTGGCGATTAAAACTTTTTTTTAAACCAAAAAAAATATATCCATTGGTGAATTAAACCTATTTTCAAATGCATAAGAAAAAACATTGGCGAATCAATATAACCATGACCGTTTGATGAATTTTTGATGGACGACTGTAGTTGCACTCTAGAAGTAAATCTTTGAATCACTAGATTTTTGAATTGAAACCTCTAGAATAACACTAGAACCGTTAGATTTTCATAAATAAATGGTGTAGATTTTATTAATTATTTAGGTCTGTCGGTCATCATGCTCTTTTTTACCATTTAATATTTCCTAAGTCATGCCAAAATATTTTATGACAAAGCCTTAAATATTAAGTCTTTAATCTTGAGGGTCGAGTTTTGTCAACCTAGCGATCTCCCCATTTTAAATTATGCATGTGCATAAAGTTTGTTTTAAAAGGACCGTTCGATGAATTTTTGATGGATGGCTATAGTTGCATCCTGGAAGTAAATCCTTGAAGCACTAGACTTGCAAATTGAAACCTCCGAAATAACAGTAGAACCATTATATTTTTAGAAATCAATGGTTGAGATTTTATTAATTATTTAGGTTTGTCGGTCATTGTGCTCTTGTTTACCGTTTAATATTGCCTAAGTCAGACCAAAATATTTTATGAAAAAGCCTTAAATCTTAAGTCTTTAATCCTAAGGGTCGAGTTTCGTCAGCCTAGCGATGTCCCCATTTTAAATTATGCATGTGCATAAAGTTTATTTTAAAAGAGGGACCATTCGAGGAATTTTTGATGGACAACTATAGTTGCATTCCAAGTAAATCCTTGAAGCACTAGACTTGCGATTGAAACTTCCGAATAACACTAGAACCGTTAGATTTTAGAAATCAATGGTTGAGATTTTATTAATTATTTAGGTCTCACAATCATCGTGCTCTTGTTTACCATTTAATGTTGCCTAAGTCAAACCAAAATATTTTATGACTTGGAGGAAGGTTTTGGGTGACTTTCTTTTCTTCTCTATTGTTTGTTAAATTCAATTCACATTCTACTCAAAAACTCGGTTGAAGGCCTCAACTAATGTTACAAAAAAATTTAGTAATGAATTGTGTGATGTGTGATGTGTCTATATTTTAATTTAACAGTTCTTGTAATATGTACTTTGTGAATGGTTTTTTTCCACAGTTAGTGGCTTTTAGTTTTTTCCTTTTGGCCATGTTGGTTATATACTAACTACTATGTACTTCAGCCTTTAGCAATAGCTACTTAAATTAAAATACTTTTCGTGGCTCCATTCTTGTAAATCCTTTTTGCTTTGGTCAATATAAAAATGTTAAATGTGGTTTTTAAAACTAATAGTAATTATCAACATATAGTTCTGATCATTAGTGTGCAAAATTTATTGCGACTTATTAGTGAACATTGATAATGATTAAGGTAAAACATGACATTTAATTCTATCTTTTCAATGTGTCAAATTACTCTACCTTTCATTTATTCTATTGAAATTCTCAATCTTCTTAAAGAAAGTTTGGTTGCGGTACTGTGGGCGACGACACAGATTAATGCCATATGAATAACCAAAGTGATTGATTGGATAGCTTTATATTGAAAACTGCACGATGTACTATAGAATTGTAGATGATGATGTCAATAATCCAGTGATTTAGTGAAACAATATTTGTAATGATTTGATATCTATTAACAACGGTTTTACTCGCAATAAACAGGTCGAATAAAATCTCCACAGACAAGACCATGAAGAGTCTATCCTTCTTGAAAGATATGAAACAAAGACAACCTAGGAGATAATTCTACATTTATAGAGCAAATATTGACTTCCATTTAATCCCAAGTCTTCGATAATTAGGTCATGGTTGTACTAGGGTCACTCTCGGGTAATGATGTGACAATTGTTGTTTTTTTCCTTTAGGGAGGAGGGGGCAATCCATACGAACACGTACACTTACATATACACATTTCTATATTGTTTCTTTGAACATTTTAAATCAACTTTCCAATTTAAAAGAATAAACTTGAAATTCATGATAGCAATAAATTTGACATTGAATCTCAAAGATCATCACTAATTTCCTTTGCTATCACTTAAGTAAATTTAGCATTAAGCATTCAACAATTCAATGGAAAATCAAAGATTTTCAATGAAACTATTTCCATTCACTTATATTTTTTGGAACATTTTCAAAAATATTAAACATCTATTCTAAAGTAAAACATAAAAAATACTAAAAAATAAAAGTTTCTCCTGGTTATTCTCCATGGATGCCCCAAAATAATTAATTAAAACAAAGCAAATCGCTTTATATTTCACTAGATTGCTTCATAACTATGTATAAAATGGTACAAGTGTTTAGAGAGGGGGTTTTGTTTATGGACATCGAATAGGCTCTGTATGCAGCCTTAAACAGCACAACATATAGTCTTGTTCATTCGAACTTACAAAACCAGCTACAAAAGATACTTAGATAGGTAGCTATCCATAAAGCTCTGATATCAATTAATGTATATGTGCATACAAAGTTTTACGGCGGAATGGTTCAGAAAATAGGAAAAAGGAACAAAAATTAAATGAAGTTTTTGCTCCTCCGACATCCACAAATTTTGAACTTAAATAAAATAAAGAATCCTATGGCCTTATATAGAGCACAAGGCTCAAATAGGATAAGACTTCTACATGAGGGGGAATCTAAAGGACCAATCTAATCAAGGCACATTGAATATTGTGACCAATAGGAGAATTGCAATTGAAGTCAATGGAATTCAACTCCAATTGCTCATTGAAGCTCTTCAGGTTTTACACTTTCATATTTTTCAGGAAAATAACTTGAATCAGGATTGCACATAGGAACTCTCCATATATTTAGAATGATGAGTTCATTATCTTGTTCCTACGCCTTTTAATCTGGATCAGGTTCTTTGTTCTTGGGGATGAGCATCCTCAAAAGTGGGTGCAATCTACCACTAAGTAAGTGGAATACCGGGATCCCAAGTATTCCAATCATATACACATCTCTCTCATCATTTTTCCCATAACATCTGACTTGAACGGAATATAAGTTGATCCGTGATTCAAATTTTCTGGACCGTCCATACCCGAGCATTGCATCAAAATCAATATCTCCTACAATCACAAAATTCCAAATATTAAATCCCTTTTTAAACAAATATACTACCATATAAATAAAACCATTATTCAAATGTTAGTACAAAATCTATAAAACTTGCTTTTAAAAAA
Source organism: Sequoia sempervirens (assembly GCA_007258455.2). Lineage (NCBI taxonomy): Eukaryota > Viridiplantae > Streptophyta > Pinopsida > Cupressales > Cupressaceae > Sequoia > Sequoia sempervirens. The sequence continues at coordinate 230,084,142 of VDFB02373365.1, forward strand.
AAAAATGCTTGCATATGTACCAGATCACCGGGATCAATGTATAAAATTTTAAAAAGATTGACATTTCATTTGATGTTTCAACCTGGTACCTGGTATTCAGCTTTACCCACTTACTTTCTCAGACCTCGGTTATACCGGAACTCCAACTTACCAGACCAGAGTCATTCGCTTGATCTTTACATTACCTTTTTCCTTTTCTATGTTTCCGGTACCCAGTACCCGGTGTATGAAACACTTACCATACGAAGTACTCTCTTTTTTTTCTTTTTTTTTTAAACCAAAGATTTCTCTTTCCTTTTCACTTCCAATTCGTTAGCTCCTACCATAGAAGTTATATTTCACTTGGGTCCCCAAGCCTTTTCAGTCTTGGGGCATGTTGTGAGACCACACAACAACTTGCAACCAATAAAACCAAATTTAAAATTAGACTTGAAATTAAATCACCAGTTGTAAATTAAAACTTATGCATATTTTAAAACAATAACTTTCTACCTTTACTTAGATTCTGGCATAAAAAATAAAACTCCACCGGAAACATCCATGTGTTCTCTTGATTAATTCCATTTTTTGGAACTTAGTAAATATAATCAGTTCATTAACATTGAACTACATAATATAGTAATCCTCCAAAGCCAACCAAAGATAGAGCCTTGCTACAAGTCAAGTGTCCATAGCCCCGACAAGGCTATCTCTGTAATTCCTTCCAAACATAGTTCTACTTTCAGTCAGACATCCATAGCCCCGATAGAGTTATTTGGATAGCCTAGAGAGTTGATATCACCTTTTTTTTTTTGGATATAGCAATGATAGCTCATCTTTCACTTTTGATATTGCAATAATAGCTCATTTATCAACTTGCAAGCAATGAAGCACTGCTATTAGCTTGGGAATTATAGTGGTAGTGAAGGTTACTTTTTGATTTTTCATTCAATGTGAATCCCTTCATCAATTGACTACTTCCCAAAAACTCATTTAACGATTCCTTGTAATTGTGTGTTTCTAGCTAAATTTTACCAATTATTCCAAATCCTAACTAACTGTAGCCCATTATATGTTAAAAGATATGCATAAATTAAAATTTAGCAATAGACAACTTAATCACCAAACTTAAATCTAAATTTAGAAACATTAGTTACGACCCTTCTAATTGAATTTATGGAAATTTCTAAAACTTTTGCTAACTATCTCGACTTGATGGCACTGCATTGCATTAATGGATCAAAATGCCATGATTACCTTGAAAAACAATCACGTTATTTTTCCTTAAATTCACACGCCTTGTTCAGCACATATTTTCTCTCTACTTCTCTAGGTGGTGACGTGTAATGTCTTGCAAACTTTATTCTCGTGTATAATCTGCACACTTGACACCTCAATAAATCATTACGAATTTTTTAAACAATTGGAAATGACCCCTATTAATTCAAAATCTTTGACTTACCTCATTCACAATCTCCATACTACTCAATTCTAAAGCAATTTCACCAAACATGTGCAAAGAATTTATTTGATTTAACCTTTAATTTTAAATATTATTAACTAGTTTCCACCTTGCACATACGATTTCAAAAAAAAACTTCAAGAAACTATGTATCGCTACACTGCTCACAGGTTTCTATAAATTCATACATTTCTTCTCAAATTCTCCACACTTTCTTTTCTTTCTCTCTTTTCTTTTTACATTTTCTGTAATTTTGTTCTGTTCTATGCTTTACTTGTGCTTCTTAAACATGGATACTCCCATTTCCTTAAGTTGTTCTCACAGACATAACATTTTCTTGGGAAGCGTCACATCACAAAGGCTTGAAAAGGTTTTCATTGTTAGGACTTTCAACTTTAGTGTGACAAATTTATGCTTGGTCCTTGGGGAAAGATATGTTGCATCCAGTTGCTACTTCCATTTTTATTTTGACATAGCTTCTCATTTTGTAGCTTCACTTATGGACATTGGATTACGTGGTTAAGATGTTTGTGTTGCTGCCAACCTAATAGTTAAGCTTGGATTCTTGGAGAATTTGGACACCATTTTAGCTGTTGCACACCCAAACATTGGGATTCCTTCTATGGATGATATTCCTCAGTTCTTGAATCATGGGGAAGTGGTTCCACTTTGGCCTTTTCTTTTTGATCTCCATATCCAAGATTTTGAAGTTCACCAGGAACTCGCCAACATAGGGTATTTAGCCTTGATAGAAGAGGTGTCCCATATCGACTAGATAACTATTACCACCTGTAACTTTTCTCACCTTTTCTTTTGAATCCTCCTTTTTTGATTTTCTACAAGTATTTTGACATCTGATGTATATATGTGATATACACACATATATTTATACTTTTTGTGGTTATCTCTCTTTTAAAAGCGCATTTCATTGTTTATGGTTTTATTGTTTTAGTTTAGTTCAACAAATTGTTTCAGTTTCACTCTCATGTTCAAGATACATTTAAGCAAAATTTGTTAATGTAGAAGCCGAGCAAGGAAAATGAAACAAAAAAAAATAAACAAACAAAAAACCCTAAAAAAAGAACTAAGCTAACACTACACTAAACTAACCCTAACTACCCTAACTCTAATATTACAACAAATTAACTCTAACTAAGAAATTTATTTCAATTTCTACAACTATTTCTTCTACAGTTTTAGTATGAATTACAATAGGTTTATCTTTGAATTCCCTTATCAACATCTTCAATGTCCTACTATAATAATGAAAAATCTTAAGTTTCTTGTATTGAAACATCATAAATTCGGAGGTGTACTTATGCAAAATATGGATTAAATGTATGAAAATGATCTCATTAGAGATCGGTTGCACACATTTCATCTGGCGCAACAATATTGTACCTTCTTCTAGCCTTAGTCCATTTCCATGAACAACTGTGTTCATTTCCTTATTTTTTTCTCTTTTTAAAACCTTCATATCTTCGGTCATGTCTTTGCTTTGCATTGTGTTAGACCAAGATGTATCACTATTTATATCATTATTAGAAAGATAAAAAGTAAAAACTTGATATTATGTATCATTATCGGAAAGAGAAAAAGAAAAAAATTGGTCATGTTCAAAACTTGCTACCTTTTGGTCTATGAGGAAGGAGCTAGGTGATCCAAGAGCTCTTGCAGAGTATGGAGATAATGAAGAAGATCATGAGTTTAGAAAATTGTGGAATATAGAGCATCTAGATGAACGAGAGGATAAAGGAAGTGATGATGAATCTAGTTATCATAGGGAAGAAGAAATCCATGTCAATTTCAAATTTGGTTTAAGGCCACAAAAGAAGCATTTACTACATGAGTAGCCATATATGAAAAAATGGGTTATGAAGGTGGTCCTTTGGGGTCCCAAAGATAAGGCCCTTGGATAGTAACAAATTTAGAGCATAGAAAACTAGTTGATAAATTTGGCCTTGGGGTTGGATGTGAAAAAGTAGACCTAGTGCATACAGGTCAATTTGTTAGAGCTTCAAATCCTCATCCTCATGGTCAGACACAATCACAACTAGGACATGCCCATGGTGTAGAGCTTAGTGCAACTGGCACTGCCTCTAGTGGCGATGGTATGGGTAGTAGCACTAGTAGTGGTCAACATGTGCTACAACAACAAATTACACACAAGAGGACAACAACACAATATACCACAAAAAAACCAAGTGATCAAGGCATACAAAAGAGGCAAAGGATTTTGACAGGTCCAAGTCACACTACTAGTGGATCCACCATAAAGGAGTTATTTCCAGGCACTCCCCCACTACCAATTAGTCTACCTGTGACATCATTAGCAACTACAAGTAATCCTATTCCTTTTCCATTCAAGCATTCCATTGTTCCTACGTCCCTAGGTTTTGATTACATTGAAGAGTTTAAAAAGAAATCAGAATTGAATAAAAAAGAAAAGAAGCAACTGATGGAGAGTGTATCTGTTGTAACTTCAGAGCCTACAACAACCATGGTATCACCCACATTTGACACAAATAAAGAAATCATGGAGTACACAATTCTTGTTCCCATAGTTCAAAACAAACTAGCAAATCATATGGCTCCATCTGAATTCCAGCTAAACAATATTCAATTGGATTTTTCTGGACTCATAAATACTGACAAAATTAATGTATCAAAGAAGAACAATGAATTTTTGTACACATCATTGCTAAAGCAAGATAGAGAGAAAAAAGGTTGAAGACTCAAATTGAAAATTTACAAGAAGACCTAGCAAATGAGAAAGTAAAGAGGAAAGCAACAGATAACAAGAGCAATGAATTAGAAAAAAGAATAAAAAAATCTACCTCTACATCAACAAGCAAAGAGGATAAGAAGAATGAGACTATAGTCAATGAACTAAAGCAAAGGGTAGATGAGAGCAACAAGAAATATGATGAGGAAAAATCCACTTTAGAAAAATTAAGAATAAGCATTGCGAATGGAAATGCACAGTGGGAACAAAAATCAGAGAAGGAGACAAAAAGAAATGAAAGATTGGAGGAAAAGCTGATGGAAGCAAAAAATGAAATTAAGTCTTGTCAAAGTAAGTTATCTGCATTTTGTAGAGAAACAATGGGGCATATGAAACAAAAGATCTAGGATGAAATAATGCAGGGGATTGATCATTTGTGTGACATGTTTCAATTTATTGATGCTATCAGACAACATCATAAGAAGCTCAAAAAATATTTAATGGACAATAAAAATGTGCTAGCATTAGAGAAATATGCAAATCAAATTCAAAAAATAGTTGACAAAGCTAGTGACAATGTTTTGAAATCAAAAGGGATTACTAATCGGCTTGCCACATCAATGATGTTGTCATCTGTCATTGAAAAATGTTTGAGAATGCGTGAAACAAAGGAATATTTTCATTTGGTTGCAGACAAGTTGAAGAAGGTGGATGAAAAGGTAAGGAACTTCACAGAGCTTGGTTTGCTAGAGGATTTTGACACAAATGAGTGATTCATTGGAAATAATGATTTCAGAAAGATGGAGGATGCAAGGAAGATTGATTTGGACCAGTTTCCTCAGAACCCAGATGTGGTGAACTATTTGGATTCCATTGCTAACCCTGAATGCAAAATTGGCTGAAGAATCCAAGACAAGTTCCAATTTGAATCATGAGTTGTTAACAAATCTTCAAGTCAAGAAGCATCAATTAGAACAAATGACAATTCCACCACCTGAAGAGTGGAAGTTGCTAGAAAAGGTGATGTAGTGATTTGATTGTTGATAATATGAGTTTCTAAGTTACAAGTCAGCTCCGTGCAGAGTTTTCTTTGTGCAATATTTTGCATTGCCAATGCCTCTATGTATTCCTTCATGTGATAATCAATTTAAAATATCAAATTCAGACTTCACTAATGTGTTGATGTTCAATTATCTGTATTATTTATCATATCATTTGAAGAAAAAGTCTCGTAGTGGTTTCAACTACTAGATACACTTTAAACTATTGCTAATGTTCATTGTCGTATATGCTACTGATACTATTGTTAATATGTTATTAAGCTAATAAGCATTGAGTTGAGTAATGAATCACTGTGTACATGTTCAAGTTTTACTTTTAACACAATTAAAATATGAACTATAAGGTGATTTTAATTGCAATAATCCATAATCTTAGTGAAATTGCATTACAATTCACACATCAATACTCAATCTCCATGACTACTTAGCAAATGCACTAAAAATTTATATGAATTCATGCTTTAATCAAGGTACTTTAACTGGTTCATTAAACTAGAGCTAGAATTAAAACATATGTCAATGCATAATGATGAAGAAGATTAATGAAATATCATTGATTAGATTTCATTAATAATTCATGTAAAATGTTACAACTCGAGATACGATAGACTCAAAATAAGGGAGAAAAACAAGCATAGTTGCTAGTCCTCTGAGTTTTATAACCTTGTCGCGGAGTTCTAAATTTTCATAACTTCCTGATTCCCCAACTTGGTTCACTTTTTTTAGGAACTGAGTTGCAATCCTTTTAGACGTAACCTTTGAGTTATGGTGTGTGGATTTATTTTGCTTTTTCTAAGTAGTTTTCTGGTGGATTATCTATTATTGTAATTGGAATGGTGGATTTTTGGTTACTTTCATTGTTGTGGTTAATATCACTCAAAGTCTCGATTTTGGTGCTTTTCCTAACTTTAGTCGCTAGTCCTCAGAGTTTTATAACCTTGTCGTGGAGTTCTAAATTTTCATAGCTTCCTGATTCCCCGACTTGGTTGATGGTTCACTTTGTTGAGTTGCAAGTCTTTTTTGGTCATTTTTCTAGTCGGTGGGTTGGAGGTTTCAAAAACTTTGAAACTTCAGACTTTGGTTCTAAGGTTCCAAGTTTCAGCAACCACGCAACATTATGGACTTATCTTTCCTTTCAAAGGAATCATCATCTGACATCTCATTAAATGCTATGTACGGACTAACCTTGAGTTGTCTTTTCAGGAATTTCAAAAAGCATGCAGGTTTAAAGGCTATCTTTTCAAGGAATGAAATTGAATGCTGCATTTACTGCATGTCCTATAAAAAATGATGGCATAAGTGGGTGCCGAAGTTTTACTCATACATTTAGCCTTCTTTCTCATTCTTTTCCAAGGCTAGTACTTCTCAAAGTGCAAACATTCTATCTCCGTGAATTTGCGCTCAAGCAGAGTGGAATTGAAAACAACTAGTTTGGAATTAAACACACCTCTTGTTGATGACATAAGTTGAGGTGGCAAAAAATTTGCTAAGTTTTTCAGCTTCATTTCCTTCTTCTACAATCTACTCTTCTAGGTGTTTGTGTGTTTATTTATGTGCTGAGAGTTCATGCAGTCCATAATTCTGCTAAGAAGAGTTTTGGGCACACTTGGAGAGTGACGAGAATTCTGAGCTGGATATAAAACTGTTAGAAAGTGGGCTAGCTCATGCTAGAGGGTTTCTAGAAGCTGTGTTGAGTGTGGACCTAATAAGTGCATGTGCAAGAAGGTACATTTTGGAGACACAAGAAATTAAAGCCGCAAACAAGACTATAATTTCAGAAATTTATCCTGAAGTTGTTTCCCATGCACTAAGGATTGTAGAAAGGGAACCTATAGAATACATGTTTGTCGTAGTCGTAGGTGAATTTTTCTAAGAAAATAAA
>VDFB02373365.1:230091350-230440656 GCA_007258455.2 Sequoia sempervirens
TTATTTGTTACATTTTGTCCCCTTTAGACTTTACTTTCGATTTGACTCTTGTTGTAATAGTTTTCTAAAATGACTTTTTAATAATATAACTCTTTTACTATTGGAATAGTGAAAATTGCATTGAATGGATTTATGAAGCGATACATTTTGATTTGGTTGTTTGTTATGTAATTATAATTGTATAAATGGTATAATTTCTATTTGAAGTTGATACAATCTTGATCATATTTGATCTTATTAACACTCATTTTAACTGATAAGTCTTTATCTTCAATTTTTTTGCTTGATCATATTTGATTTTATTAACACTCATTTTAACTAATAAGTCTTTATCTTCAATTTTTTTGTTTGTTGTCCAAGTTCAAATCTATAATTTGTGGGATTGACCTTAGGTTGATTTTAGTAGTTACAAAAATGAATGTTGAACTTTTAAATTTTATATTCAAATTGAGGGTCAACCTAAGCTTTCCTACTAACCATCACATACCTATTCAAAGTAGAAAAAAAATGAATTAATGCCTTTAATGTTGTATTTGAGGACTAACCTTTTATTCATTTTCACATCAATTCGAATCTTAAAGATTCAACACACATTTTGAAAAATCATTTAATTGATTACTACATTCCCTAAAGAAATCAACACCTAAAGAATTTTTATAGGTTTCAGAAATATCTTTTAAATTTTTCAGAAGATATTAAATTTGTATGTAGATAGTTTGACCAATAGAGAACAAATTCTACATCCAAAAAACTACTCAAAGGTGTTGGTAAACATTTCTAACTAGACAAAACAAACCCCAAACATCCAAGTGAGCCACAAAGTAAGTATTAATGTTTAGCAAATATCAAATCTCCACACAGATGTTCAAATCCATAGACTTAGATCTTTTATTCATGTAAATTTGTTATGTAGACTTTCAAATGACCCACATCAATATATAAATTTTTTAATTTCATTAAAATCATTCATATAATTAGTTTTGATTGTTCTACATATTGAAAATTACTTGCAACCATTTGTCAAAATATATTTGCATCATATTTTTAGAAAATTACATTTAATTTATTTAATTTGCACATTTATTTTATCACTTTAGTCTAGGTATTTTCTAATGGTAGATAAATTAATCTTGAAGTAATTATTTAAATTTTATTGCTTATTTATTATATCCTAGAATAATATGTAAATGTGATTTTATTTTCTCTTTTCATTTTGACAAACTCATCTACCCTTACACCCACTTTAGGTTTCCCCTTAGGATAACTTATACAAGCCAATATTTAAATTATTACTTTTCTAATTTGGGGCTATTATACTTATAAGTTTCATACTTAATTTCCAACGTTATTTAAATATTCATTATCTTTCTAGGATTATATTTTATGGAAAGAGCTAGCAAACTATTATATTACTTTATGAAGGATTTCTCATTTGAGCCTTGAAATTTCTTCTCAATTAGGTGATCAAGATATCCATATTGGTTCAATCTCTCAACGACTATGGCTTCATTCTTCTAAAAAAGATACTTAAGTTAAAGGAAAGGGAACATAATTAACATATTCAAAGATATGATAGTATTAGTTCAATTGATAATAGGAAATTATGCTCTTCTTCTTCTTCTTTGGGTTTTACCAAACCTAGGAGATATTGATATAATTTTTAGCACTTCTCAACTCAAATAAAAATTCTCAATGAAATCACACCTCTTGAAATAAAATCAAATCTTGAATAAGTAGATCTTGACCAAGCAAGAACTCTTATTGATTCTATAACCCTTATTTTTAGATTTTAGTAATCTACAGTGTAATTTCCCTTAATGTAACAATACGTTATTGAATATTTATAAGCTACCAAAAAGTCTGAGACTATATTAAATAGAGGGGTTGGATTAGGCATCTCATATCCTAAAGAAGGGAAAATCCCACCTAAGCTCCCTACTTGTGAACTTATCTACTACTGCAATTTAATGGCCAGGTGATACACTTCAATGGAGAGGGAATCAATATCTGGCGGAAGGTAGATTCTTTAGAGAAATAAGCTGATCAGTGAGTCTATGGCCTTTAAGTAAGCATGGATGGTGATATTCTTAGCCACCAAGTATGGGTCTTCTAAGCACCTGTACATCCTATGGAATCATGTATTAAATAGCGGCAATGGTTCATGTGGTTCTTTCTTGATTGTAGAAAATTTGTGGTATAGGATAGCAGGGTCGACATAGGCCCGGAGTTGGTTAATAAAAGAATCTTCCAAATTTTTCCAACTCAGGATGGATGTGGTAGGCAGGTTCAGATACCAATTGTAGGCCATATCCCCTAACGAGTAGGGGAATAGTCTACATGCCATGTCATGGTGTTCAATTTGAGCCCGAGTATAGGCATCTTTGAATTCATGTATGTGCTCTTCAGCACTTCGTGACTCTCCATAAGCATACCTGGGGAAAAATTTATTTGGATTTTTAGGAATTTTGTGTATTCCACCAAGAATAATTCCTGGTGGTGAAGGAATATTAGAAAAGAATGCCATGGGTGGCTATGGGTTTGGTTGTGCCAGCTGTGGGATTACTCAAAATTTGAGTGGAGCATGTGGTGGTGTTAACAATTGTGAAATTAAGACCCTACGAGCTTTGGGTATGACAGTGATGTAAGCAAGGTGGCGATGACTCTCTATCTAATTCAAATTGACCAGATTCAAATAAGGAAACAACCCTTGAAACACAATTCTCTCAACTTATTCCAAACACTCACCAAAAGCCTTGTAGCCCTCAAAACTCAACTTTAGGAGATATCTTTTGGTGAAGGCCGTAGAAAGGCCAACCTAACACCAAAAAGACTCACCATAGAACTTCACACAACATACCATAGGATCACAAGAGGTTTCTTTGACACAACATTAAGAATCAATAAACTGCCCCTGTTTTAGGCTACTCAATTAGCCCTATTTTCCAAAGGAAGTACTTCCTAAACTCCAATTTTTTACTCAAAATCCTTTGAAATTCACAAATTGTGCCTAAAAATAATAGATTCCACCAATATTTCTTAGATACATGACCTCTATGATGTTGATCCAACAAACCCTCACTTTATATGCAAAAAGGCTAGGGTTTATTCAATCTCCTATTTCCCAGACTTACTAGACACAATCAATACATCCAACAGACTCAAATAGGTCTGCACAGACTCACAAAATCTTCACAAGTTCAATTCTAACAATAGTTCACCAAAACCCTATCTCAACATCTCATTTTTGCATAGAGAAACACCTTTACTAGCCCTAGAGCATCATCCCAATTTGAACAACTCAACTCCTCTATCTTCAAAACCATAGAAACACATAACCTAGCATTAGATGAGTCATTCCACTAAGGCATAGGTTTGGACAGTAGGTGGAATGACTAAAACATCCTTTAAACTTCTATCAAACCATACTCTGGCCTTTTAACAAGCAGTTTCATAAAACTAAAAAGGTCTCCCTCCAAGCATAGTGAGAGACTCTCAAAATGGATACATATGAAATTTAAAACATGCCTCAATAAAATATTATGAGTTTTAAAGTAATTACAAGTTGTACGTGATCGTATAGTAGATGTAAAGTTCATAAACACAGGAAAATTTATAAAAAGAGTGTTGTATTTTGATTGGAAACTCCAATATAGCAATCAACCACTGATCTTCGAGCCTTTTGAGGCTTTTTATACATATTCCATCCAAATTCTAACTGAAAAAATGCCTATAATTGCTTTTCAAATTCTATGACCTTTCACATTCCCTAAAAGTTGAATTTTTGACAATTTTTGGTCTTGACAACATTTTTACATTTTTGCAACTTTTTCTCTTTTACCACAAATGACTCTAAAACCCCCCCAATTACATCATATGGTCTCATTAGAATTTATTTACTCGAAATCCCTAGACTCACCTACTGACCAACCTATCAAATGATCAAATTTTCAAATAAGGCTTAGGTGCTCCTGCACCATACAACCCCACTGAAAAAGAACTCATGTCACATGAGTTATGCCTTGTTCCATGCTTTATCATTGCTCCACACACTCTCTAGTCTGCAAATCTCCTTGATTCAAATACTGAGATCTTATGATCTTCCCTGCATCCTTGTTCTTGTTTTCTTTTGAACTTATCTCCATCCCTACCATTAGACCTATTAATGGTCTTCTACCAATCCCTTGCTCAAAATATAATTGCATTCCTTTATCTATACCCACAAACAAAGACATGTTAGTAATTACTTGAACTATCTTCTTCTTTATCTCATCTCCATGCTTGTAACTGCCCTTAACTTCTTTCCCACTCTGTCATCTCTTTACTGTCTTTAGTCCTACTGTCTTGTCAGCCTTTTGTCCCATCATATAGTCCATTGTACTCACTGTACCATCATATCCCTCATACTTTGCAACTTTACTTCCTACCAAAGGACACACAATGGTCCCCACCATGACATTAGCATACCAATCCATTGTCAATTCACCCTTCAATCCTGCATTCATCTTCACACCTCCCGTCAAAGCTTTCTTAGACTTTGAACCAATTGTAACACCCATCTTTATGTCTTCCTTCACATCCTTTACAAGTTCCTTGTTCCTACACAAGAATACCTTAGCCTTACCCTTATCATCTTCCACAAGTGGAGTCAAAACAAATGTACATCCACCTTTTTCTATGGTATATGTGTTTCCTCTTCCATCATACAATGCACACCTGTCAAACTACCGAGGACTACCTAGGAGTAAGTAGCAACAATCCATGGGAAAAATATCACACACTACCTTATCTTTATAACCTCCAATTTGAAATTCTACAACTTGTTCATTGACCAAAAGAGACTGCCCATCACTCAACCAAGACACCTTGTGTGGCAACTCATGGGGAAATTTTTTCAAATTCATTTTACTAACCATCTCACTTGACACTATATTCTTAGTAGAGCCTGAATCAATGACAATTTTGCATACCTTATTCTTGCACTTACATGTGATCTTGAAAAGATTCTTTCTTTGCAATGGCTCCATCTCCTTTGCTGCCTTAAGAATGGTCTTTCTCATCATCAAAATTTCACTTGTCTTAGGAGAAACATGTAAAATTGTAGAATTTTTACTCACATTCCTCCTCTTGAACTATTTGAGCCCTCCTTTTAGTCCTCTTTTCACCCCCACTATATGAACTACCAAAATTTTCAGGACATTTCCAAGAAGGATGACCATATTAATTACAATTGTAACATCTCCCTACAAAAATATTTGAATTTCTACCCCCACTGAATCTACCTCTAGAACCCCTAAAACCACCTCTTGCATCAACACCTTGCTCCTTACCTTTATTTTCCTCTTATTTTTCCTCAAATGGCTTCCTTGATGTAGGGATTGATCCTCTCCCTCCTGTACTATTACCTCTACCTCTAACAGATTTCTCTCACCTTCTTTTGATCTTTTCCTCCACCCTGATTTCCAATTGAAAACATTCCTCAACAATCTTTGGGTTAGCAAAAACCAATTCATCTTGTATATTGACTCTAAGGGCACCTAGATATCTAGCCACTTTTTCAACTTCATCTTCATCCCTTCTTGACCTTATACTTAGTTTGTAGAATTCATCAGTATAGGCCTTAACATCTAGATCCTTTTGCTTCAAACCTTACAATCTTTTATATAATTGAACTTCATAATCCTTTGGAAGAAACTTACCTTTCAGTTTTTGTACCATCTTGTCCCAAGAATATATCCTTGAATTTCCTTGCTTTCTCCTTTTTGCTTGCTCGTAGTCCCATAATAGAAGTGCATGAACTTTGAGTTGTTTTTTGCAACCTTCACCTTCTGCTCATCTGAAATATCTTCACTCTCAAACTGGTTGTCCATGGATGCAATCTAGTCAAGCAACTCTTCCTCATTTAAATTTACACCATACATAAGAAGATCAACCTTTACCTTCATTGAATCACCTTTTACTGCCTTGAGCAACTTTTCCATCCTCTGATCTAACTCCTCATCCACATCTTCATATTCTTCATCTTCCTCCTTTGTTTCACTCTCTTCATTCTAATCTCTTCTTTTCTTTGTCTCCAAGGCAACAAGCCTTGCCAATACTGCATTGTGTGACTCTAGAAGCTTAGCATGCTTCTCCTTAAACTCCTACAACTCTCTAGTAGCACCAACACCCTTCAAAGCAATCCTTACAATCTTGTCTATTCACCTTCCAATCACCTTTCTTCAAACCTGCAGAATTCAACCACAAGAGACCTTGTCCTTGAGCTCTGATACCACCTGATGTAAGCAAGGTGGTGATTACTCTCTATCCAACTCAAATTGGTTGGATTCAAACAAGGAAACAACCCTTGCAACACAATTCTCTCAAATTATTCCAAACACTCACCAAAAGGCTTGTAGACCTCAAAACCAAACTTTAGGAGATATCTTTTGGTGAATTCTATATAGAGGCCAACCAAACACCAAAAAATCTATAGAACCTCACACAAAATACCAAAAGATAACAAGAGGTTTTTGAGACACAACATTGAGAATCAATAAACTGCCACTATTTTAGGCTACTCAATTAGCCCTATTTTCCAATGGAAGTACTTCCTAAACTCCAAGTTTTATCTCAAAATCCTTTGACAGTCGTAAATTGTGCCTCAAAAAAATAGATTCCACCAATATTTGTTAGAAACATGACCTCTATGATGCTGATCCAAAAAAACCTCACTTTATATGCAAAAAGGCTAGGGTTTATTCAATCTCCTATTTCCCAGACTTACCAAACACAACCAATGCATCCAAAAGATTCAAATAGGTCTGTATAGACTCACAAAACCTTCACAAGTTCAATTCTAACAACATTTCACCAAAACCCTATCTCAACATCTCATTTCCACATAGAAAAACACCTTTACCAGCCCTAGGGCATCATCCCAATTTGAACAACTCAACTCCTCTGCCTTCAAAACCATAGAAACACCTAACCTACCATTAGATGATTCATTCCATTGAGGAACAGATTTGGACAGTAGGTGGAATGACTAAAACATCCTTTAAACTTCTATCAAACCCTACTCTGGCCTTTTAATAGGAAGTTTCAGAAAACTAAAAAGATCTCCCTCCAAACTTAGTGAGAGACTCTCAAAATGGATCATACATATGAAATTTAAAGCATGCCTCAATAGAATATTATGAGTTTCAAAGCAATTAGAAGTTGTACGGGATCATACAGTAATCGTAAAGTTTAGAAACACAAATTTTTTTTACAAAAAAAGTGTTGTATTTTGACTGGGAACTTCAATATAGCAATCAACCACTAATCTTCGAGCCTTTTGAGGCTTTTTATACACATTCCCTCCAAATTCTAATTGAAAAACGCCTATAATTTCTTTTCAAATTCTATGACCTTTCACATTCCCTAAAGTTGCATTTTTGACAATTTTTGCTCTTGACAACATTTTTACATTTTTGCAAATTTTGCACTTTTAACACAAATGAGTCTAAAACCTCCCAATTACATCATGGATGGTCTCATTAGACCTTATTACTCCAAATCCTTGGACTCACCTATTGACCAACCTATCAAATGATCAAATTTGCAAATAAGGCTTAGGTGCTCCTGCACCAGACATGGATTTGGAGTTCAACTAATGGTTCTAGATTTGTAGTGGATCTGAGAACTCTTTCAAACCTATCAGGTGAAAAGGACTCGATTCGCTCCAGTTTGTTCTTTTGGGCCCTCCTAGCGCTAGTTCTGTTGATGGTCAATGTAACACAACAATGTTAAAATAGAATATTGCTACTCTATTTCTCCTGAAAAAGATAAATAATCTAAAACCATCTATCTTCCAAGGTCTTTGTAGTTGGTTCTCAACTATGCTATCATCATTTAGTGGCCTATGCAACTATAATGTTCAAGGGGTCTACTGGTAAATAGTCCAAACTGAATAGTACAAACTAATCTAACATTTGGGGGTTGTAAATAAATGACAAAATATAGGATAGGGCTTAGGACAACAATACATGAAAAAAAAATTCTTTAAATTCAGACACATAAACTTCATAATGAGCATTTTAAACCAACTAAAACCGTGGAATAACACAATCTATAGCATAACCCGTACCATTGCATTCATTCATAGTGCAAATTTTAAATCATACAACCATTCATCATCACTTTTTTTTTTAAACCTTCTTTCCAAATAACAAAATATCACAAGTTCATTACCAAAATCAATAGATCAACAAATCTAGAGAAACATCATCCACAAATAATTCAACGAAATTATTTTAGATTTAGAATCTTCTATTGATTTTAATCAAATCAAAGACACTTATGCACAACAAAGCTCACTGGCATATGAATGACCATTTCTCATTAACATTATCACTAAACTAACTAACTTTTGAAAATAACATAAATTGCATTAAAGCTGTAAAAAGTATTTTTGAGTATCTTTGCATAAAAAGTTGTAAAATAGTAAACTATCTAATCTCTCGTTCAAGTAGCTAATCTAACTTCAATTATCCGACCTTTACAATAAGTAGAGAATTTTTACATATAGACAAATTTAGGACCAATTCCTCCTATCAAAATTCAAGATCCATAATTTGGGGCCCAGATCCACAATTGTAGGGACGCCCAGTTAACTCCAAATATATGTCTTTGTTGAAATTGCTATAACTGAATAGGTGCACCACCTACTTCTTCAATCCAAAATCTGAACTGCAAGTCTTAACTCAGTTCTATGTTTGATCACCACGTGTTATTCTTGATTTGCCAACCCTGACTCATAGTCATCCATTTTCTCAAAAAATGCCCTGAAAGTTTTCCTATCAAAAAGATAACTGAAACACTTTCTTCACTTTTCACCCTTGTGAGAGGCCCCACAATACTGATCATAATTAGAGAAGACTTTTTTCAGTGCATCATCATTCGGCCCATCAAACCAATCAACTTTAAATGTCGAGTCTTCAAATTTCTTCTTTGTTGTAGTAACAATGTCTTTTAGATGACAAATGTTTGTGATTTCCCACTGCATGTCAGTTTTGATATCAAGCAGCCTATCCATGAGTGTCAGATCATCAATATCTCCTTGTTTCATTATTTCATTGAGTCTTTCCACCCAAGCATCTTTTATATCTCCTAATGATTCAAGTCTGTGATCAGGAGGTAAAATTTTACCAATGAGTTTTGAAATAATCTCCTCAAAGATGCCTACTTGTTCCCATATTTCATGAATGATTTTAAGCATGATAATTCTCTTTTCAAGGAGATTCTATGTTTTGAAGATAGATACATTAATGGATTTGGAAATAAAATCAGGGCATTCATCCCCCAAAATTCAGTTATTGGACTAATTCCTCATCATAAATTTTAGCAATCATCTTTACCTTCCCCAAATACTCCTTGAGTTTTTCTTCCTCCTACCACCATTTCCTTATGGATTCTTCCATCTCCTTAACCAACTTAATAACTGCAAAATAGAACTTAAAACGTTCATCCAAATTCTCATTTATATCTAACTTAAATACATTAAACCAGTTATCAAACCATGTGGCCTTCTTTTTCATTTCATTAAGGCCATCCACCTCTTTTCTGCTCATCAAAACAAGGGCCTCTAAGGGTGCAAGTTGTATAGGAGTAGATGAAATTAACTCTTTTATAAAATTCTTCATTTTTCCCACTTCTTCCTTAAGCTCATCCTTGGCCTACTTATCTTTAATCAATCTTGACTTGGTGGTGGTGGAAACAATTTCTATCAAATTTATTTGTTGGCTTCTGGTATGCTTTTCTAGATTAACAGTACTTATTTGATAATCCTCAGGCTACAATTCTCTATCATCTTTGTCAGCAATTGGGGTGGCAATTTCTACTACTAGATCTCCTTTAGAAGTTAACTTGGTTGAGTGTACGACACAAGGCTTCTTCCTTGATTTTACCCTATCTATTTCAATTATCATTTTGTCCCATGTTATTGGCTGTGATTGTACCTGTTGCCTCTTCTATAAAGTCAAATTTAACCAAGTGGGTGCAGTTGGCTGAGTGGCTACTTGTTGAAAATTAGGAGGTGTCAAGGATGGAGGTGTAGAAGAAATTATTCCAATGGTTTGCTGAGAAGCAACCTTTTGTAGCTCTTCTTGGTCGTGTGACCTTTCTTGCTCATTTCTCTCATTCTCAACTTTTATTTCTTCTATCTTTCTTATTTCTTCCTCTCGTGTATCAGCCTCCTATTGATTTTTTAGCCTCTACTACTGCAATTCATTAGCCGAAAGCTCTTCCTCTATTGTCTTTTCTTGAGAAAACTTCAATTCTCATTTGCGAGCTTCTTCTTCTGCTTTATTCAATGCTTCAGCCACTTCCTTTTCCTGAAATAGCTCTTCGGTTTTCTTCCTCTATTTTTCTTCTTCTTGGGTAGCCTGTTCAATAGCTAACTTTTGGTCACTCTCCATTAGTTCTTCATGTTCTTTTTTAGTTAACACATCTTTTAGATATGCCTCCGCACTATTTTGTCTACCAACTTCAAAGCTAGATTATTCTCCTGGTTCCTCTTCAACCTTTCTTAGATATTCCTCCCATTCAGGTCCTTCTCCTTCCTAAGCTTGAGTTCTTTCAGAATTTGAATAAATATCTGCTATATCAACTACAAGAGGTCTCTCATTTTCAGCAGTTGTAGTTCTCAAAGTTGATGGCACAACAGGAGAAATTTCCTTTGTTTGTGAAGGAACAATAGCATGTTCTTCTCCATAAATCTCTTCACCAGGGTGAACAACAACTAAGGGTGTGGCAAAAAAACTTGAAGTAATCCTAGCAACAACCACCACATAAGTAATCTTTTATTTACGCAAAGCATCATCAATTTGCTGTAAAGAAACATATTCCTCTATTTGAGGAGGCTCTTCTATGGTTGCTTCCATCGTTGCAACATCTTTCTTCAACCTTTTATATTGTTTATTCTCTGCGGAGGAAGTGGGTTCACTGCTAGAATGTCTTTTCTTTGACACCCCAACTCTTGGCTATTTCAAATGGAGTTCAATCCATTTCAAGATCTTGTTTACCACTCCTCATGACACTTTTCTAATTTTAGTCTCTTCCTTTTCTTCCCAATTGATGGGATCCAAGATTTTTGTGGCCACTTTGTCCATATCATACTGAGAATCTAGTGTGATCCCATCATCTGTAGTGCCTCTAGGAATATCAGTTTTAACATCAAAATCCCTCATCTACAAAATTTTTAACCTCTCATAGCCCTTTTTCATTACATCAAATTGATCATGAAGGTTAGCACAAAATTCCTCAAGAAGTGGAATATGCTAAGGAAACTGAGAGGGATACAATGCATACATTTTCTTCTTAGGATCAAAATTTTTCTTGTAATTTGCTGCTACAAATTTAAAGTATGGAATTCCTCCATTGCCGATTTAGCCATTACCGAAGAAGAAAAAGAATAGAATCCCAATTTCTAGGGAAAATAATGAGCAACAGTCTTATGTTGTGAAGAGAACACAACATTTACTTCTGCAACTTTCCTAGAAAAAGCCATAAGGATCCACCTATCACCACAACATATTGGTAACTTAAAAGGGTGGCCATCAAAACCAAATAGCCTAAAGTAAGTTGCCTTGGGATATTGAATAAACCAATACCCCCATTCCCAAATAAACTCATTAGCTTCTTGTGACAATTTGAAACCAATGTCACCTATGAGTTGATTTATAACATAAATATAGAAAAGCATCATTGACTCATTTAAAGTGCTTCTCCAAATCCTTTCACTCAAGTTGGTCATAATACTCACAAACCTTCTTTTGATATGGGCCATCATCCATTGGCCCATGAGTGTTCAACCCAGGAAACCGTCCAATCCTTGCTGAACAATACATGACATAAGAAGACATATAAAATGTCTTAGTCTATGTTACCTTGAGGAGATTGTCATGAATATTGTTTGAGATGATTTCCCCCTAATCTAAGCATTGCTTTCTGTCTAGAATCAGTTGGATGAAAGGAAACATCTAGTGTTAAAAAACACAAGAATTTGATTTTCCAAACACTCTGGCTAGTAGTGTGATAATATCTCCTATATCCTTAGAAAAAGTATAACCTCTTAGGATTAGGTGGCACCTTCTTTACTAACTTCTTTTCTTTCTTCAACCACCATTTATTGATAATCTGTTTGTTTCCTTCCACATCTCTATCTCATAATTCAAGTGCTTTAGCCTTAGTCATCATCTTAAGATTAGGATAAGGAGGAAGGTCAAAGACATGTATGATCATGGCTAGGGTAAAATCAATGATAACATTACCCTAAGCATCAGTACATTGTCTTTGAGTAGGATTATATGACTGTGTAGTAGTTAGGATAAAATCAGGACACTGTAAAACAATAGGAAAACTAGCTACATGAGCTAGCCCTGACTTTGCATTTCTTCATGCTCTTGTGACAACATCCTCTGAAAATGTATCTTTATGGAACTAATCTATATCCATATGTCCCACCAATGTGTCAGTTATGTTCATGACTTTAGAGTCAAATTTGGATGGAACTTGTCTCCCCTAGTACTTATACTTCATAGTGTAAGGAACTTGTTCTGGTTTTAATCTCTTAGCTCTTGTTCTCTTTGATGTTCCCTCAGATGTTACCTCAACATGAACTTCCTCAATATGTACTTCCTCTTCGGAGTCAGACATTTGTTAGTTATCCTACAATTTTCTGTTATTAGGCAAAGAGGAAAGATATATGAGTAGCCTAAACACAAGCATTCATATGACATCCACATTAATTCAAGTTAGAATCCAATTCAATAATTTAACTCATCATTTATGAGCCTTGGTTTCAAAATAGAACCAAGAACTTAGCCATTTTAAGCATAAACTAAATTTTGTCGGGTGTCAAGATTGGGTCATGACTAGGTACCATACTTATATTAATCAAATAAGTTTAGTGTAATTCTAGATTTTGACCCCCAGTGTTCAGGATTCGAGATCGATATCAACTCTTGGCTATGCACCTAGACACATCATAGTTGGGTATTAGTGTGCGGTCCGATCTTGCAGTGTGATCAAGAGTTAGGATTAGGTTGCGACTAGGAAGTGGTAGTTAACCAATGAAATCAATGAATGGGATCATGCTGAGTTTGGATCCTAACTTTGAATCAGACGTTAGGATCAGGTTTTCATTCAGAATTAGACCCATTCAAAATGGACAAGTGTTAGTAGCTTCTCGAGTTATGAACTTGACAAGATATCGAGAGTTGAGGTCAGGACTCCATCATGAAACAAGCCTCAAAATATGTACACTAGGAATGGGTCAACTCTGAGTTCTAATCCTAATAAGATATTGAGATTCAAGATCATAGTGTTATCAAGTCAATGTATCAATCGATGGGTTAATGGTTCAGTATCAAAAAAAAATTCAGCCCCGATGGTAATGTTGGGGTTAGAAGTAAGACATGGAATAACACTTAAGCAATAATTAAATCAAACTCATGGTATCGGTCCAACCCCTGATCTGATAGTAATGCAGGGATCAGACCAGTGAAGGAACCGACATTGGGCAATGGACAAACCTAAGTGTTGGTTTGATTCCCAAACCCAATATACATGCGGGGATTGAGAAATCAAAAGGGTGAGGATCATGAAGGTAGTAACAAATATGATAGTATTCTAAAACATTCCTTTGAGACCGAGTTATGTGCGGGATCAATAAACTTGATTTTAAATGACCAACACTTCAAAATTGGTGATTCAAACTAGTCTGACCCGAACGTACAGAAAAACCCTAGACAACTAGGGCACAGTGAGATGGACAATACCATGACCAAAAGATAAGACGACAAGTCAAGAACACAAAATAATGCACAACGAACCCCAAAAGGGTTCGAGAGCAAAGGAAAATGCACCAAATGGTGTGAAAGAAAGCACAAAGAGACAAAACAAAGTTGAACGAGAAAAATGAAAAATGAAATAGAAAAAAAAGAACAAACACGTGAGACAAGAGCAACCAAAATGGAAGCAAAAGCAAAGAATCTAGGACCAAAACGCAAGCAAGAACACCTACCTTGGAAAACACCCAAGAATTATGGTAACACATTGAAAAATCATAGTGAATTCCTAAAACCCTAGCTCGGTGTTGCTCTCATTTCGTTCACCAAACTCTTGAAAGAAAAATGGAAAAAAATCAAGGAGTGGAGGGATAAAAACCTGTTCGCATGTGTGAGCGGTTATGGCATTAATTGAAGGTACGTTGGGTCTCAGGATTCGAGTGGAGTCATAAATACAAGGTGAAGGAACGAAAGCAAGTGAAAGTCAGGATTGGGTCTTGGACTGAGACTGAACTTTCAAAAGGTGCAAAGCTCAGTCGACGGCCTGTGGCCCAAAACCTAACAGACAAACAAAAAACATGGGGATCAGAATCAGGTCGCGAGATGAACCCAGAACTTTGAAAAGTTCAAAGCACAAGTCAGTTTGAAGTCTGATCTTGAAAGGCAAAAGAAAATGAGAACCGAGATCGAGACATAGTAAGAAACTAGAACTTTCAAAAAGGTGCAAAGTTTGAGTCACTGTCCAAAGTCTAATCCTGAAGCAAACAAAAACATGAAAAGGAGTCGGATGTCGAGATTGGGCTAGAAATAGGAACAAGAACTTTGAGAAGTTCTTGGTTCTAGTTCTCATTTGAAACTTGACTCCAACATGAGCAAAATGCACAGGGAAAAAGAGGGGCTGGAACTGGGACATGCACAAAAACCTATACTTTGTAAAGCAACAAGTGTGAGTGCCAATACGCGATCCGAACCCGAACGAACAAAGAAAAGACAAGGAAAAAGACAGGGTTGGGACTAGGACATGAATAGTGACTTGAACCTTGTGAAAAGTAATAAGTGCACGTTCCTTCTCGAAACCCAAACCCAAAAATCAAAAGAAACGACTTAGGAGAAGAAAGAACAACTCCTCAGACCCAAACAAGAACACTACAGACAAAAAAACACAAGGGGGACCCATTTTGACCAAAAAAAAAATGGGGTGGTTATGCAAGGCATAATAGGCTCCTATTTTTTTTCCCTTGTCCTAAGCTCCATAATGAGTCCATCCTTTCTAGGGTTTCTTATAAATATTGTTACAAGATTTGTTTAGGCGTAAAAACCTAAAAACACTAAGTGTAAGTGGTGTTGTGGTTACTTTTATTATAATTTATGTTGACCACTTGTGTCTAGTTGCTTGGCTTTTAAGTTGACACTTAATGGTTATCCCCTCATGCCTTTACTAGCCCCTCATGTTTAGGCTACCTTATAGACCCTTTGCTTTAAATAATTTATTATATCTCTAAGGTATTATGACTGCACTGCTCATTTTAATTAACCCATTGACCCCTTTGCTCCATAGTAACATATGGTTGTTTTAAAAGAACGTGAATTATAGACCTTTAAGTCACCCATGCATCACATGTAGACCCCACTGCCCTATTCTATAAGATTTTTTATTGTAAAAATAATACTCTGTGAAACTATTGAAATATCGACAAGTGTCGCCTTTTTTGGGGATTCTTCCATTCCACTAGAGGTTTATTACTAAAGAAAAAAATGGTTTGTGGAACTATAGAATGAATGAAACATGGCATGCTGAGCATCACTCATTGCTACATGACCTCTATGAATACCATATAAGTGCAACATGTCATGTTTTGAGGGAATTCTACGAGACTGCGAGGTATCTTGAAAGGGTCCAAAGGCACTTTCCATAATTGCAAAAAGATGACTTGTGTCATGTTTCATGGCTATTAAGGTGGACATGTTCCTAGATCTCATTATTTTTGACATGTCTTATATCAAAGGCTATTTTATAAGGTTTGGGTTGAATAACATGTGGCATGATATCAACAACATTTCGCGAGTCTGCAATCTCTTTGTAGTGGTCTAATTTTTAAGATGCGAAATTGTGAAAAGTTGGCACGTGGCTATTATGGTGACATCAAGTGATTTTGTTGTTTTCTAACGATGCATCTCATGAAGATGTATAAAGGTAGTCCCACATGGATTAATCTTATTGGTCAAAGATCTTTTCAACTCACATCAAATATTTTCAAATCAGTCAAATCGTTGATGACCATTCGATCTTATCCTTTTGCTAGAAGATCAAAAACCTACATTCAAACTTAGAGTATAGATAGGTGGAAGCTCTAGCTTGTGCAAGATAAGAGCAATAGAAGAAAAGATAGCTTTCTACTAGATCTTCAATGATATTTCTTTTATGAATTGTTAGTGTAATTAATTAATTAATTATTACACTAGCATAAGTTAACTTAGGTCATGCATCATTTAGTCCTAGGTTAGTTTTTAATAAATCATTTAATAAATAGGGTAATATTCCCTTCCATGTTTGTAGGATAAGATTCCTTCTAGAACTTATCTCAACATTTAATAATTTCCTAGATAGGGTTCACATGTTGTCACATGTTGTTAGATCATGACACATGGCAACATCTCATGCATCTTAGGTTTTCTCTCTTTCCTATATAATCAGGCAACTTGTTCATTTGTAACATATCAATTAATCATATCAATAGAATCTCCATTGTGCATGCCTAGTTGCAACACTTTCTATGTGGTTGATTATCTTTCTTGGCAAAGGTCCTCCATTGAAGATTGCAGCTTCAAGGACCCTATGCATCCATAATCTCAACATGATAAAAGAGCATGTTGAATTCTAACATAAATACCATAATTTGACTAGTAAAATGATTCACTTGGTATTTGCAAAGCTCTAGAGCATTCTATGATGATTAGGTTTTTTAGAAGTGAAGACACAAATAAGTCTCCGATAAAAAAATCAAGTTCATGGGAAATATGGAAATTATCAACATTATAACTTGTAGCAAATTCACAACAAACTCATAGCCACAAATAATACTCTCACAACAAAATCAAGGTCATGGGCAATATGGAAATTATCGCCATTATAACCCTAATATGAATATTCAAGCTGGTTGACCAAATGCAAACCCACAAGGAGGGAATAATGTTGTCAATCAACATCACAATACTCAATGAAACCCTCAAGTGAATCCCGCTGCAAGAAATTTCCCTGCAAGAAGGCCTTTACAATTGAAAAGGTATAGGCAATTGGATTTCACTAGTATCCTTGGATACCCTAACCTTATCCCAAATTATATAAGAAATGTGTTATTTATATTATTAGGAAATAATGCAATCTTAGAAGATCACCTAAGACCTTTTCTAAATTTGATTGATGATTTTGAAGTTGAAGATGAGGATTTTGTTATGAAATTGCTTATGCAATCTTTGACAGATTATGATAGGGATTGGTACAAAATTTTACCTCAAGCTGGTATTTGGTCTTAGGAAGAATTTAAGAGGGTGTTGAGAGAACAATATGGTGAAAAAATTGGCCCAAGGTTTATCATTAATAAACTCACTAGCAATAGAAATGACATAATGAATCAGTTTCACATTTTAACACTAGATTTATGAAAGTCATGAATAATATTCCATAATAGGGTATGTATAGGATCATCATGGAAAAACCATGCCCTTAAGTGGCGAAAAATTCAGAAAAATTAGAGTTAGGCAACTTGACATAAAAATTTGAATATGTTATGTATATTATTTAAAAAATATGTAACAATAGAATCTGTAGAAAATTGATTATAGTTTCTAAACTACTATATATATATATTTTTAAAAATCTATTTGGTGAAAATTTGAAATTTCAATGCAGTAGTACTTAAATTTCAGGGAAAAAATAAGTAGGTGTTTGTCTGACCACCCTAACCACAATAAAATGATAATATTTTAGATATAAGTAGAGGACTCATGTCCCGATGTGATACATATTTTTTTGTAATTTTTTTCCAAGTAAATAATTAATTATGAATTTTTTATTACAACTTTTAAAAATATAAAAACTCATATGTTTGACCACCTTAACTTGGTCAAAACTTCATGAAATTAAATTTTTCTTTTTTAAATCCTATAGTATGCAAAGCATAGAATGTGATGCATGTTTCAGATTCAAAAAATGTGATACCGTTTGAAAGCTATAGATGTTTTTCAATTAGCCTATCAATCAGGACTTTAGTCGTAATTCAAATAGAAAATGAATAATAATTATTTATTAAATTTAAAGTAAAGTGTAATTTATATTGGTGGAAAGATGAGAACCTCCTTTAAAAACCCTTTTCATTTCATCAATTTTGGGTAAAATAGTTGTCAGCCATATACACAACACATACCCATCATATCGCCACTTTTTGGCCCATCATGATCCTGCACATACCCAATACATTAGACCCATTGAACCTATGTGTTTTATATTATATCGTAATGCTTATGATCCCAAGATGGGTTATCAATTGAGGGAAAAATATACTCAATCTTTAAGGGATTCCTTCAAAATTGCAATGGATATTGAAAACAATAGGAATGCTTGTGGGAAAGTCAATAAAATGGATGAAGTTAAAATATTACAAAATCCTAATGGGAATTCATCTAAAGCTACACCCACTGAGGAAAAACTTGAAAAATTAATGAGTGCATTAAAATATCTAAGTTATAAGGTTGCAAAGAATAAAAAAGGATTGCCACAAGATAAGCCTAATTATCAAAGGCAATATAGTATGCCTAAGTTGTCAGACCAGCCATATAATACAAACTGGCATAATGACAACAGTATAAAATAACCAAAGGAAAATACCTAATAGAGAAACTCTTGTTCCTCTAAGGAAGAATAAGGAAAATTCAACAAAGGATAGTCCTTTGTATATGATTTTTCAATTACCTCATTCTCCACATCAATGAATGGTGGCACAGTCTAGAAGAACAAAAAGAGCCATGTGATGATTGTGACATTACCCATAATGAGGATCAACATGTGAACATTGTTAGAGTTTCTAATAAACTAAATAAAACCAAGATCACCTAGAAAGCCTAGATTAGCCTTCTACAAGGAGAAAATCAAACATGCAAGATAAATTTACTTAAAATGATACAAATAATATTATTGGGAATAATGAATTACATGAGACAACTTGCTTTTATAGAGCAAGATGAAAAACCCTAAAATTAAAACCTAATTAGGACCTAAGTAAACTTAATAAAGTGTAATTAAATATTTAATTACACCATTAACCCCCTTAAGTGTAACTTAGGGAGAATAAGAAACATGCAAATAATGCAAGGATGGATGCATGAAAGCATGAATGGCTCTAGTCTATAGGACCATGTTAGGTACCCATGTACATATGCAATGAAAAATAAATATCATAATGAGGAAAAATAAAAAACCTAGTGGGACAAAAATCCTCGCCAGAAAGAGAATGCAATCAAGTGATGAAAGATGGAGGACTCCATGAGACCCACCAAGTATAATACCCATCACATAGATACATTAGAAATACCCACCATAAGAGGGAAATAGATGATGAAAGAATCTAGAAGCTATGTGTATCTCAATACCAATGTCAAACTGTGACTAAAATTGATCCATAGGAGCAAGTACCATGAAGATCCTAGAAAATTAGCCATAAGATGACTGGCCCTCAAATTGAGATGTGACCCAATGAGAATCTGATGCGATTCAAGATAATTAACCATAGGCTCTCAATCTACATGACATGAACTAATGCAAACCAAAATGTGTCAAGTTATGAGCAATATTCTGGCCAAAAGAAAGTACAAAATCTAGATACAACTCATGCAAGTTCTCACCAATATGAAGATGCAATCAAAGTGCATTCCATGCGACTACACTATAATCAGATTATTATGCAAGCAACCCCCTAATGTAACTTTATTGAAATTCATTTATTACAATACCCCATGATTGTAAAAGGAGAACATGCAAAACATGTAGAAATCAAAGAGAAAATGAAAATATGAAGCATGCCAAAATGAAATATTGCATGCATGGATTAATGTTTACATCTACCTCCATGAATACAAATTAACCTTAGCTTTGTGTAAAGGATAGATTCAACTTTCCAATGCCACTTGAATCACAAAAAGCTGATATTCAAGTCAAAAGTTATGAATTTTTGAAAAGGGTAAATTTTGCTAGCCGACAATCAACAACCATGACCCCTTTGATTTGATTTGATTTATAAAAAAATTACTTGTTCCATGCAAAAAGCAATGGATACTCAAAAAAAAATTGATGTTGCCAACAAAACCCAAAAAGAGTTGTTTGAATGCAAAAAGCATAACATGCAATTTGGTAAAAAAAAGTAAACTTCACTTATAGGGAAAATGACAACATGGGCTATTTTGACAGCTATTTTTGCAAGGTTTTCTCACTATATATAAAATCTAACAGATACCCAGATGGTATTTTATGGTTTTGAACAAAACCCAAAAATTAATTTTCTCAAAAATACATGAAAAAAAGATGTTGGTTGTTGTAGATACCCATAAGCTTTCAAAGATGCCCAAAAAAACCTCTTGATCAAATTTATCCTAGATTTGAGAAGGGGTTTGCAGATCAAGGCTTTGATACCATGTTAGAGTTTCCAATAAACTCAATAAAACCAAGATCACTTGCAAAACCTAGATTAGCCTTATACAAGGAGAAAATAAAACATGCAAGAGTATTTTGCACAAAATAATGCAAGTAATATTATTAGGAATAATGAATTATAGAAGATAACTTCTTTTTATAGATCAAGATGAAAAACCCTAAAAGGAAAAACTAATTAGGACCTAAGTAAACTTAATAAAGTGTAATTAAATATTTAATTACATCAACAAATATGATATCTCATAGGTTGTCTTTCACCTATGTTGATGGATACCCTGAGATAGATGTTGATGAAAAAAGATTTAAGTGGTTACCATTGGTAGATCTTTTTTGAGAATGAAGAAGAGGAAGGTATGCATATTCATAATGTTGAAACAACAAATTTTGATGTCAAACTTAGAAGACCTTATGAAGAAGAGATAAAATCTCTAACAACTTCTGTAATTACCCAAGTTAAGAGCAATTACTGTAACATCAAGAAAGTGCACAAAGACAAAGATTAGAGCAAACATGCAACATGAATCTAAATGCAATCTAATGCTAAGCGTCAAAGAACAAAGGAAGTCAAAAACGTAAATAAAACTTGAACAATCTCACCAAATTCATATGTATTTCCATGATTCATCTCGATTGCCCTTCTCCATTTTGCTTGTGTAGTATAATTGCCTTCAGATTTTTTGTAAGTTCGTGCAAGTATAGCCTAAGATAATGATTTAGCAAAACATCGAAGAATCAAGATAAGTGCTCTCAAAAGTCATAAGATTTCGCGAGTTTTCGAGAGAGATTGGAATGAAGAATGACATATCAATTTATAGAAAATTGATTATTCGAATGACAAGCCAGGATCGAAAGATTAACGGACGGTTGAGATCAACTGATTAGACATGCATTCTGTTAACTGTCAGTAGTGACATGAGTGATACAAATATGAAATAGAATTAAAGATTAAATAAATGATTTAATCTTCAAGTTCGGTATTCAAAAACAAAATAATTATCTTTGCATAACAAAGATAAAGATGGATTAAAGAAACTCTTGTTCGAATGCACGCACAAGGTTTTAATTAATTAAATAGGAATATTTAATTAATCTGCATGTACACGAAAATGAGTTAGAACTGGATGATTGAATGATTTGACGAAGAGATTACTCGAGAACGCCACTCAGACATTAAATCAAGAGTTAACTGAGTGATTTGAATAGATCTTTGAGTTGAGTAAAAGTGAATACTTAGATAACTCACACAATTATCTAAATATAGAGGAATGCGTTAAAATAGAATTCATGAATTAAATAATTCATTTAATTCAAGATTTGATATTTGAAGAATAATTAAATAAATAAGATTTATTTAATTAAGTGATGAAGGGATTTAAATGAATAATTAAATAAATAAAGAATTTATTTAATTATAGTTGAAGTATGATAAAGAGTAAATTAAATAAGAATTTATTTAATTTGACAAGAAGGATAAGGTTAATTAGTAACATAACTAAATAAAAAAGCGTTTATTTAATTAATCAGATAGAATAACAAAAAGTGTGAATTAATTAAATACTTAAGATTATTTAATTAATAGAAGAATTAACAAAGATGAATTAATTAAATAATTAAGATTATTTAATTATGACCATGAAGAATAGGAATTATGAAGAATATTGAAGTCGCAGGCTTAGACCAAATTTTGGTGTCTACATTTGCCCCTCTTTGATACAATGTCATTTTGGCGTTGTGTCAAAGAAAATTGATAACAAATATGCCCCAGTGTAAAACAGGTGAAGGTATGCCCCCTCGGGAGGATAGGCTGGTTCAAAGAACATGAGTGTGCTCTCGAAATTGATGAGAGAACTAGAAGATGAAAGAAAAAAGGATAGAATAAAATAGATAAGGGTGGTGAAGATGTAGAAAAGAAGAAACGTTAGTGCGAAAAGAAAGATGAATAATAAAAGACATGGATGTTAGTATTAGCAATCTTCGATGTTTCACTGTATCACAAAAGGTATTGCACTTTATCGTCATTGGGCGGGACTAATACAAATGGAGAAAAACACCATGATATGACATAGATCAAGGTGTGCAAGGTCATCCACTTGCTAATAACAGACAGTCACAGACAAGGATTGTTGTTAACTCATACTAAGGGAACAAGTTGCCCTAGTCCTTTTGTCAAGACAAACCACAGACAACAAACAAAGTAAAAGACAGGTCATGAGACGTCATCGCTCCTCTAAATCCTTCATGGGACATCCTTGAGGAAACTAGTAACATGACTCAAAAATCAAAGTTAAAAGATAGTCGACAGATAGTAGTCAAACAAAATAGAATTGTGATACATTGTTGCTTCTCTAAATCCTTCATGGGACATCCTTGAGAAAGCTAGTAACATAATTCCTCATCATAAAGCCAAGTGAAAAGATAAGATAAATAAGTCAAAAAGTCAAAAAGCCAGTAAAAGATTTGCCAAAACTTGATCTATTTGTTTGATTTGTTCTGATTGATAGAAGGATTGATTGATAGAGCCTAATTTCAGGAGATACACATACTGGATAAGACTTTGAGTCTGGTTTCGATGTTATGACTATCTGTATAAGGCATGACAAATCCTAGTTTTAGAAAGACATGTATCGTATAAGATGTTGTGTCAGATACCGTTGATGTGATAACCTGTGTAAGGCTATGTTTGATTGTTTGACAATGTCGATTATGCAGGAAGGACTCATCCTGTATAAGAAATAGATTGTTTTGTTGATATCAGTATTAAGGAAGGACTCATCCTGAACAAGATACAGGTTGATTTCCATGATGATGATGTTTGTTTCCAAGAATGACACATCCTATAGCAGACATTTGTTGATCTGTTTTGATTGTTTTGTTTGGAAAGTTGTTTGATTTGACTTAGAGAAATTGCTGACTTTTTCACCAGATTAATGCATGACTTGATATGACATGTTGACAATTGATTGTGTGTGACAAAAAACCCTAAAGAACTGACCTAGTGCGGCCTCGGGGGCTCATCGATTGACGACCTTGCCTACGTTATACACGTAGAGACCTCGTAGTTTGACTTGACTTTAACTGACAAGACTGACTAAAAATAGAAGAAATGTGTGAAAATGAATGTGACGAACCCCAATGGACAGACCTAGTGCAGCCTCGGGGGCTCATCGATTGATGGCCTTGCTTACGTTATACACGCAGAGACCTTGTAGTTTGACTTGACTTGACTAACAAGATTGACTATAAGTAGAAGACATGTGTGAAAGTGAATGTGATGAACCCTAATGGACTGACCTAGTGCGGCCTCGGGGGCTCATCGATTGATGGCCTTGCCTACGTTATACACACAAAGACCTCGTAGTTCAACACGAATGATGACCTTGTCATATAGACATACGGATTGAGTCATGATTTTATACAGACAAACCTAAACAGATTGACCTAATGCCTTGGAGGCACATCGACAGATGGCCTTGCCTACGTCTAGTCACAGAGGCAACGTAGTTCGACAAATGACAAAGACTGACAAGTGTGACTGACTTTGACTCTATTTTTGGATTGTCGAAATGTTTTGATTTTTTTGTCCTTTTGAATTTTTTTGATGATTTTGTGTTTTCTCAGGTCATTTTGCGATGTTTGTGGATTTTTCTATGGTTTTACATCTTCAACATAGCCAATGTAAGAACCAATATGACACATGTCAAGTGTTTTCCCCCAGTTGAGTATAAGACCAACTGATTATGAATAGGGTAAAATGAGGGGTATGAAATGCGCTTGATGTCAATTGTTTCAGGTTATGGGCAAGACTACCACTTA
The DNA here is from genome assembly GCA_007258455.2 of Sequoia sempervirens. Lineage (NCBI taxonomy): Eukaryota > Viridiplantae > Streptophyta > Pinopsida > Cupressales > Cupressaceae > Sequoia > Sequoia sempervirens. The sequence goes on from VDFB02373365.1 coordinate 230,115,675, forward strand.
TTATGAATGGTATATACAAGTGATGGATATGAAAGATAAGGGATATGTACAGGGATAGGTAGTATGTACAGGGATAAGGACTATGTACAGGGAAGTGGACCATGTACAGGGTAGGTACATTAGAATAATAGTAGACCAAGGAGTAGAGTGAAGTACACATGGCGCCTATTTGCCAGGTTTTCACCATGGTACCTATCCAAAGCGCCACCAAAGTGGTTTTCACTATTGGACGAATAATTTGTCTTTACTATTTTCTAGATTGTCTATTTTTTTTGGTGTTACCAAGACACCTGTTTACCAGGTTTTCACCTTGGTAACGATTTTTTTTGTTGTTATTTTCTTTTCTTTTTTGTATTTTTACTAATTAAGACATAGGCTCTCAGAAGCTATGCATAGAACTTCTTCAGATGCAGACTATTGATTGGCGAGGATAATGGTTCCCCTTCAGGAGTAGAGAGTGGGTATGCCCTTGATCCAAAAGCTTTTGTAACAACATAAGGTCCTAACCAATTTGGTTCAAACTTTCTTGGTTTTTCTCTTTCTGCTTGATTCTTTGGGTTCTCCATTAAAACCAGGTCACCAATGTCAAAGTTTTTGTTCAATACCTTCCTGTTATAGCTACGACGAAGGAGATTTTGATATGCTTGAAGATGGTTTAATGCCTTCTGTCTTCACTCATCTAGGAATTCTAGCTCATGGAGTCTTGATACCCGATACTCTTCATCATCAATGTGGCCTTTCAAGGATACTCTTAGGGAAGGAATCTCGACCTCAATAGGCAAAATAGCTTTAGAACCAAAGACTAGTGAATAGGGAGTAGCACCAGTGGGAGTACAAATACTTGTGTGATAAGCCCATAGGGCAGGGTTAAGCTGTAAATGCCAGTCATGACCAGCATCATTGACAGTCTTCTTGAGGATTCTAATGATGGTTTTGTTAGATGCCTCTGCTTGGCCATTACCTTGTGGGTAATATGAAGTAGAAAAATGATGTTGAATATGAAATTCATCACAAAGATGGTGAAATTCTTGGTTTTCAAATGGGTGGCCATTATCAGTGATTATGGACTGAGGAACACCATACCGACAGATGATATAGTTCAGGATAAATTTAGAAATCTGTGTGCCGGTAATGTATGTCATAGGAATGGGTTCAATCCACTTCGTAAAATACTCAGTGGCAGTGATAATGAATTTGTGTCCATTAGATGATGTGGGGTGGATCTTACCTATGAGGTCAAGTCCCCATTGGAAAAGGGCCATGGTAACGTTATAGGATGGAGCTCCTGTGCCGGCGCATGTATCAAGTCTCCATGAACTTGGCATTGGCAGCATTTCATTACAAAGACATATGAGTCTTTTTCCATAGTAGGCTAGTAATAACCCAGTCGCATGATCTTTTTGGCTAAAGTAGGACCGCTAGAATGGGAACCACATATACCCTCTTGCACCCCACGCAAGGTCGCTTGTGCTTCAGTAGAATCAAGACATCTCAGTAGGGTATTATCTAAGGCATGTCTATATAGGGTGTCTCTGACAATGGTGTATTTGGCTGACTTGCGAAGGAAAGTCCTACGTTGGTTGTTTGATAGGCCAGTGGGTATGACGTCGGCATGAAGATAGTCATAGATTTCTTTCTACCATGGGGAATTAGGACCAACAATTTCACACACCATTTCAGAATCTGGGATATCCTAGGCTGGGACTAAAAGTTGTTCTACTAAGAACTCAAACTTAGGGACGTTGATAAGAATGTTGAGAAGTGATGCAATTGTAGCCATAGCATCTGCTGCCCTATTTAAAACATGAAGTATCTGATGAAATTTTACTTTGTCAAAGTACACTTTAAAGCTATCAGCCATGCGTTTGTAGGGGGAAAGCTTCTCATCCTTAGTCTCATAATCATCATTTACCTATCTGATTACCAGCTGGGAATCACCATATACTTGTAGGTTCTTAATTTTCCACTTGACTGCCGTGCGTAACCCTGTCACTAGAGCTTCATACTCTGCTATGTTATTAGTGTATGGAAATGCAATCCTGAATGACTTAGGGATGGAGTCACCCTGCAGTGTGATAAACAGTATACCAGCCCCTGAGCCATGATTTGTATGTGAGCCATCAAAGTACAGTTGCCATGTTATGTTTGTGTCAACTGTGAATATGAACTCATCAGGAAAGTTTGCAACTAATGGGTGATCTTCTTGTATGGGTGCGTCAACTAACTGATCAGCAATTACCTGTCCTTTAATAGCCTTTCTTTCTACATATTGGATATCATACTCACTAAGTATCATAACCCATTTGGCCAATTGCCCCATTAATGTTGCCTTGCTGAGAAGATATTTTAGAGGATCTATTTTAGCAATCAACATTGTTTGGTGGTTTATCATATAATGTCGTAGTTTTTGGGTAGCAAATACTACGGCAAGACAAGCATGTTCAATAGTACTATAGTTGAGCTCATAACCTACCAAAGTCCGACTGATATAATAGATTGCCCTTTCATGACCTTCATCATCATTCTATGCAAGCAATGCTCCAAGTGATGAATGGGTTGCTGTAATATAAAGAATCAATGGTCTTCCTTCAACACGTGGCATTAAGACAGGTGGTGTGAGTAAATATTCTTTAATCAGTTGAAAAGTCTCTCCACACCTTGTTGTCCATGCAAAGGGTACTCCTTTCTTAAATAGATTTTGGAAAGGATGTGTCTTATCTGCTAACTGTACTATAAATCTTCTAATGGATTGCAGTCTTCCTTGTAGTGTCCTTAATTGACTGAGATTTGTGGGTGGAGGCATGTCTATGATTGCTTTCACCTTATTTGGATCCACTTCAATGCCTCGTCTAGAAATGATATAGCCTAACAACTTTCCTGACTTGACTCCAAACACACATTTCTTTGGATTGAGTCTCACTTTATACTTCTCTAGCCTTTGAAATATCTTGTCTAAAACCTGTAAATGTTCTTCCCATGTCTTGGATTTTACAATAAGATCATCGACATAATCTTTCATAAGAGTATGAACTAGATCTTGAAAGATGGTAGTTATGGCACATTGATAGGTTGCGCCAACATTCTTGAGTCCGAAGGGCATAACTTTCCAGAATACGTTCCCCAAGGAAAAGTGAAAGTTGTCTTAGGTTGGTCTTCAGTTGCAATTCTGATCTAGTTATATCCTGAAAATCCATCCATAAGGGACAACATCTCATATCCTACTGTCATGTCAACTATCATGTCTATGTTAGGCAAAGGGAAGTCATCCTTAGGACAAGCCTTGTTGATATCTCTAAAATTGGTGCAGATGCGGATGCTCCCAGTTGGTTTAGTGACTGGTACCAGATTGGAAATCCAATCTGCATAGTCGATAGATCTAATAAAACCAACATCTAAGAGTTTCTTGAGTTCTGCCTTGACTAATAAAGCAATCTGTGGGTGCATTTTTCTCAAAAAAAATTCACTGGTTTGGCACCTGGTTGTAAGGGAAAATGATGCAGAACAAGTTTAGGATCCAACCCTGGCATGTCTGTATATGACCAGGAAAAATTTATCTGTCTCTATGCAAAGAAATTGTGGAACTCTGGCTGCTCTTCTGCTGTCAATGACGTTGCAAAATAAACCAGTCGAGGATGCTCTTTTGTGCCTATATTGACTTCTACCAATTCTTCCATGAGCATGGGTGACTTTTCCTGTGCAATGGGGAGAATGTTCAAACCTCCATCCTTAGGTGCCTCAGAGAGGTTTTCACCTTCAGATGCATCCTTTCTTTTTACTTTTTCACTGTCTAAAGGTGCCTTTCGGTTTTCACCTAGAGAGTCATCCCTTTTATCTTGTTTATTCTTTTTCTCATTTTTGCGACTGGAGGGTTGAACAGATTCCCCAAAATATGCTTTGTTGTCCAAGTCAATGGTAAAACCAACCTTATGATCACCATTTTGTATGCCTTCTCGTAATCCTAGGAACTCAGCAATTGCTTTGTCGTTCTCAAAAATGTCTAAGACGGGTGTGTCTTGTTGGTCCCAATCAATGAGTTGGGGGTAAACTAAGGGCATGTCATCGTCAGAGTTATCAAAGTTTAATGGGGTCAAGGTAAAGATTGAATTATTCATGTGGTTACAAAATTCTTGTACTAGGTCCTTTTTGCTCTTAGGTTTGAGTCTAGATGGATGGATAGGTGGGCCTAATGCCAAGGTTTGACTATCGAAAATAGGTGGCTTAGGTTTCCAAGAGGTAGGATCAAGTGATTCCCAATAGTAGTGTTTAAACCATTCCTCTTTTGTCATTTTCTTTGGTGGACAGGAATTCAAGGGATTTGGTGAGGAACTTAACATCAAGTCAAGTTCTCCAAATAACTTGTCAAGGTCCATGGAAGAAGTAGAGGATAAGGAATCCCACTCATAATCATTAGAGTCAGGAGAGTCACAGTGATATTGGTCCAATGGTTCGTGAGATGTCTTAATATCTTTTGAAGCATTTACTTCCTCAATTAAGGGTGATGTGGTACTAGGAACACCAATATGAATTAGTTGAAACCCTAGCCCCACACCTTTTGGCCACTGAGAAACAAATATTGGTTCAATCCTCTCATCTTGATGTAAGCCTAAACCAATTTGTCCATCATATCCCTTGCTCTACATGATTGTGAAACCCATTCCATATAGATCTATAGGAATGTGAGCGAGCAAGAGAGGTCCTTCATCATTTTCTCTATATAGCCAGGAGGTGACATCTTCTATATTTACGGCCTCTTTGCTTAATTCTCCCCATTTAATGAAAGTTGTCATAGGAGGAACATGTATAGTGACCATAGAATGTCCCCTGTCTGATGTAGGTAAACCATAGGACTTAGGAGGAATCAAATGGCTAACACAATAAGATGTCATCATTTAATACTCTCCACAACCCTTGTCTTGGATCTCAACCCTAGGAGTGTAGGAATTGAGGGTGAAATATATGTTCGAGTGAGTGTGGATGGATCAACGTAATATGATGGGTTAGATGATGAAGCCTCTTGGTTTACTGGCACTTGGCATTGGGGGATCTCTTTTAGATTGGTGCAATATTGAAATGGATCAGGATCACCATCTATAGTTATTTTCGTTCCATTGTAAGGGAATTTAAGACACTGATGATATGTGGAAGGGACCACCTTCATGGCATGAATCCATGGTCTACCTAGCACAAGGTTATAAGGGAGGGTGAGATCCAAGACCTGGAACTTTGTCTCCATTACTGCAGGACCAATTCTGATAGGAAGTGTTACCACCCCCTTTGATTTTTGTTCCTCATCATCATAAGCTTTAATGACAATAATTTTGGTCATGTCTACGCATGCTTCTGAGATACCTAATGCCTTAATTAGTTTTAAAGTGCATAGATTTAACCCTGCTCCTTCGTCTACCAAAACTCGTCTAACTTTGGTATCATCAACAAGGACTTCTAGATGTAAAGGATCGTTATGGTTCGTCTTTTCAGTTGCATAGTCTTGTTTAGAAAATGTGGCATGGTGATTATTGGTTAAGTAGCCCACCATTTCCTGGAAATGATTGACATCAAGATCATTAGGGACCATGGTGTTCTGTAAAGCCTTATCGAGAATAGATCAATGCTCAAGGGAAATACACAACAATTCCAAGATTGAGATTTGGGTTGGGGTCTTCCCCAACTGGTCAAGGAGGTTATATTGTAACTTGGAAGGCTGTGGTGTTTGTTGCGATGGAGGGCCTTGGATAGTGATCTTAGTACGATGAGTATTGACCGTGCACTCAGGATTTGTATGGATAGTAATGGTATTAATATTCTCATCGGCGGCGCGAAGGCAGTGAATGATTTTTCCACTATTATAATCGTGCTAGACACTTGCATAATTGGCTGACATATTGGTCTTAGTACTTGAACTAGGAATAGTTCCTTTTCCATGGTCATGTAGTGGATCAAAAAAGACTTGATGATCAATGTTTGATGACTTTGGTTTCTGTCCACCAACTTCTATAATTCTCCTTTCGACAAGATCTTGTATGATATTCTTTAGTTGTCGACAATTCTATAGGTTATGTCCCTTAGTTCTATGATAATCACAAAAGGCATTATCATCCCACCAAGTTGGTTTAAATTGTCCTAGATCGTATTGTCTTGGTTCTTGCAACTATTTAAGATTATGTTGTAATAGTTGTTTGAAGACAGACTCAATGGGTTCCCCTAAGGGAGTGAACTCACATTTTTGGAACCACCTCTGTTGTTGTGGATGTTGAGTGTTTTGGACCATGTTAGGGGGTTGATTGATAGCATTAAGCATGTTGGAAAAAGTGTGAGGCCCCTGTAATGTGATAAGTGGTCCCGCTTGTACTATTTTAGCATCAACCACCCCATCGCTGGTGACATTTTTGTTATGGGACCAAAATCTGTTTCTGTCAGGGGGTGTTTTGTAAGATCGGGTTTCTATTGGATGTTGATGTCTTGAGTTCACCCTTTTCAATGAGATCCTTCTCTATTATAACCCCTTTTTCCACTAGTTCTGAAAAAGATGTACAACAATGTACCCTTAAGTTACTCCTAAGTTTTGCATGAAGGTTTTCTTGAAACATAGTAACTTTTTGTTTTTTGGGTATCTCGACAGAACACTTGCTAGATATAGTCCTCCATCTCTGGAAGAAAGTGATGAATTTTTCACCTTCGTCTTGCGTTGTGTGACACAAGGTTGCTATATTTATCTCGTGATCTATGTTGAAGGAGAATTGCTTCACAAATTTCTCAACCAGTTCACCCCAAGATCTGATGCCAGAATCTAGACCCGAAAACCACTCTAGTGCAGTTCCTACAAGACTTCTTGGAAAGAGTCTCATAAGATACATGGGGTCATAAGCGACATCTATGCATATGGTAGAAAATTCCCTTATATGTTCTATTGGATTTCGTTTTCCATTGTACTTAGGGAGATTCAGTATGACATATCCGTGAGGGAAAGGGGTCATGTACAATGATCTATCAAAGGGAAATGGGCATATGTCCTTTGTTGAAAAGGATTTCTTAGTTGACACCGACATGTTATCCATTTGCATTTGTAGTGCCTACATTTGTGTTTGTAAGATGTCAACTTGAGTCAAAGATGTGCTAGGGGATTATGCAAATCCGTGTATGTATTATGAAATCCAAAGTCTCATGATGGGTTTCAATTAAACGGTGGTATTTGAGGTGGGTTTGGATTTGGAATGTTGGTAAATGTGTTCTAGTCTGGAGTTCGCATAAATTGGTGTTGACCTGGGATCTGTGTAAATGGATTCTGAGTACCACTCTGGGAGAAGGGATTCTGGTTGGGAATCTGTGTGAATTATTGGTGACTTGGAATCTGTGTAAGTGGATTATGACCACCGATATGAGAAAACGGATTCTAATTCAGAATCTATGTGAATGGATTCTAATTACCAGTTTGGGAGAATGGATTTTGATTGCCATATTGGAAGGAGGGAATGCCTCCTATTTGTGTAATCCATGGTATAGTACTAGTGACTTGAGCACTAGGTATGGCCATCGACTGTGGTATGGTACTTGTGATACTAGCATTAGGTATGGTTGTTGACTGTGAACTTGTGACACCGACATAAGGTGTAGAGGCTAATGTTTTAGGTCTTTTACTCCCAACAAGAGGACCGAAGGGAGTGGATGATGAAGCCCCTATAGTGAAATTAAATCCTGATGTCATGCTAGATTTACCAAATGGAGATGTATGGAATGTTGTACTTTGTGTAGGTGTGCCAGATGGCATAGTTGTGCTGACCTGAGGTATAGTAGTACTAGCAGTCGTGGTATTTGTCCCTTGTGGAGGTTGAGTTTGTAAGGTGCTTATATCAAATCCTGTAGGTAAGGTAGCACCTTCAGCTAGAAATTTGGCTAAGTATCGTTGTTGATCATTTGCTAGGTACTCATCTACGAAAGAGGCAAACTCAAGGTCATGTGTGGCAGCCTCTATGTCCTCTACTGCAATATGTCCTTGAGTGTTTCTAGTGGTGAATTTGTCTAATAGAGTCTTATGAGGTCTTGAAGAAAATGGATTGATAAATTTGTTTGGGTTCGACATCTTTTCTCTCTCTCTTCTCTTAGACCTAGTTTCAACCATGTAAGATTAGCTCAATATGCAAGGAATGCAAAACTACGTTTATGGACAATATGACTCTAGTCTATGTTTTTGGGATTTTCTGAATGCAAAATAAGGAATGCTCTAGGATGACACTAGTCTACAATCTAAAGATGCAAAGTCTAAGCAAGACCCTAAAGTGATCAATTCTATAAACCCAAGATGGAGGGACCAACTACCTAAAGTCTAACCAATGCGTCAATTTCGTTAAGCCAAGGAACCAATGTAGGATGAGGATCAAAGACAAGTCGAGTTTCCTAACTAGACCGATGAGCTAGGAGGACTCTCTATAGGAAAAAGGATAAAATGCTAAGACTAGGTTCAATGACAGATTTTGTTGACGCTATGATTTTTCTAAAGTGTAGATGATGGACCTATTTTAAGCTTGTAAAAATGACCCTCCTAGAATTTTAATCTAAAGGCAATATGTAATCTAATATGAGACCAAACTCTAAATGAGACCCACTATGGTAATGACCAAATGAACCTAAAGGATGCAAAATTGAGCATATCATTTCAGGTTTCTGTTCAAGGACTGCTTGTGGAAAGACAACTGAAAATTGGTATAACTGTGTTAACTGGACAGTGACTGTGAATTTTGACTTTCTAATAATTAGGAAAATGTGTTTTAGGATTTCACAGATGTGGTTAATTTTAGCAGTTGCGGTTTTCCTATAATCAAATGCATCCCTCTGATAAATTTTCTCATTGACCCTGACAAATGCAGTTAACCTTCTAACAGATGCGACTCGTAATGATAGTTGCGACTTAGAATATAACATATGTGGTTGTTTGCAAAGCAATTGTGAGGAAATCTAGCAGATGCGACTCTACGCCAAACAGATGCGATTCAAGATGACAGATGCGACTCAAGATGACAGATGCGACCCTAAAAATCAATTGTGAACTTATGGTGAACAGTTACGACTCTCTGTGAATTTTCAATGATATGAGATTTTAAAACTGACTCTGTTTTTCATGATCAAGTTTTGGCAAACAAAAACAATCATAAGACAAAGTATTTTCAGTTTTGATTTGGACTCAAAGAACGTTTAAGTTGATAACAAAAAAGCACATCCTAATAGGCCAAAGGCCTAGGGTTTGTATACTTGGTATAGCCCACTGAAATACCCTGGATTGGTGATAAACACCTTTCCTTCTCGAGAGCGGATAGCTTAGAAATTTGGTGGCATTGGCTCCCCTCCACGGCTCATTAATGTCTTTCGAGCACACCAATTTTAAATTCTTTGGGAAATGACCTCCCAAGAACTGCTATTTCTACTCAAGGGGATCAGTAGTGAGTGTCTTCGGGCATGATACTATACCCTGCACTATACCAAGCAATGGCCACAAATAGGCTGGTCTCTACAACAAAAGGTGTTTAATTCGGGCATTCCGTTCGTGGGGCATGATCCATGCGGTGAGAGTCCCCTTTCAGATCCATCTCGTTGGAACCACACTCGTGATTCTTGGGGTTTCCCCAAGAACCCACTTTTATATATTGGTTGGAAGTCCCTCGGGTTCAGGGTGCTACTGGTCTGAGTCATCCTAGGGTGAGTACTTTTTCCCACCAGAATAGGCCCAAGTTCTAGAGTTGGTAACCGTTTCTCTTACACCCAGGATCACACGAATGCGTAAGGGGAGAGGATACTTTGATGTACCAATTCATGAGGGTAATTACACAGATGTGCTTTCACACCAAACACGGTAGACACTTGTTAATTTTAATCCAAATGAAAGATTTGCTACACTACCAAACAATCTGTTTCAAAAGTTTAATTAGGGTCTTCGACATGCATTCTACAGAAAGATTCATTAGTAGTTTTCAATATTGTCTTCGTCAATCATTTTGCAAAAACTCGTTAACTCCTCAAGACACGCTGAAAATAGAAGATTAGTACAAAAAATCTTAAATGAAAACAGCAAACTAAAATAGTGATAACTTCCTCAAAACTAAACAAAATTTTAAATCGTAGATATCTATGGAAAGCTAAAAAAAAGACCTTCAAAACCCAGAAAACGTTTTGAAAAATTCTGCAAGACAAAGTGTTATAAACAAAAGAAAATTCGCGTTTTAATAGTTAAAGCTTAAAAAACTGTGATCACTAAAATGGCCATAACTTTCTCAAATCTTAACAAAATTTTAAACCGTTTGAAGTTCTGAAAAGCTGAGAACGAGATATACAAAACCTAGAAAAAAATTTAAAATATTTTATTTGCCCATTTTTCTGTGCTCAAAAGAAGGTGACGGGATTTCATATGAATTCTTGGTTGTAACCTGCAAAACAACGAAAATAAACAAGAAAAAACACAAATTTCTCTACAATTCACGTCAGGTTCACCAAATGTAACGCTAAGAAAGTGCAAAAAAAAAAGATCAAGAGAAAAAATGCAACATGAATCTAAATGCAATCTAATGCTAAGCGTCAAAGAACAAAGGAAGTCAAAAACGTAAAAACTTGAACAATCTCACCAAATTCATACGTATTTCCATGATTCATCTCGATTGCCCTTCTCCATTTTGCTTGTGTAGTATAATTGCCTTCAGATTTTTTGTAAGTTTGTGCAAGTATAGCCTAAGATAATGATTTAGCAAAACATCAAAGATTCAAGATAAGTGCTCTCAAAAGTCATAAGATTTCACGAGTTTTCGAGAGAGATTGGAATGAAGAATGACAGATCAATTTATAGAAAATTTATTATTCGAATGACAGGCCAGGATCAAAAAATTAACAGACGGTTGAGATCAACTGATTAGACATGCATTATGTTAACTGCTAGTAGTGACATGATTGATACAAATATGAAATAGAATTAAAGATTAAATAAATGATTTAATCTTCAAGTTTGGTATTCGAAAACAAAAGAATTATCTTTGCATGACAAAGATAAAGATGGATTAAAGCAACTCTTGTTCGAATGCATGCACAAGGTTTTAATTAATTAAATATGAATATTTAATTAATCTGCATGTACATGCAAATGAGTTAGAACTGGATGATTGAATGATTTGATGAAGAGATTACTCGAGAATGCCACTCAAACATTAAATCATGAGTTAACTGAGCAATTTGAATAGATCTTTGAGTTGAGTAAAAGTGAATACTTAGACAACTCACACAATTATCTAAATATAGAGGAATGCGTTAAAATAGAATTCATGAATTAAATAATTCATTTAATTCAAGATTTGATGTTTGAAGAATAATTAAATAAATAAGATTTATTTAATTAAGTGATGAAGGGATTTAAATGAATAATTAAATAAATAAAGAATTTATTTAATTATAGTTGAAGTATGATAAAGAGTAAATTAAATAAGAATTTATTTAATTTGACAAGAAGGATAAGGTTAATTAGTAACATAATTAAATAAAAAAGCACTTATTTAATTAATCAGATAGAATAAAGAAAAGTGTGAATTAATTAAATACTTAAGATTATTTAATTAATAGAAGAATTAACAAAAGATGAATTAATTAAATAATTAAGATTATTTAATTATGACCATGAAGAATAGGAATTATGAAGAATATTGAAGTCATAGGCTTAGACCAAATTTTGGTGTCTACAATTACAACTTGAAAAATAGAGTGGTCAATAATGACTAGGGAAAGGCTAGTAGTATCTTTATTAAAAAGCAAAATAATGATAAGGAAAATCAACATTCTTACAAACAAAAAGGGGATTCAAAAACAAGAATTGATATACCTTGTGAAGAGTATAATTTTGAAAAACTTGTGAATCAAGTTGTTTCTCCTCTCATCAAAGCCAGATATCAAAAGATAAAAGAAAAACAAGAGAAAAAGGATGTTGAATGTATTCAAAGGGATAAAATAAATAATAAACAAGAAAAGAAGACTAGTGATAAAATTGTGATAATTTGTGACATCCCAAAATATAATGTTGTTGACATGATTCATATTTTATCACAAGTCAAGGTATTTGTTCCTTTGTTCGAGATGATGAAAATAGAGGAACATAAAGAGAAGGAAGTTGCCCTTATCAAATGGTGCATATTTAGACTCTAATGAAAAGAAGGCGATTACCACACCTAAGAAAGGTAAAGAAAAATCAAGAAGGATGGATCCTAAAAAACACAAGCAATGAAATGCAAAGGTGTTCTTGGGTTCTACTTTAATTGTTTGCCCAAATCAAGTTGATCCATTCTATGTAACTTTTTAAATGAATGGAAAAATCATAATAAATTGTATGATTGATTCAAGATATTTGAAAAATGTCACACCCTTAGTAATTATGCAATAATTAGGGTTACAAGTGTATAAAGCATTTGGAAAGTGCTTTACCATGGACTAAAGAGAATTTCTTGTTATTGGCATAATAAAATATGCACATTTCAAACTTGTATTTTCTGAGGACTATTCAATGAATGTAATTGTTGTTGACATTCCACCCCAATATGGAATGATTTTGTCAAGAAAATGGTCAACACTAATTGGAGAAAGTATGCAATGGTACTTCTCACATGCTATAATCCCTATAAATGATACATATGTAAAATTGGATAGAGAAAAAAAATATTCCTACCTTATTGAGGATTTGTAGCCAATAGAGCATGTACATTTTGTTGATGTGGGCATGTATGATTTTAGAATTGTGGAGTCACAACAAGAAAAATATGGTATTGCACCTACAATTATAGATGTGAGTGATCAATATTAGGAAGATGACTTGTGGACCACATATTTTGATGGAGCATGCTCAAAGTAAGGTTCAGGTGTAGGGGTGATTCTAATATCACCAAAAGGTAGGTCTTAAAAATACTCATTCTCACTAAAATTTCAATGTAAAAATAGTGTTGTAGGATGTCAAGCTTTATTGTTAGGACTTAGCATGGTAGTCAAACAAAAAAATAAGAAACTTAAAGTATTTGTGAACTTTGAGTTATTTGTATCTCATATTAGAGGTAAGTATGTATCTAAACACAAAAGATTGAAGCAATGTAAAGCTCATGTCTGGGATATCATAGAGATGTTTGACACTTTCTCTATTGACTAGGTGGAAAGGAAAATAATGCAATGGATGACCTACTTGCTAACATTACCTTAAGACCATATGACATAACCTTTGCTGGGATATCCAAAATAGAGGTTCAAACAAGGCCTTCTATGCTAGAAAATATTCAAAATTGGTAGGTATTCAATGATGATTTAGAATTGTTGAAGTTGTTGCATTGTGTAGATGAATACCAAAGCCAAGAAATTGGTTTCCAAAGTTTTGTAGAAATTGTAGATGGGAAATATATTATTTTTGGGAATGAAGTGATATAGCTAAAGACAAATAAGATTTCCAAAGGTTTAGTGGCCCTAGAGAGAGTTTTTGATAAATCTGATAAGAGTAGTGCTAAACCAATTCCTTCACATGAGAAATATTTGGAGGAGATAAATTTGGGAACAAAAAATGCACCTAAGAAGGTGTCCATTGGGAAAAAAATAAAGTCCAAATATCAAAATGATGCTTATTACCTTGCTCAAAAAGTATAAATATGTTTCTACTTGGTCATATAATGATCTTAAGGCCTATAGAGAGGACATATTCTTGGCCCCATGATTGTCATTGCATCAAAAGGTTGACCTGTTAATGTCTAATACAACTGCCAAAGTTAACGGATCCATGGGAGGTGGTTAAACCATGTCACGAATCCCGAGGGGAGTGTTGACCATCTACCAACAATCTCCCCATCAGTGTTACTTGAGGAGGTTCAAACCCAACACCTTTGGATTTAATACCAATTGTTGGCCCGATGGTTGTTGTTGCATCAAAAGGTCGACCTGTTAATGCCTGATACAACCACCAATGTTATAGATCCATAGGAGGTGGTTAATCCATGTCATGAATCCTGAGGGGATCGCTGACCATCTTCCAACCCTTATTTAAACATGAAATTCCTCTCAGTCTAGATTCCAAACCCATTAGGAAAAATAAAACACCTATCAACCCAATATTGGTACCCAAGATGCAATAAGAATTGATGAAACTCAAGCATGGTGGAATTATTAAGCCAATTATACTTTCCACATGGGTCTCAAATTTGGTGCCAGTGAAGAAGAATGGAGATAAAATATTCTATGGACTTCATAAATTTGAATATATATTTATTTAAAGATAAATAACCATTTCCAAATATGGAGGCAATATTGCATAAAGTAACTAGTTGTGAGTTGTTATCAATGATGGATGGATTTTGAGGTTACAACCACGTCAATGTTCAGGAATTTGAGCAATAAAAGACTACCTTTACTACACCATGGGGAACATATGTCTATGTGAGAAATTCATTTGGCTTAACCAATGTAAGAGAAACATTTCAAGGAGCAATGGATGTTGCATTTTCATATTTCATAGACATCTTTATGGTGGTATATCAAGATGACCTATCTTCTTGTTCCAAAAAGGAGTAAGATCACTATATGTACCTTGAATTTTTTTTAGGGCTTTGAAGTATGGTATTTATCTAAAACCTAAGAAGTTTGTGTTCATAGTGATAGAAGGAGAACTGTTAGGTCACATTATTTCTAAGGAAGGGATCAAAATTGATCCAAAAAGAGTTGCAGTTATAGAGAATATTTCTCAACTTAAACTATTAAAGGTATCCATGGGATGAGGTTTTCTTGTTTAATTAGGTTTACTTTTTTCAATTTGAATGTTATTACATGTTTCATTGATTCTTAATTATCTTTGCAAGAATTTATTGGGAATGTGGGCTAATTAGGTTGAATTATTAGTTTCTTAGTTGATTCTAGGTGCATTTGATCTAAATTTTATTCATGTTCACTAATGGAGTTTGATAAGGATGATCTTATTTTGTATTTTTTGGTATCCATTTGTATTTCATTTGTTACATTTTTTTCATTGATTTGTTTTCTTTGATGATTTTCTCCTTTCTTTGATTAACATCTTTCTTTCTATGTTGGTCCAAATTTGTGGATGGGATGATGGGTGGATGTCGACTCATGACACTAGTTTTAGTATTAGCATTGGTTTCATCATACAAACCCCTCGTGTTCCCATGATGATGTTTGCATTAGAAAAAGTTTCCCTTGAGATTGTGGAGGTATTACTAACATGATTTTATTTTTTGACCACTGCTGAAAAATCATTTGCTTGCCACTTAAGATTGTTTAACTTTTCTAATTTCAAAATTTTATATTAAACAAGGCCTAATATTGTACCTTTATAGTGCATCCAATTATAAATGGCTACTAAATATGACTTGTCTTGAATACATGATATTACCTCTCTTGGCAGATGGTCAACACTCCCCTCGATATTTGTGACATGGAATAACCACCTCCCATGGATCCATTAACTTTGGCGGTTGTATCAGGCATTAACAGGTTGATTTTTAGTGCAACAACAACCATGGGGCCAACATTGGTATCAAAGCCAAAGGTGTTAGGTTTGAATTCCCTCGGGTAACGGTAAGGGGGAGATTGTTGGTAGATGGTTAGTGCTCCCCTCAGGATTTGTGACATGGACTAACCACCTGTGGATCCATTAACTCTGGCGGTTGTATCAGGCATTAACAGGTCAATCTTTTGGTGCAACGACAACTGTGGGCCAATAGTGGAATCCTTTGTTGCATTGAGATTGTTGTCTCTTTGTAACAAATCTTCTTTGTTTTCTTTTGTATCTCCAGGTTGTAGCCCTATGGATAGTGAGTCTGGACAGTGAATCCTTATTGTACACAGTGAGCCTTATCTTAGGCAGTGAGCCTTATTTTAGGTAGTGAGCCTTTTTATAATTGGTTTTGATATTCTCTATAGTGTGAGATGATCCTCACTATGGTTTTTCTCTCATTGGGTTTTCCACGTAAATTTGGTGTTATTATTTTTTTCCATTACCATTTGATGGTTAATCATTTAATCAGTTTATGTGTTAGTTTTGATAATTGAATTAAAGGTTATAATCTATGACAACTGATTCAACCCCCCTCTCAGTTGTCTTATCCAACAATTGGTATCAGATCTTGGTCCCTTGTTGAAGAGATTAACCACTTGAGGAAGGTATGAGATGGATAGAAAAAATGGTCTTTGATTATCTAAGGTTTGATGGAACTAACTATGGTATCTGGAAATTATTGATGGAAGAAGATCTAGAGTATTGTGGATATGATGTAGAGAAAGCTTATAAGAATCCTTACACTCCTCCTGCTAATGGTTCGAGTACACCTAAAGAAATCAGAGCACATGAAGCAAATAATAAGGAAAAGTTCATCTTGAAGAATAGTTTGGTACATTCTGAGTTGATTAGGGTTCAGAACTTGAAGAAAGCTAAGGAAGTATGGGATACTTTAGAAAGAGCACATGATGGTGATGAAAGGATAAAAAGGGAAAAATTATAGAATTTGGAAACATAGTTTGATCTTATAAATATGTTTGAAGATGAAAATGTTAAAGCTTGTGTATAGAGATTGGATGAGGTAGTGGCTAGAAAGCAATCTCTTGGTGCTACTATAGATGAAACCAGGATTGTAAAGAATATTCTCAGAACTCTTCCTGATGCTTATAGTGAAAAGGTGAGTGCTATTGAGTAGAATATAGATTATAAGACTTGTACTAATGATCTATTGCTAGGATTTTTGACATCTTATGAGATGAGGATCTAGATGAATTTTTTTTGATGAAATCGAAGCTAACTTTGTAAGAAGAATGAGAAAAGGATGTGGTAAGTATGAAGGAAAATTTACCTTTAAGTGCTTTAGTTGTGGAGAAATTGGTCACTCTGCTACAAAGTGTCTGGAAAGAGCTAAAAAGAATAAACAAAGATATGAGAAAGAAAGGAAAGGAAAGAAGATTAACAGAGCTTACTATGTTAATGAGAATGCTAGTATTTTAGATGAAGATTCAAAATATGAAGATCCAAATGATAATGAATGCTTGTTCTTGGTTATTAAGGATGAACCTACTTATACTAATTTAGAAAAATAGATAAAGGAAAGTCCTTCGGATAAGGAGAAGGAAAAAAATGAAGGTACGGTTATCTCTGCCTTGCATGCTAAACAGGAAAAGAAATTTTGGGTAGTGGATAGTGGTTGCTCACATCACATGACTAGTGATAAGAGTAAGTTTGTGAAACTTGAGAAATATGATGGAGGTCTGGTTATGTTTGGAGATGATATTGGTGCTAAAATATGTGGGATAGGTTCAATAAGTTTTGATGGAAAGCATCATAAAGACGATGTTTACTATGTTAAGGGTTTAAGGCATAATCTGTTTAGCATCAGTCAGATGTGCATAAAAGGATATGATCTTGTGTTTAAGGATGATAAATGTGAGATCAAGAAAGGATATGGAACATTGATTACTATAGGAAAGAAATCTTAAGGGAATAATTATCAGCTTAAGGGTGTTGATGGAAAATGCTTTATGACTTAGATAAATGAAAGTTGGTTATGGCACAAGAGAATGTGTCACATGAATTTTGATAACTTGGCAAGGATTAGTACTACTTAGGCCATGAGCAATCTACCAAGAATTACAAAGCCTGTAAATGCTATCTATAGAAATTGTCAGCTTGAGAAGAAAACAAGAAATCATTACAGATCAAGTGAACAATCTACTACTGGATTACTGGATTTGGTTCATACAAATATTTGTGGTCCTATGAAAGTGAAAAGTCTACTTGGTGAAAGGTACTTTATGCTTTTACTTGATGATTATTCTAGATACACATGGGTTACATTTCTAAGAATGAAATTAGATGCATTAGATAGATTCAAGGCATTCAAGGCTATGGTTGAAAATGAAGTGAATTTGAAGATAAAATGCTTGAGATCTGACAGAGGTGGAGAATTCACCTCCCATGAGTTTAATATGTTTTTTTAAGTGCATGGAATAAAGAGATAGTTATCTACTTTGAGAACTCAGCGGAATGGAGTCATTGAAAGGAAAAATAGAACAGTTCAAGAGGTTACTAGGTCAATGATCACTAAAGCCAGATTACTAGAAGTTTACTAGAAAGAAGCTATTCACACTATTTATATGTATTCAATTGAGTTCAGGCAAGAGAAAATAGTACAAAGACTCCCTATGAGCCAAAGTATGGGAGAATTCCTACAGTTAAATATTTCAAGGTATTCAAAAGCAAGTGCTATATCGGAAGAGATAAAGAAGCTTTGGGAAAGTTTGATGTAAGAAGTGATGAAGGAATATTTCTTGGATAATCTACTAAAAGCAAGGCATAAAAATGTTTTAATAAAATATTGAGGAAGACTGTAGAAAGCTCGAATGTGAAGGTTGATGAAATAGTGAAGAATTCTATTGATATGGATGGATATGTGTTTGATGAACATGACTGTGCAAGAATAGAAGAAGTTATGGAAGAATAGGATAAAGATGAGCAGAAAAGGAAGAATGAATAGAATGAAAGAGAAGAAGATGCTCTGGTGATGTCCCCTAGGACACCGAAATATGTACAGAGGAATCATTCAGAAATAAATTATTGGATACAAGAAAAAAGGTGTGTTAACCAGAAACAAAGCTGCTTCTGAAGTAAATTTGTGCTTATTTTCTGAGATTGAGCTGAAGTCAGTAAGTGAAGCCTATAAGGATGAACATTGGAAAGAAGCAATGAAAGAAGAACTTTTGCAGATTGAGAAGAATCAAACTTGGGAAATGGTCCCAAGACCGGTAGACAAAAATATCATTGGATCAAAATGGGTATTCAAAAATAAGTTGAATGAGAATGGGAAAGTTGTCAAAAACAAAGCAAGGCTTGTGTGTAAAGGGTACTCACAAGTGGAAGACATATATTTTTAGGAGAATTTTTCCCCGATAGCAAGAATGGAAGCTATAAGGATGTTCTTTCCATTAGCTGCTTATATAGATTTCAAAGTCTATCACATGGATGTCAAGTCAGCATTTTTCAATGGTGAGCTAGAAGAAGAGGGCTACATGGAACAACTAGAAGGATTTTAGTTAATAGATCAACTGGATATGGTGTGCAGATTGAAGAAAGCTTTATATGGATTAAAGTAAGCTCCCAGAGCCTAGTATGCAAGGTTAGATAAGCATTTGAGTCAGCAAGGATTTAACAAAGGTGCAACAAACAATAATTTGTACTTCAAAACTAAAAATTACAAAAATTTGATTGTAATTGTATGTGTTAATGATATTATTTTTGGAGGAAATGAAAATATGTGCAAGATGTTTGCAGAAGAAATGAAGAAAGAATTTAAAATTCCTATGTTTGGGAAGATGAATTTATTTCTTGGGCTATAGATTAATTAAATGGAGAAAGTAATTTTCATTTCACAATCTAAGTATGTGAGAGAGATGTTGAAGAAGTTTGGGATTGACGGTTCCAAACTAGTAAGTACTCCTATGGTGACTGGTTGTAAGTTGGGTAAATATGATGATTTACCTAAGGTTGATCAAAGCAAGTATAGATCTATGATTGGTGGACTACTATATTTTACTACTACTAGACCAAATATTATGCATGTGGTTTGTCTTGTAGCTAGATTTCAAGAAGATTTGAAGGAAACACATGTTATTGCAGTTAAAAGAATATTTAGATATTTGAATGGCACTTTGGATTATGGATTATGGTATCCTAAATATATTGATTTTACACTTAGTGCTTGTATAGATCTAGATTGGGACGAAATTATAGATGATAGAAAGAGTACAAGTGGTGGTGCATTCTTTTTTGGATTTAGGTTGGTGGCATGGCTGAGTAAGAAGCAAGATTTAGTCTCTTTGTCTACTATTGAAGCCGAGTATATTGTTGTTGCATCTTGCTGTACACAAGTGTTATGGATGAAACAAACATTGAAGGATATCACAGTGCTATATGATGATCCTACTTCTATCTTTTGTAATAACACAAGTGTAATTAACATTTTGAAGAATCCTATGATGCACTCGAGAATGAAGAATATATCTATTAGGTATCATTTCTTGAGAGAGAAGGTCATGGAGAATGAAGTCAATCTTGAGTATGTTCCTACAAAAGATCAGATTGTGGATATATTTACAAAGGATCTTCCTAAAGATACTTTTGATTATCTCTGAGATAAGCTAGGGGTTATTTCCCCTCCTTTCATAAACTAAGATTCATTTGGAGGTGCATCAATTCAGTGGATTCATGGTTCTATCTTTTTGGACTGATTTTTTGGTGGCTACCTCTCAGGGGGAGCAAGTAGTTTTAAGTGTTGTCATTATGAGTATTCTATTTTCATGTCAAAGGAAGTTTCAATGAACATATATATTTTATTTTCCATTGATGTCAAAGGGGGAGAGAGAGCATGTGAAAAAGGAGAGAAAGCATGTGAAAATGAGAGAAAGTTGATAAGAGAAAGCAGGTGCTGAGAAAGATAATCTTCTAAGGGGGAGAAGCAAAAAGAAAAATATTGAGAAGATTTTTAGAACTGGGATTTGATGTATTTGATGGTTTTTCACATCATGTGTTTCCATCAATGACAAAGGGGGAGATTGTTGCAAGAAAAGAGAAAGGAATGAAAGTGTTGTCATTGATGTCAACTAGTCAACTAGTTATCTACTAGTTGCTATTAACTGCATATGTTGAGGATATTGAGAAAATTGTATTAAAGGAAGATTGCAGGTATTCATTTGTTGAGGATGATGATCCAATACTTGTTCTTATGTTTTTTCTGTGTTTTGGTAAGGTTTAGGAGAATTGTTTCTCGTCTGGATTGCTCTTTGTTGAAGTCTTTTAACTTGTGGGTTTAGAGATAATATGTTTTGATTGCATTGAAGAGATTTTTGGTTTTTGGAAGTATCAATCTTAATCATGCAAAGTTTATTACATTGGTTTGGCCAACTGTGTGTAAAGCACTATCTTCTAAGTTGATGAAGCATGTTGGATCTATTATAGGTCTCGATGAAGCATGTGTTTGAGCCGCCCTCATTCTAATTCTACCCTAGGATGTTTGAAGCCGACCTAATTTGAATTTGAAATTGGATGGCTAAATTTGTATCTTTTCAAGGTTGGAGATAGTATAAATACAAAATGATCTAGAAATGAAAATTGTACATAAGAAAAGAAGGAAGATAAGTGAAAGAGAATACATGAATTTGATGCTATTCTGAAAGTGTGTGAGTTAAGTGTGTGGCTGATTAGTGCGAAGCTTAATGCTGAGTTTCTATGAGAAGAAGGTGAACTCTATCATTCATGCAAGTTGATCGGTGATTGTGGTGGAATCCTTTGTTGCATTAGGATTGTTGTCTCTCTATAACAAATCTTCTTTATCCTCTTTTGTATCTCCAAGTTGTAGCCCTATGGATAGTGAGTCTGAATAGTGAGTTCTTATTGTAGGCAGTGAGACTTATCTTAGACAGTGAGCCTTATTTCAAGTAGTGAGCCTTATTTTAGGCAGTGAGCCTTATTTCAGGTAGTGAGCCTTTTTGTAATCAGTTTTGATATTCTCTATAGTGTGAGTTAATCCTCATCGTGGTTTTTCCCTCATTGGGTTTTCCACATAAATCTAGTGTTATTGTGTTTATCCATTAGCATTTGAAGGTTAATCATTTAATCTGTTTGTGTTTTAGTTTTGGTAATTGAATTGAAGGTTATAATATGTGACAACTGATTCACCCCCCCTCTCAGTTGTCCTATCCAACAATAGGTTCTTGACCTATAATTTCAATTTGACATTCTTATTTTGAGCATCTCTTCTTGTCTCATCCACTTCAATCAATGCATCAATTCTGAGTTTCATTTCATCACACATATCTTCATTGTACTCCTGGATAAACTTGTACATTTTCATAAGATTATTTTGAGGCAACCTAGCTGAAATACCATAAACAAAATCAAAAGGAGCATAACTAGTTTCCTTTTTGGCTATTACCCTAGCTGAAATACCATAAACTAAATCAAAAGGAGCATAACTAGTGGCCTTATAACTAGTGGCCTTCTTGGATTCAACTTCAACTTGGAGTCCCAATCTCTTTTTTTTTTCTCAATAATTCTTTTTATGATCTTCATCAAAATTTTATTGCTTGAATCTTCCTAGCCATTTCCCTATGGGTGATAAGGTGAAGAATAAGATGCATAAATTACATGGTTAGAGTAGAAGTATATGAATTCTTCAGATATAAAGCACATTGCATTATTTGAGACAATATTCTTAGGCACTCTAAACCTATCCATCAAGAAATCAATGACTACTTTACTTGTTGCTTTTTTTGTTGGAATTTCTTCCACCCATTTTGTAAAGTAGTCTGTAGCTACCAGGATCCAAGAATGACCTCCACTATAATTTTCAAATATCTCTCCAATAAAATCAATGCCCCATTGTTGAAATGGTCCCTGGACTGCAACTGGTCTTAGTGGCAAATTACCTAAGAACTTTAGCTTCCTAGAAAACCTTTGACATGCATCACATGTTCTTACCAGTTTATAAGCATCTTTAAAAAGACTCTAAGCCACCAAAATCCAACTCTTAAAACCTTGTGAGTGGTGGTATTAGCCATATAATTCCCATGACATACTCCACTATGCATTTAAGTGAAAAATGCAGAAGCTTTGGCATCATTAACACATTTTAACATAACACCTTCTAGATTTCTCCACCATAGTTCATCATTGATAATCACATACTTGATGGCTTGTAACTTGAGAGTCCTTTTTCGTTGTCAGTTAATCCTTCAAGGCATTTCATCTTCTACAAGTAATATATAACATTCATATACCAATCATAGTCTTGCATATCACAAATATGTGATCTGTTAAAGTCATCTTCAAGATTTATTTGATTGGAATCCAAATTTGCTTCAAACATTAGCTTGACCAACCCTTGACCTCTCACCAATTTGGTGATCTAGATGTCAATATTAAATTCTCATATTCTATTTATCCATTTGCACCTTCTACCCCATGACTTCTTGTTGGGTGAAGATGTCCGTAATAGTTGCATTAGGAACATATGACACAACTATAACCCCCACAAGATATGTTCTAAAATTCTTTACAACTTTAACCAATGCATATGCTTATTTCTCAATCAATATATATTTCAATTTTGTAGATTGAAATGACCTGCTAAAAAATGTGATGGGTTGTTCAAATACCTCGTGATTCTTTTGCAATAGGACTGCATCAATAGTATGGAATGATGTGAATGATAAGATTTGTAGTGGTTTGGAAAAATCAGGAGTCCTTAAGACTGGGGCCTCCTTAATTTCCTGCTTAATTTCTTGAAAAGCAATACATGGCTCTTCAGTCCATTCCACTTTTTTACCCTTTCTCAACATCTTGGATATAGGGTGACTGATCTCTACAAAATTAGTAAAAAAATATTCTTAGGAAGTTAATTTGACCAAAGAATGACTTAATTCCTTTCACATTCTTTGGTTGTGGAATTTTGTCAATGGTAACTACCCTCTTAGTGTCAATTCTCACTCATTCTTTTGACACAATATGTTCCAATAAATTTCCTTCAGTAACTCCAAAGTAACATTTCTTTGCATTGAGTGAGATACCATATTCAAGGCCCTTGATGAAAATATTCTCTAAGTGCATGCAATGATCTTCTTCCTTCTTGGAGTAAGAAGTTAAATAATCTTGGTAGATTGCTAAAAATAAATAAATAAAATCAGAAAAGGCTACATTCATAGCCCTTTGAAATGTTGCACCTGCATTGGTCAAGACAAATGAAATTTTTACATAGACATAGGTACCCCATGGAGTGGTAAATGTAGTCTTATACTACCCAGATTCATTCACTTTAAATTGGTTGTAGCTGGAAAAACCATCCATCATGGACAATAACTCATAGCCAGCCACCTTTTGCAACATGGCTTACATGTTAGGTAATGGATAGTTATCTTTTAGTGATGATATATTCAGATTTTTTATGTCACCACATAATCTGATATCCTCATTCTTTTTCCTAACTAGAACTAGATTAGACACCCAAGATGAGTTCCTAATTGGCTTAATTATGCCAATATCCCTTAAATTCACTAGTTCTTCTTGCATCTTTGGTGCTATGGTGGGATAGATAGGTCTTTGCTTTTTCTTGAAAAGCTTTGCATCATCCTTTAGAGGAATTTCATGTTGAAACAATTCCTCCCTATATGCTTTCAAGTCATCATATGACCAAGCAAAGACATTTCTATACTTTCTCAACAAATCAATCAACATTGCCTTGATCTTGGGCTTTATTTTCTTGCCCACATAAACCTTTTTAGGAGAATTTTCAGTTCCTATGTTTACTTCTAAATCTTATGGATGGGTGGTATTCATCTTGGCATTACTTTTTTCTTGGTTGTCAAAAAATCTCTCTAAGGCCACAAGTCCCTTAGAAATCTTATTTATCTTTAACTGAATAAATTCATTACCAAAGACTGTCTCTTCCATCCATTGTCTAAAAAAAGGCTCCAAAATTAATCTCCTTACTATCATATTCATCTATACATTTCAAAAATCTTAAGATATCTTCATCATCATTAAAGACTTGCCAATTGCCTACTTTGTTAGGGACTAAAGGCCTTGTTTGTACCTAAACCTTGGAGATACCAATAAAAGTTATATCATTAGGCCTGAATGCAATGTTTTCTAACAAATATACCACTCTATTCTAGCCTTTTTCCATCCAATCAATTCCAAATGCATCAAATTGTTCAATGGAATCCTAAACAACATTCTTGTATTGCTTCAATCTCTCATTAATTGATGCATATTTGTATATAACTTGGGATATTACCAATTCTAAATCACCAATTACTTTCATATTTTTTATTCGATGTTTTGTTGGCATATTATTGTCATCGATGTCAAAAAGGGATCAAGTGTGAGATGGAACTGATCTAGCATAAAGGAGAGCCAACATTTATGCCAAAATGTTGTCATTGATGTCAGAGGAAGATAGTGTATTGTGAGCCTATAAAATGGAGTGAAGGCTGAAAATATTGCTAAAACAAGTGTTTTGTAGGGCCAGAGGTTGAAGGCTATGCTCAAGAAAGGATTACTTGTGCCTTTGGCTAGAACTAGGGTTTGTTGGTTAAACCCTAGGTATATAGAGTCATTACATTATAAAAGCATATCTAATTTGATGGTGATTTTTTTTTGACAGTTACAGGTAGCTTAAGTAATAAATTAAGCTTATTACATCATGTGGGGAACTGGCCCATTCACCTAGCAATTACTGACAGTCAAGCAGATATTTGCGGTATTGATTTCCTAAGTCTCATGCAAATATTTTATTTTTATGAAATCAATGGTGTTGGTTAAGATTGCAAGATCTAATGAACTTCTTGTTAGAATCCAAGATCACCTGCATGCAAGATGGATACCTGTCACATGCAAAAGATATGAAGAACCAAAATATGTTCTCTGTAAACCTCTCAGTAAAAATGCATTAAGAGAATCAATTATTACAATGTGATCAATCCTTATGAAGGAGATCACGAAACCCTAAATGAAACCCTAGTGTGCACACTTAATAATTAATAATTAATTATTAAATGTGCCTAAGTTTAGCTTAAGTAATAAAGAGGAATAAGTGACTTAATTAATTAATCAAATGTGATGTAATTAATTAAGCATAATAACTTATTACTCTAACACTCCCTTAAGATGAACTTAGGAAGAAGCTAAAACACTAGAATAAGATGCATGAAAGAAAAGATGGGTCCCGCAACGAGGCCCGATCGTACCCATTTACAAATGCAAGAAGGAGTAAGAGAAGGAAAACCCAGGGGACAAAACCCCCTTACAATGAGATAACAAGCTGCAAAGAAGCACTGAAGAACTCTGTAGAGTAACACTGGAACTTGATATAGGCAAGCAAGGAAATATTCTTCTGTATACTACTGAAACCGGATGAGAGTCACTGATTGACTCAAGGAATCATGATTAAAGCAACAGAAAACCCGATGCCACGGAACACTCGAAAACTCCAAACGGGAACAACTCTGGAATCTATGAAGCAGCAAGAAATTATTGAATGATGTATTACTGAAAATAAAGTGCAAAGATGCAAGATGCACTCTCCCAACTGCCAAAATATCCAAGTAATCGCCAAACAACCCATCGGGCCAAATCTGGACTAACTGATAAACTTGGGATAGATACAAAAAAAGTGCATATACAGCAAGATAGAGCTCCTTAATACCTTTCCGATGCTTCAAACGAGACGAAAAACGGAGATCGTGGCAAAAAGTTATGAGCTCGGAAGCATAAAAAGTACATCTGATTTAAAACAGTAATAAATGAAGGAAAACAGTTAAATACTATAAAATAAACTACACCAAATGAAAGATCTCGGAACCAGCTTTCTGTCGATATCTCGTTTGCCCAATTTTGATACCGTATGCCCAAGTTATGGCCAAAAGAAAAAAACTGCTTCTTTAGGGCAAACTAGGGTTAAGAGGGGGCATATGAGGGGCCGGCCGTACGCTGACGTCATGCTGACGTCATCAGTTCACAGATTAAATTTGACGGCCGTCTGGCCGTCGCAGCAAAAAATGCCCCTCGCAAAATGAAAATTTTTTGGGGCCCCTGGTCCTGTGGGCGACCAGGGGCTGGCGGGCCGCTGCTGGGGGCGGATCCCCTAGTTTTCCATATGGCCGGGGGCTGGATCTGGGCCGTCGGTCATAGATATGACCAGCATTGGTGGCTGGTCCGGCGGCAGGGGCTAATTCGGGGCTCCCGGTCGCTGAAGTGACCACCGCTGGGCAGAATAAGCCCTTGGGGGCTACGGACCGGCGGAGCAGCTGGGAAGCGGTGGAGGAGGAGGTGGCTGCCGCTCCCGGTGGCCGCCGTACGCACAAGTGGGTCATCATTTTCCAGGGCGGGCGGCGCCGGAAGCTTTAAAAATTTCAATTTTTAATATTTTTTGAAATTTTCAAAAAAATGCCCCGACCGTGATGTCGGGAGGCCGACGGCCCCTCGCATTAAATTTTTGCTCTCCTGGATCAGTCGCCCAAATTGACGACGGAGCGCTTCTAGGGTTTTAGGATGCCGGGCTAACGCGATGCTGACGCTCTCGCTTGAGCCCATTGTGTCCCAAAAATTGGCTACCCCCAGATCTTGCAGAAAAAGATGCCTGTGGAAACCCTTGCACTCGAAACTCACGAAGAGGCCATATCTTCAGATCACGAACAAGCAGCTGCAGGTCTGGAGCTCTGATACCATGTTAGAATCCAAGATCACCTACATGCAAGATGGATACCTGTCACATGCAAAAGATATGAAGAACCAAAATATGTTCTCTGTAAACCTCTCAGTAAAAATGCATTAAGAGAATCAATTATTACAATGTGATCAATCCTTATGAAGGAGATCACGAAACCCTAAATGAAACCTTTAGTGTGCACACTTAATAATTAATAATTAATTATTAAATGTGCCTAAGTTTAGCTTAAGTAATAAAGAGGAATAAGTGACTTAATTAATTAATCAAATGTGATGTAATTAATTAAGCATAATAACTTATTACTCTAACACTTCTCGCTAGCCTGTTGAGTCTGTGGTGGGTACTAGCTAATTCCAGTGGGGAAACAAGGATTGGTGGTAAGTAATCCATAGTGGATGAAGTATAATTGGTGATGAGAACTGTGGGACCTGCGATAGTAGTAGACGTAGTGGATAGGATATGATGTAATCATGAATAGGTGGTGGAACGAGGTTAATCAATGATGATGATCAAGCCAAAGTGGATGATCAAACGGTGCTTAGTAGCTTGTGACACATGTGGTGGGACCCATTTATATCTTTCGGGGGAATGGGGAACAGTGTAGATTAAACAAAGTTGATTGAATGATGCACGTTGATGGCAGATAGAACCTTGGTGGGACCTACAACATGTGGCATCATCGCTTCACATCTTTGTTGTGAAGCGAAGCAATTAGGTGATAAGAGATTGATACACATGGCACATGCCCACTAGGCTACAAAAATTGTGTGGGCCTGTTGTTAGTACTAAGGGGATAGCAGGGAACAACACAAATTGATCAGTAGCTAATCTACCGATGATTGCTACATCAAGAACATAGATGCTAATGTTCCTAAAGGACATGATCAACATAGGAGATTTATATGACCGCTTATCAAATGCTCATGATTTAAAAATGTGATGGTGAATGAGGAGCATAGGATCGTGGTATGTATATAAGAGATCGATGGCCCAGATTTGAATGAGGTGATCACGAACGACTAACTACGTGTAAATAGGGTTTCACCTACAAATCAACCCGAAGATGAAAATTAAATGGGCTACCTGCTTCAATGACAGGTGTAATGTTATTGGATACATAGAATGGTGGTACAAATGGCTATAGAAACATAAATCACTTGATCAGATTATAGGATCAAAAGAGAGCATTAACTACAAATCTGATCTTAAGTCTTGGAATGATATATATAAAGGAAAATTATCTGCACCAGGAATTAATGTTGTGTGGATCAATGCAGTTGAAGGATAGTGAAGAAGATATTCACCCTAGCAAAATATCCGAAGGTAATTATGATTGATGTGCACTAGAAAAAACTGATGTGAAGAGTGTCTAAGTATGCAGTAGAGATAGTGTAGAGTAGTGTGGTCTTGAGCTCCAAAATCAATTTGAGAATACACATAAATAGAAAAGGGGAGTTGTAGAAGAGTACAGTGGTGCATTGAGGTGGATAGAGAATGCACTAAAGAAGGAGAGGAACAAAAATAAAGTAGTAGGGTGTAGATTAGTGAACAAAATTTCTATAAAAACAATAAAGAGTTGAGTAGTTACAAGTCAAGCTATAACATTGATTAGAGTTCCTTAGGAACAAATTGTAATCATCTTACATGTTGCAAATTTGATTGGCTGGTGTCATCAGATAACTGAGTTGGCACTCAATTCAGGAGATAGGTGTCTCCTTAGGGTTGGTTCCCTTAAAAATTGTAACAGAGGATTTCATTGTGAGGCTAAGTTAGGATAGTAGCTCCTAGCAACATTTTATCACCATGGTTTTTTCCCATCTTGGATTTTACACGTATATTTGTTGTTATGTGTTGATCTCTTTTGTGTGTGTTTTTCATATCATTAAGTTTTATTTTTCACACCTTGTTTTGAGAATTGTGTCTACTCGTTAGTAAAGAAGGCTAAAATTTTAGTATCTGCTGATTCACTGCCCCTCTCAGTAGATTGTTGTGTTCCAACAATTGGTATTAGAGTCAAGTTCCCTAGTGTTGATGACAATTTTACTCGTAGTAAACAGATCAAATAGAATCTCCATAGACAAGACTATGAAGAGCCTATCCTTCTTGAAAGATATGAAACAAAGACAACCTAAGAGAGAATTATGCATTTACAGAGCAAAGATTGACTTTCGTTTAATCCTAAGTCTTCGATAACCAGGTCATGGTTGTACTAGGGTCACTCTTGGGTAATGATGTGACAATTGTTGTTGTTTTCCTTTAGGGGGGAGGGGGGAAATCCATACAAACACATACACTTACATATACACATTTTTGTATTGTTTCTTTGAACATTTTAGACCAGCTTTCCAATTTAAAAGAATAAACTTGAAATTCATGAAAGTAATAAATTTGAAATTGAATCTCAAAGATCATCACTGATTTCCTTTGCTATCACTTAAGTAAATTTAGCATTAAGCATTCAACAATTCAATGGAAAAACAAAGATTTTCAATAAAACTATTTCCATTCACTTATATTTTTTAGAACATTTTCAAAAATATTAAACATCTATTCCAAAGTAAAACATAAAAATACTGAAAAATAAAAGTTTCTCCTAGTTATTCTCCATGGATGCCCCAAATAATTAATCAAAAACATAGAGAAAACCAATTTATATTTCACCAGATTGCTTCACAGCTACATATAAAATGATGCAAACTTTTAGAGAGGGGGTTTCGTTTATGGACATCGAATAGGTTTTTTATGCACCCTTAAACAACGCAACATATAGTCTTGTTCAGCCAAACTTAAAAAGTAGTGAAAAAAGATACATAGATAGGTATCTATCCATAAAGCTCTTATATCAAGTCTACATGCATACAAAGTTTTACGGCAGAATGGTTCAGAAAACAGGAAAAAAGAACAAAACTTAAAATAATTTTTTGCTCTTCCGACATCCACAAATTCTGAACTTAAAATAAAATTAAGCATCCTTTGGCCTTTTATAGAACACAAGGCTCAGATAGGATAAGACTTCTACATGAGAGGGAATCTAAGGGACCAATCTAATCAAGGCACATGGAATATTGAGACCAATAGGAGAATTGCAATTGAAGTCAATGGAAGTCAACTCCAATTGCTCGTTGAAGCTCTTCGGGTTCTACTCTTTCATATTTGTTAGTAAAATAACTTGAATCAAGATTGCACATAGGAACTCTCCATATATTTAGAATGATGAGTTAGTTATCTTGTTCCTACGCCTTTTATTTTTGAATCAGGTTCTTTGTTCTTGGGGATGAGCTTCCTCAGAAGTGGGTGCAGTCTACCACTAAGTAAGTGGAATACCAGGATACCGAGTATTCCAATCATATGCACAACTCTCTCATCATTTTTCCCAGAACATCTGACCTAACTAGAATGTAACTTGATTCGTGATTCAAATTTGCTTGACCGTCCATACCTGAGCTTTGCATCACAATTAATATTTCCTACAATCACAAAATTCTAAATATTAAATCCATTTTTAAACAAATATACTACGAGATAAATAAAACCATTATTCAAATTTTAGTACAAAATCTATAAAACTTTCTTTAAAAATAAATAAATCCTTGCATATATATCAGATCACCGAGATCAATGTATAAAATTTTAAAAAATTGACATTTCATTTCATGTTTCAACCCGATACCTGGTACCTGGTATTTAGCTTTACCCACTTACTTTTCCAGACCTCGGTTATACTAGAACTCCAACTTACTAGACTCCAACTTACTGGACCAGAGTCATTCGCTTGATTTTTACATTACCTTTTTCCTTTTCTATGTTTTTGGTACCCGGTACCCGGTGTACAAAACACTTACCATACGAAGTACTCTTTTCCTTTTTTTTTTAAAACCAAAGATTTCTCTTTCCTTTTCACTTCCAATGATCTTCCAATTCATTAGCTCCTACCATAGAAGTTATATTTCACTTGGGTCCCCAAGTCTTTTCAGTCTTGGGGTGTGTTGTGAGACCACACAACAACTTCCAACCAATAAAACCAAATTTAAAATTAAACTTGAAATTAAATCACCAGTTGTAAATCAAAACTTATGCATATTTTAAAGTGATAACTTTATACCTTTACTTAGATTCTAGCATAAAAAGTAAAAATCCACCAGAAACATCTGTGTGTGCTCTTGATTAATTCCATTTTTCAAAACTGAGTAAATAGAATCAGTTCATTAACATTGAACTACATAATATAGTAATCCTCCAAATCCAACCAGGGATAGAGCCTTGTTGCCAATCAAGTGTCCATACCACCAACAAGGTTATCTCTGTAATTCCCCCCAAACATAGCTCTACTAGCAGTCAGGTGTCCATAGCCCCAATAGAGTTATTTGGATAGCCCAAAGAGTTGATATCACTTTTTTTTTCTTTTAGATATAGCACGATAGCTCATTTCTTCACTTCTTGATATTGCACAAAGCTCATTTATCAGAAGCACTAGATATCGGAGTTAGAAATCTAAATTTGAAAGAATTGGAATTTTATCGTTCATGGAAAAAAAGTTATGCGTTATATGGTGTGCGCCACTTTTTAAAAATGCAGTTTTTTGAAAAAAACCAATTTTTGTGGGAGATCGAAAAAGAAGTGCAATCTGATTCCAAAAAAATTGAAAAAAATATTTTTAGAATCTACGAAAAATGTATAAGACTCTAGTTTACATCATCTTCAAATTCCTTACGGTTTAATTGCTATCGGTGCCCGAATGTGGAGATTGTGTTAAAAAAAAAATATCAGTGTCCAGTTAGGCCAAAAAGTGTAAACCACTATTGTGGGATCACCCTGCACTACATTAATGGATCAAAATGCCATGATTACCTTGAAAAATGATCACATTATTTCACCTTAAATTTGCACGCCTTGTTCAACACGTGTTGTCTATCTAGTTCTCCAGGTGGTGACATGTAACATCTTGCAAACTTTATTCTCATGTATAATTCGCACACTTAACGCCTCAATAAATCATTATGGATTTTTTTAAACAACAATTGGAAATGACCCCTATTAATTCAAAATCTCTAACTTACCTAATTCGCAATCTCCGTACTACTCAGTTTCGAAGCAATTTCACCAAACATGTGCAAAGAATTTATTTGATTTAACCTTTAATTTTGAAGACTATTAACCAGTTGCCACCTTGCACATACGATTTCCAAAAAAACTTTAGGCAACTATGTACTGCTACAATGCTCGTGATTTTCTATAAATTCATGCATTTATTCTCAAATTCTCCACACTTTCTTTTCTTTCTCTCTTTTTTCTTTTAAATTTTTTGTAATTCCATTTTGTTCCATGCTTTAATTTTTTTTGTTAATCATGGATAACGTACTCCCATTTGCTTAAGTTGTTCTCATAGACAGAACATTTTCTTGGGAAGCATCAAACAACAAAGGCTTGAAAATTTTTTCATTGTTAGGACTTCCAGCTTTACTGTGCCAAATTTATGCTTGGTCCTTGGGGAAAGATATGTTGTGTCTAGTCATTACTTCCATTTTTATTTTGACATAGCTTCTCATTTTGTAGCTTCACTTTTGAACATTGGGTTACCTATTGATGATGTTCACGCCACTTCCAACCTAATAGTTAACCCTGAATTCTTGGAGAATCTACACACCATTTTAGCTGTTGCACACCTGACCATTGGAATTCTTTCCATGGATGATATTCCTTGGTTCCTCAATCATAGGGAAGTGGTTCCACTTTAACCTTTTCTTACTGATCTCCATATCCAAGATTTTGATGTTCACTGGGAACTCGCCTACATAGGGTATTTAGCCTTGATAAAAGAGGCATCCTAGATCAACTAGATAACTATTACCACCCACAACTTTTCTCACCTTTTCTTTTGAATCCTCCTTTTTTGATTTTCTACAAGGATTTTGACATCTGATGTATATACGTGATAGACACATATATATACTTTTTGTGGTTATCTCTCTTTTAAAAGTGCGTTTCATTGTTTATGGTTTTATTGTTTCAGTTTCACTCTCATGTTCAAGATACATTTAAGTAAAATTTGTTAATGCAGAAGCCGAGCAAGGAAAAGGAAACAAAACAAAACAAACAAAAAAAACCCTAAAAAAAAAACTAAGCTAATACAACACTAAACTAACCCTAACTACCCTAACTCTAATATTACAACAAATTAACTCTAACTAAGAAATTTATTTCAATTTCTACAACTATTGCTTCTACAGTTTTATTATGAATTACAACAGGTTTATCTTTGAATTCCCTTATCAACATCTTCAATGTCCTACTGTAATAATGAAAAATCTTAAGTTTCTTGTATTTAAACATCATAAATTCAAAGGTGTACTTACCCTAAATTTGGCTTAAATGTATGAAAACGATCTCATTAGAGACCAGTTGCACACATTTTGTCTAGCGCAACAATATTGTACCTTCTTCCAGCCCTGGTCCATTTCTATGAACAATTGTGTTCATTTCCTTATTTTTTCCTCTTCTGAAAACCTTCATATCTTCAATCCTGTCTTTGCTTTGCATTGTGTTAGACCAAGATGTATCACTATTTATATCATTATTAGAAAGAGAAAAAGTAAAAACTTGATATTTTGTATCTTGTATAAAATTAGGAAAATGTCTTTTTATAGCTAATGAATTTTTAGCTTGAAGCACAATACATGTGTCTCCTGCTCGATTTTCCCGCTTTATCTCACTGTTTCCGTTTTCCACGTTTACAGGGAATGATGATTCATCCATATCTTCTCCTCGTTTATGATGAAATACATCTGAATCTTGATATTCTCGCCTATTCCCCTACAAGACATTAGGATTTACTTTAAAATAATCACAATTTCCTAACTGTTTCAGTTCATTCGTCAATTTTTTAATATTTCCAGCTCCACTAGGGTAGAACATTTTTTTTGTGAACAATCCTTTTCTTTTTGTAGTTAAAAATTTCTTCCATTAATGGAATTGCTCCACTTATGGCTAGACTTACCCTAGTTAAGAAATTTTCACACTCAATTTCACTATGACCAGTTGTATCATGAATTCTGCACTCGGTGACTCTTCCAAAAGTAAGCAAACTTAGAGGATGTAGTTTCTGATTAAAGATTTTTCAAAGTTTTCCAATTTCCATCATGAAAACTAGCTTGTGTTAGGTTTTGTGAGTTTACAAGCTTCTTTCCAAATTAGGAAGAATATTTTGAAACAAAAATCCACTTCCAAAGGATAAAACCTAAAAATATCAAAGAAACCAAAAAGAGGACAAAAATCATGTGTCCATCCACATGTGACCACTAGAATGCCAAATGTGGCCCTCCTTCTAGTGCCAGTTCTTGTTGATGATGGTTTTACTCGTAGTAAACAAATTGAATAAAATATCCATAGATAAGGCCATGAAGAGCCTATCCTTCTTGAAAGATATGAAATAAAGACAACCTAAGAGAGAATTCCGCATTTACAGAGCAAAGATTGACTTCTGTTTAATCCCAAGTCTTCGATAACTAGGTCATGGTTGTACTAGGGTCACTCTTGGGTAATGATGTGACAATTGTGGTTTTCTTCATTTAGGGGGGAGGGGGGAAATCCATACGAACACATACACTTACATATACACATTTTTGTATCGTTTCTTTGAACATTTTAGACCAGCTTTCCAATTTAAAAGAATAAACTTGAAATTCATGAAAGTAATTAATTTTAAATTGAATCTCAAAGATCATCACTGATTTCCTTTGCTATCACTTAAGTAAATTTAGCATTAAGCATTCAACAATTCAATGGAAAATCAAATATTTTCAATAAAGCTATTTCCATTCACTTATATTTTTTAGAACATTTTCAAAAATATTAAACATCTATTCTAAAGTAAAACTTAAAAATACTGAAAAATAAATTTTCTCTTGGTTATTCTCCATGGATGCCCAAAAGAATTAATAAAAAAAACAAAGCAAATCGCTTTATATTTCACCAGATTGCTTCACAACTACGTATAAAATGATGCAAGCATTTAGAGAGGGGGTTTCGTTTATGGACACCGAATAGGCTCTGTATGCACCCTTAAATGGCGCAACATAAAGTCTTGTTTAGTCAAACTTACAAAAATAGCTACAAAAGATACTTAGATAGGTAGCTATCCATAAAGCTTTGATATCAATTAATGTCTACGTGCATACAAAGTTTTACGCTGGAATGGTTTAAAAAATAGGAAAAAGGAACAAAACTTAAAAGAAGTTTTTGCTCCTCCGACATCCACAAATTATGAACTTAAAATAAAATAAAGCATCCTCTGGCCTTTTATAGAACACAAGGCTCAGATAGGATAAGACTTCTACATGAGAGGGAATCTAAAGGACCAATCTAATCAAGGCACGTGGAATATTGTGACCAATAGGAGAATTGCAATTGAAGTCAATGGAAGTCAACTCCAATTGCTCGTTGAAGCTCTTCGGGTTCTACTCTTTCATATTTTTCAGGAAAATAACTTGAATCAGGATTGCACGTAGGAACTCTCCATATATTCAAAATGATGAGTTCGTTATCTTGATCCTACGCCATTTAATCTGGATCAGGTTCTTTGTTCTTGGGGATGTGCTTCCTCAGAAGTGGGTGCAATCTACCACTAAGTAAGTGGAATACTAGGATCCCAAGTATTCCAATCATATGCACAACTCTCTCATCATTTTTTTGAGAACATCTAACCTGACCAGAATGTAACTCGATCCGTGATTCAAATTTTCCTAACCATCCATACCCAAGCTTTGCATCATAATTGATATCTTCTGCAATCACAAAATTCCAAATATTAAATCCCTTTTTAAACAAATATACTACCACATAAATAAATCCATTATTCAATTGTTAGTACAAAATCGATAATACTTGCTTTAAAAAAAATAAATCCTTGCATATATACTAGATCACCAAGATCAATGTATCTAATTTTAAAAATATTGACATTTCATTTCACATTTCAACCTGGTACCCAATACCTGATATTCAGCTTTACCCTCTTACTTTCCCAGACCTTGGTTATATCAGAACTCCAACTTACCAGACTCCAACCTACTAGAATCCAACTTACCGAACCAGAGTCATTTGCTTGATCTTTACATTACCTTTTTCCTTTTCTGTGTTTCTGGTACCCGGTACCTAGTGTACAAAACACTTACCATATAGAGTACTCTTTTTTTTTTAAAAAACCAAATATTTCTCTATCCTTTTCACTTCTAGTGATCTTCCAATTCGTTAGCTCCTGCCATAGAAGTTATATTTCACTTGGGTCCCCAAGCCTTTTCAGTCTTGGGGCATGTTGTGAGACAACACAACACCTAGGAGAAGCTTAATCAACTCGGATAGATCCTTGACTTTGTGAACACAAATGGCCAACCAAGAAAGCTCTTCATCAACCAAGCCACCTATGTTTGATGGAACATATTATGCCTATTGGAGCTCATTAATGAAAGGATATTTGGGATCTTTAGGTTTTGACGTATGGATTTCAGTGGTAACTAGATACACATCACCTGCCACACCACCTACTGATGCTGCAACCAAAAAGGACTTTGAGAACAATGAAAAAGCTTGGTTTTCTATCATGAATAGTCTATCTAGGTCTATGCATAGAAAATTCATGTACTGTAAGAATGCACAAGATGTTTGGGATACATTGAAGAGGATTTGTGAAGGAGATGACAAAGTTAAATTAGAAAAGCTTCAAATACTGAAAGCTAGATTTGAAGGTCTAAAAATGTTAGAGGAAGAAAGGATTGCAGACTATCTTTTGAGAGTTAATGATATTGTGAACTCTATTAAAGGACATGGAGAAGAGATGAAAGAGGATGTGGTTGTATTGAAGGTACTTAGATCAATGACATACAAGTATGACTCGAAGATCTCAACTATAGAAGAAGGGGGAGATATAGAAAAACTAACTTTGAATGAGCTACAAAGTATATTCATAGCTTATGAGATGAGGATGAGAGATGAAGAGCCATCCAAGAAAGAAGTCGCTTACAAAATAGCTAGCAGGGAGAAGGATGTGCCTTCCAAGACATAGAGGGTAGAAGTGACTCCATATAAGGATGATGAGACTAATGAAGAAGAGGAAAAATTCATAAGGAGACTAAGAAGAGGATCTAGAAAATACAAAGGGAAGTTTCC
Organism: Sequoia sempervirens; assembly: GCA_007258455.2. NCBI lineage: Eukaryota > Viridiplantae > Streptophyta > Pinopsida > Cupressales > Cupressaceae > Sequoia > Sequoia sempervirens. The sequence goes on from VDFB02373365.1 coordinate 230,153,099, forward strand.
CTTCAAAAGTTTTAAATGTTGGAAAGTAGGTCGTTTTGCTGCTAAATTTCCTTACAATAAGAAAGGAAACTCAGAACAAAAGGTAGATGATAAAATGAAGAAACCCCACTACCCTAAGAGAAGAAATTTTTAGAAGAAAAAGAAAAGTCTATACATCCAAGAAGATAGTGATGCATCAGACTGTAATAGCTTAGATGATGAAAAAAATTGTTCCTTTATTGCTAGAAACAATGAGTTTCTCTTCATGGAAAAAGAGTCTGAGGAGCAGAAGAATGAAAAGATTGAAGATCCTCTTGAAGAGGGTGAAGAAGGAGTAGTTGGCCTGAAAGGAGAACTCATATGTGCCCTAGATGAGATTGATGATCTCGGAGATGAGATTGAGAAGTTGAAAAGGGAGAATAGGCAACAAAAGAAACTTGCACAAAAAGAGTTTGACAAACTAAGCAAGGAACTTCCAAAATCTATCCAGAATGTGGTAGATTTGAAGTTGAAACTAGAAGAAGCCAAGAGAGCAGGAGATGTAGTTCAATCCAAACTATAGTATGAATCTAACCAATACATGAAGCTTGAGAAGTAAATTGTTGCTCTAAGGAGGGATTTGGCCAAGGAAAATGAACAAATAGATTAAGGAATCAAATTGAAAAGTGGGTCAAACATTTTAGATGAATTATTAAGCACCCAAAAGCTCGCAAACAAATAAAAGTCAAGCATATGTTTGGAGAAATGACAAAGCTCTTTTCATGGAAAAATTTAAGAAACCCCCCCTCGGCGAAGGTGTAAAATCTTGGTGAATCTTGTATACTTCTCGATAAAAATATTAATTTTAGTGGAACTTTTTTTATTTTTCGGGAAAAAAAAAATCTCAATTGGCGAATCTTTTCTAATCGTTAGAAGTCTTTGGAAAATAACGGTGAATTGCAATTTTTTTTAAATCAATAAAATATTTTCATTGGCGATTAAAATCTATTTTCAAACCTAGAAAAAATTTCCATTGGTAAATTAAACCTGTTTTCAAAACAGAAAAAAACAATCTTGTTGGCCATTAAAACTTTTTTTCAAACCAAAAAAATCCATTGGTGAATTAAACCTATTTTCAAATGCATAAGAAAAAACATTGGCGAATCAATATAACCATGATGGTTCGATGAATTTTTGATGGACGACTATAGTTGCACTCCAGAAGTAAATTTCTGAAGCACTAGATTTTTGAATTGAAACCTCTAGAATAACACTAGAACCGTTAGATTGTCATAAATCAATGGTTGAGATTTTATTAATTATTTAGGTATGTTGGTCATCGTGCTCTTGTTTACCATTTAATATTGCCTAAGTTAGACCAAAATATTTTATGACAAAGCCTTAAATATTAAGTCTTTAATCTTGAGAGTCGAGTTTCGTCAACCTAGCGATCTCCCCATTTTAAATTATGCATGTGCATAAAGTTTTTTTTAAAAGGACCATTCAATGAATTTTCGATGGATGGATATAGTTGCATTCTGGAAGTAAATCCTTGAAGCACTAGAATTGCCAATTGAAACATCTGAAATAACAGTAGAACCATTATATTTTTAGAAATCAATGGTTGAGATTTTATTAATTATTTAGGTTTGTTGGTCATCGTGCCCTTGTTTACCGTTTAATATTGCCTAAGTCAGACCAAAATATTTTATGACAAAGCCTTAAATCTTAAGTCTTTAATCCTGAGGGTCGAGTCTCATCAGCCTAGCGATGTCCCCATTTTAAATTATGCATGTGCATAAAGTTTATTTTAAAAGAGGGACCATTCAAGGAATTTTTGATGGATAGCTATAGTTGCATTCCGGAAGTAAATCCTTGAAGCACTAGACTTGCAAATTGAAACCTCCAGAATAACACTAGAGCCGTTCGATTTTCATAAATCAATGGTTGAGATTTTATTAATTATTTAGGTCTGTCAATCATCGTGCTCTTGTTTACCGTTTAATGTTGCCTAAGTCAAACCAAAATATTTTATGACAAAGCCTTAAATCTTAAGTCTTTAATCCTAAGGGTCAAGTCTCATCAACCTAGCGATGTCCCCATTTTAAAAATAACTTTATTTGCATGTGTACTATGCAACCATCTTGTCGTCTATCGCGGGCATACCTTTTAAGCACTTGTTTTTAAGGATTCAAGTGTTGAAATAAATTCTAATTGTCACATCAATGATAGTGGTGAATTTAAAAATGATAAGTGTGATGTCACACTCATTGTGTTTGTGCTAAATTCTACATATACTTCACCAACTTGATGTTCTTCATATCATTTATAATATATTTGGCTTTGATTTATTTCTTCTCTATTCTCAATTTAACTGAGATATTATGGAGTTTTCATGGTGTGTCATGCTACCCAAATTTTTTTGGGAGAAAAGAAGGGATGATGCATACAATAGATGAAAGTTGGGTATGTTTATTATAATTCCTTGTGTGCAGGTTGAGGATGCTATAAGAATATTTGTGGGTAGGGAATGGCTTCAGAACAACCCTCGTGCTCTGTATTCTGAGGTAGCTTTGGCTTTCTTGTCCAATTGCATGGACATTTTTCTCAATAAAGATTTGGTGAAGAAATGGTAATATGTTATTTGAAGCCTTTCATTTACTCTATTTATTCATTGGAGTTGGTGTTGGAGCATTACAATTTTGAAAGTGGGTTAATGCCTATTGGTGGAATCTTCAAGAAAGTGGAATTGCATGCTTCTACAATGCAGGCTCTTGCCCTGGTTAATATGGGATGGGGTTTGCTATGTGATACAAAAACTGAATCATTAAAGAGTTTGAATTTTTGGAGGAAGGTTTTGGGTGACTTTCTTTTCTTCTCTATTGTTTGTTAAATTTGATTCACATTTTACTCAAACACCCGGTTGAAGGCCTCAACTAATGTTAAAAAAAAAATTAGTAATGAATTGTGTGATGTGTGATGTGCCTATATTTTAATTTAACAATTCTTGTAATATGTACTTTATGAATGGTTTTTTGCCACAGTTAGTGGCTTTTAGTTTTTTCCTTTTGGCCATGTTGGTTATTTACTAACTACTATGTACTTCAGCCTTTAGCAATAGCTACTTAAATTAAAATACTTTTCGTGGCTCCATTCTTGTAAATCCTTTTTGCTTTGGTCAATATAAAAATGTTAAATGTGGTTTTTAAAACTAATAGTAATAATCAACATATAGTTCTGATCATTAGTGTGAAAAATTTATTGTGACTTATTAATGGACATTGATAATGATTAAGGTAAAAAAGGACATTTAATTCTATCTTTTCAATGTGTCAAATTACTCTACCTTTCATTTATTCTAGTGAAATTCTCAATCTTTTTAATGAAATTTTGGTTGCGGTACTGTGGGCGACAACATAGATTAATGCCATATGAATAACCAAAGTGATTGATTTGATAGCTTTATATTGAAAACTGCACAATGTACTATAGAATCGTAGATGATGATGTCAATAATCCAATGATTTAGTGAAACAATATTTTTAATGATTTGATATCTATTGACAACGATTTTACTCGCAGTAAACAGATCGAATAAAATCTCCATAGACAAGACCGCGAAAAGCCTATCCTTCTTGAAAGATATGAAAAAAAGACAACCTAGGAGATAATTCTACATTTACAGAGCAAAGATTGACTTCCATTTAATCCCAAGTCTTCGATAACCAGGTCATGGTTGTACTAGGGTCACTCTCAGGTAATGATGTGACAATTGTTGTTTTTTTCCTTTAGGGGGGAGGGGGCAATCCATACGAACACGTACACTTACATATTCACATTTCTATATTGTTTCTTTGAACATTTTAAATCAGATTTCCAATTTAAAAGAATAAACTTGAAATTCATGATAGTAATAAATTTGACATTGAATCTCAAAGATCATCCCTGATTTCCTTTGCTATCACTTAAGTAAATTTAGCATTAAGCATTCAACCATTCAATGGAAAATCAAAGATTTTCAATGAAACTATTTCCATTCACTTATATTTTTTGGAACATTTTCAAAAATATTAAACATTTATTCTAAAGTAAAACATAAAAATACTAAAAATAAAAGTTTCTCCTGGTTATTCTCCATGGAAGCCCCAAATAATTAATTAAAACAAAGCAAACTGCTTTATATTTCACTAGATTGCTTCACAACTATGTATAAAATGGTGCAAGCTTTTAGAGAGGGGGTTTCATTTATGGACACCAAATAAGTTCTGTATGCACCCTTAAACAGTGCAACATACAATCTTGTTCAGCCGAACTTACAAAACCAGCTACAAAAGATACTTAGATAGGTAGCTATCCATAAAGCTTTAATATCAATTAATGTATACGTGCATACAAATTTTTACGGCGGAATGGTTCAGAAAATAGGAAAAAGGAACAAAAATTAAATGAAGTTTTTGCTCCTCCAACATCCACAAATTCTGAACTTAAATAAAATAAAGCATCCTATGGCCTTATATAGAACACAAGACTCAGATAGGATAAGACTTCTACATGAGAGGGAATCTAAAGGACCAATCTAATCAAGGCACATTGAATATTGTGACCAATAGGAGAATTGCAATTGAAGTCAATGGAATTCAACTCCAATTGCTCATTGAAGCTCTTCGAGTTTTACACTTTCATATTTGTCAGGAAAATAACTTGAATCAGGATTGCACATAGTAACTCTCCATATATTTAGAATGATGAGTTTGTTATCTTGTTCCTACGCCTTTTAATCTGTATCAGGTTCTTTGTTCTTGGGGATGAGCTTCCTCATAAGTGGGTGCAATCTACCACTAAGTAAGTGGAATACTGGGATCCTGAGTATTCCAATCATATGCACAACTCTCTCATCATTTTTCCCATAACATCTGACCTGAATGGAATACAAGTTGATTCGTGATTCAAATTTTCTGGACTGTCCATACCCAAGCATTGCATCAAAATCAATATCTCCTGCAATCACAAAATTCCAAATATTAAATCCCTTTTTAAACAAATATACTACCATATAAATAAAACCATTATTCAAATGTTAGTACAAAATCTATAAAACTTGCTTTAAAAAAAAATATATCCTTGCATATGTACCAGATCATTGGGATCAATGTATAAAATTTTAAAAAGATTGACATTTCATTTGATGTTTCAACCCGGTACCTGGTATTCAGCTTTACCCACTTACTTTCTCAGACCTCGGTTATACCGGAACTCCAACTTAGCGGACCAGAGTCATTCGCTTGATCTTTACATTACCTTTTTCATTTTCTGTGTTTCCGGTACCCAGTACCTGGTGTATGAAACACTTACCATACGAAGTACTCTCTTTTTTTTCTTTTTTTTTAAAACCAAAGATTTCTCTTTCCTTTTCGCTTCCAGTGATCTTCCAATTTGTTAGCTCCTGCCATAGAAGTTATATTTCACTTGGGTGCCCAAGCCTTTTCAGTCTTGGGGCATGTTGTGAGACCACACAACAACTTGCAACCAATAAAACCAAATTTAAAATTAAACTTGAAATTAAATCACCAGTTGTAAATTAACACTTATGCATATTTTAAAACAATAACTTTATACCTTTACTTAGATTCTGGCATAAAAAGTAAAACTCCACCGGAAATATCCATGTGTTCTCTTAATTAATTCCATTTTTTGGAACTTAGTAAATATAATCAATTCATTAACATTGAACTACATAATATAGTAATCCTCCAAAGCCAACCAAAGATAGAGCCTTGCTTCCAGTCAAGTGTCCATAGCCCCGACAAGGTTATCTTTGTAATTCCCTCCAAAAATAGCTCTACTATCAGTCAGGCATCCATAGCCCCAGTAGAGTTATTTGGATAGCCTAAAGAGTTGATATCTCCTTTTTTTTTTTAGATATAGCAGTGATAGCTCATCTTTCACTTTTGATATTGCAATAATAGCTCATTTATGAACTTGCAAGCATTGAAGCACCACTATTAGCTTGGGAATTACACTGGTAGCGAAGGTTACTTTTTGATTTTTCATTCAATGTGAATCCCTTCATCAATTGACTACTTCCCAAAAACTCATTTAACGATTCCTTGTAATTGTGTGTTTCTAGCTAAATTTTACCAATTATGCCAAATCCTAACTAACTGTAGCCCATTATATGTTAAAAGATATGCATAAATTAAAATTTAGCAATAGACAACTTAATCACCAAAATTAAATCTAAATTTAGAAACATTAGTTATGACCCTTTCGATTAAATTTATGGAAATTTCCAAAACTTTTGCTAACTATCTCGACTTGACGACACTGCATTGCATTAATGGATCAAAATGCCATGATTACTTTGAAAAAAAATCACATTATTTTTCCTTAAATTCACACGCCTTGTTCAACACATATTTTCTCTCTACTTCTCTACGTGGTGACGTGTAATATCTTGCAAACTTTATTCTCATGTATAATCTGTACACTTGACACCTCAATAAATCATTACAAATTTTTTAAACAACAATTGGAAATTACCCCTATTAATTCAAAATCTTTGACTTACCTCATTCACAATCTCCATACTACTCAATTCCGAAGCAATTTCACCAAACATGTGCAAAGAATTTATTTGATTTAACCTTTAATTTTAAAGATTATTAACTAGTTTCCACCTTGCACATACGATTTCAAAAAAAAACTTTAGGAAACTATGTATCATTACACTGCTCACAGTTTTCTATAAATTTGTACATTTCTTCTCAATCTCCACACTTTCTTTTCTTTCTCTCTTTTCTTTTTACATTTTCTATAATTTTGTTCTGTTATGTGCTTTACTTTTGCTTCTTAATCATGGATACTCCCATTTTCTTAAGTTGTTCTCGCAGACATAACATTTTCTTGGGAAGCGTCACATTACAAAGGCTTGAAAAGGTTTTCATTGTTAGGACTTCCAACTTTATTGTGATAAATTTATTCTTGGTCCTTGGGGAAAGATATGTTGCATCCAATTGCTACTTCCATTTTTATTTTGACATATCTTCTCATTTTGTAGCTTCACTTATGGACATTGGATTACGTGGTTAAGATGTTTGTGTTGCTACCAACCTAATGGTTAAGCCTAAATTCTTGGAGAATTTGGACACCATTTTAGCTGTCGCATACCCGAACATTGGGATTCCTTCTATGGATGATATTCCTCAGTTCCTGAATGATGGGGAAGTGGTTCCACTTTGGCCTTTTCTTTTTGATCTCCATATCCAATATTTTGAAGTTCACCGGGAACTCACCAACATAGGGTATTTAGCCTTGATAGAAGAGGTGTCCCAGATCGACTAGATAACTATTACCACCTGCAACTTTGCTCACCTTTTCTTTTGAATCCTCCTTTTTTGATTTTCTACAAGTATTTTGACATCTAATGTATATACGTGATATACACACATATATATACTTTTTGTGGTTATCTCTCTTTTAAAAGCGTGTTTCACTGTTTATGGTTTTATTGTTTTAGTTCAGTTCAACAAATTGTTTCAGTTTCACTCTCATGTTCAAGATACATTTAAGCAGAATTTGTTAATGTAGAAGCCGGGCAAGGAAAATGAAACCAAAAAAACAAACAAACAAAAAACCCTAAAAAAAGAACTAAGCTAACACTACACTAAACTAACCCTAACTACCCTAACTCTAATATTACAACAAATTAACTCTAACTAAGCAAATTATTTCAATTTCTATAGCTATTTCTTCTACAGTTTTAGTATGAATTACAATAGGTTTATCTTTGAATTCCCTTATCAACATCTTCAATGTCCTACTGTAATAATGAAAAATCTTAAGTTTCTTGTATTTAAACATCATAAATTTGAAGGTGTACTTACGCAAAATATGGCTTAAATGAATGAGAATGATCTCATTAGAGACTGGTTGCACACATTTCATCTGGTGCAAAAATATTGTACCTTCTTCTAGCCTTAGTCCATTTCCATGAACAACTGCATTCATTTCCTTATTTTTTTCTCTTTTTAAATCCTTCATATCTTCGGTCATGTCTTTGCTTTGCATTGTGTTAGACCAAGATGTATCACTATTTATATCATTATTAGAAAGAGAAAAAGTAAAAACTTGATATTCTATATCATTATCGGAAAGAGAAAAAGAAAAAAATTGGTCATGTTCAAAACTTACTACCTTTTGGTCTATGAGGAAGGAGCTAGGTGATCCAAGAGCTCTTGCAGAGTATGGAGATAATGAAGAAGATCATGATTTTAGAAAATTGTGGAATATAGAGCATCTGGATGAATGAGAAGATAAAGGAAGTGGTGATGAATCTAGTTATCATAGGGAAGAAGAAATCCATGTCAATTTCAAATTTGGTTTAAGTGAGGCCACAAAAGAAGCATTTACTACATGAGTAGCCATAGCTGAAAAAATGGGTTATGAAGGTGGTCCTTTGGGGGCCCAAAGATAAGGCCCTTGGACAGTAACAAATGTAGAGCATAGAAACCTAGTTGATAAATTTGGCCTTGGGGTTGGATGTAAAAAAGTAGACCTAGTGCATATAGGTCAATTTGTTAGAGCTTCAAATCCTCATCCTCATGGTCAGACATAGTCACAACTAGGACGTGCCCATGGTGTAGAGCTTAGTGCAATTGGCACTACCTCTGGTGGAAATGGTATGGGTAGTAGCACTAGTAGTGGTGAACATGTGCTACAACAACAAATTACACACAAGAGGACAACAACACAATATACCACAAAAACACCAGGTGATCAAGGCATACAAAAGAGGCAAAGGATTTTGATAGGTCCAAGTCACACTACTAGTGGATCCACCACAAAGGAGTTATTTCTAGGCACTCCCCCATTGCCAATTAGTCTGCCTGTGACATCATTAGCAACTGCAAGTAATCCTATTCCTTTTCCATTCAAGCATTCTATTGTTCCTGCGTCCCTAGGTTTTGATTACATTGAAGAGTTTAAAAAGAAATCAGAATTGAATAAAAAAGAAAAGAAGCAACTAATGGAGAGTGTATTTGTTGTAACTTCAGAGCCTACAACAACCATGGTATCACCCACATTTGACACAAATAAAGAAATCATGGAGTACACAATTCTTGTTCCCAATCATATGGCTCCATCTAAATTCCAGCTAAACAATATTCAATTGCATTTTTCTAGACTCATAAATACTGAAAAAATTAATGTATCAAAGAAGAACAATGAATTTTTGTACACAACATTGCTAAAGCAAGATAGAGAGAAAAAAGGCTGAAGACTCAAATTGAAAAGTTACAGGAAGACCCAGCAAATGAGAAAGCAAAGAGGAAAGCAACAGATAACAAGAGCAATGAACTAGAAAAAAGAATAAAAAAATCTACCTCTACATCAACAAGCAAAGAGGATAAGAAGAATGAGACTATAGTGAATGAACTAAAGCAAAGGGTAGATGAGAGCAACAAGAAATATGATGAGGAAAAATCCACTTCAGAAAAATTAAGAATAAGCATTGCGAATGGAAATGCACAGTGGGAACAAAAATCGAAGAAGGAGACAAAAAGAAATGAAAGATTGGAGGAAAAGCTGATGGAAGCAAAAAATGAAATTAAATCTTGTCAAAATAAGTTATCTACATTTTGTAGAGAAACAATGGGGCATATGAAACAAAAGATCTAGGATGAAATAATGCAGGGGATTGATCATTTGTGTGACATGTTTCAATTTATTGATGCTATCAGACAACATCATAAGAAGCTCAAAAAATATTTAATGGACAACAAAAATGTGCTAGCATTAGAGAAATATGCAAATCAAATTCAAAAAACAATCTACAAAGCCAGTGACAATGTTTTGAAATCAAAAGGGATTACTAATCGGCTTGCCACATCAATGATGTTGTCATCTGTCATTGAAAAGTGTTTGAGAATGCGTGAAACAGAGGAATATTTTCATTTGGTTGCAGACAAGTTGAAGAAGGTGGATGAAAAGGTAAGGAACTTCACAGAGCTTGGTTTGCTAGAGGATTTTGACACAAATGATTGATTCATTGGAAAGAATGATTTCAGAAAGATGGAGGATGCAAGGAAGATTGATTTTGACCAGTTTCCTTAGAACGTAGATGTGGTGAACTATTTGGATTCCATTGCTAACCCTGAATATAAAATTGACTGAAGAATCCAAGACAGGTTCCAATTTGAATCATGAGTTGTTAACAAATCTTCAAGTCAAGAAGCATCAGTTAGAACAAATGACAATTCCACCACCTGAAGAGTGGAAGTTGCTAGAAAAGGTGATGTAGTGATTTGATTGTTGATAATATGAGTTTCCAAGTTCCAACTCAGCTCTGTGCAGAGTTGTCTTTGAGCAATATTTTGCATTGCCAATGCCTCTTGTATTCCTTCATGTGATAATCAATTTAAAATCTCAAATTCAGACTTCACTAATGTGTTGATGTTCAATTATCTGTATTATTTATTATATCATTTGAAGAAAAATTCTCATAGTGGTTTCAACTACTAGATACACTTTAAATGATTGCTAATGTTCATTGTTGTATATGCTACTGATACTATTGGTAATATGCTATTAAGCTAATAAGCATTGAGTTGAGTGATGAATCACTGTGTACATGTTCAAGTTTTACTTTTAACACAATTAAAATATGAACTATAAGGTGATTTTAATTGCAAGCATCCATAATCTTAGTGAAATTGCATTACAATTCACACATCAATACTCAATCTCCATGACTACTTAGTAGATGCACTAAAAATTTATATGAATTCATGCTTTAATCAAGGTACTTTAACTGGTTCATTAAACCAGAGCTAGAATTAAAAAATATGTCAATGCATAATGACGAAGAAGATTAATGAAATATCATTGATTAGATTTCATTAATAATTCATGTAAAATGTTACAACTGGAGATACAATAGACTCAAAATAAGGGAGAAAAACAAGTGTAATTGCTAGTCCTCCGAGTTTTATAACCTTGTTGTGGAGTTCTAAATTTTCATAACTTCCTGATTCCCCAACTTGGTTCACTTTGTTGAGTAACTGAGTTGCAAGCCTTTTAGACGTAACCTTTGAGTTATGGTGTGTGGATTTATTCTACTTTTTCTGAGTAGTTTTCTGGTGGATTGTCTATTATTGTAATTGGAATGGTGGATTTTTGGTTACTTTCATTGTTGTGGTTAATATCACTCAAAGTCGCGATTTTGGTGCTTTTCCTAACTTTAGTCGCTAGTCCAGAGAGTTTTATAACCTTGTCGTGGAGTTATAAATTTTCATAACTCCTGATTCCCCGACTTGGTTGATGGTTCACTTTGTTGAGTTGCAAGTCTTTTTTGGTCATCTTTCTAGTCGATGGGTTGGAGGTTTCAAAAACTTTGAAACTTTAGACTTTGGTTCTAAGGTTCCAAGTTTCAACGACCACGCAACATTATGGACTTATCTTTCCTTTCAAAGGCACCATCATCTGACATCTCATTAAATGCTATGTACGGACTAACCTTGAGTTGTCTTTTAAGGAATTTCAAAAAGCATGCAGGTTTAAAGGCTATCTTTTCGAGGAATGAAATTGAATGTTGCATTTACTGCACGTCCTATAAAAAATGACGGCATAAGTGGGTGCTGAAGTTTTACTTAGACATTTAGCCTGCTTTCTCGTTCTTTTCCAAGGGCAGTACTTCTCAAAGTGAAAAAATTCTATCTCCGCGAATTTGCGCTCATGCAGAGTGGAATTGAAAACAACTAGTTTGGAATTAAACACACCTCTTGTTGATGACATAAGTTGAGGTGGAAAAAAATTTGCTAAGTTTTTCAGCTGCATTTCCTTCTTCTACAATCTACTCTTCTAGGTGTTTGTGTGTTTATTTATGTGTTGATATTTCATGCATTCCAGAATTGGAAATCATTGGCTCGACGTAAGGGATACAAAGCTTGGATCTTTTAAGTTAGAAGAGTTTTGGGCACACCTAGAGAGTGACGAGAATTTTGAGTTGGATATAAAACTGTTAGAAAGTGGGCTAGCTCATGCTAAGGGTTTCTAGAAGCTGTGTTGAGTGTGGACCTGATAAGTGCATGTGCAAGAAGGTACATTCTGGAGACACAAGAAATTAAAGCCGCAAACAGGACTGTAATTGAAGAAATTTATCCTAAAGTTGTTTCCCGTGCACTGAGGATTGTAGAAAGGGAACCTATAGAATACATGTTTGTTGCAGTCGTAGGTGAATTTTTCTAAGAAAATAAATACTGGTGTAAGAACTCGATTGTGAAAACCTAGTTGAAGACTAAAAAGAAATGTAAGTCGCAACTGCCAACTAAACTCAAAAAGTGCATTTTAAGGAAGAAATTACAGATGCTAATGCTTTATTGCACCACATTGTTGGGAATGCATGAGTTGCTTTATTTGAGGATTGGATGTGTTGGTTTATCTTGATAATATATGATGAGAAGATTTTCATTGACTGGGCTAAATTTATTTACCTCCATTTGAATGAGCAATTAATTAATTTCCATAGGACTGCTACTTTATGTTTGTGTTCTTGCCTAACGTACATTGTAGCTAGTCAGAGGTCCTTTTGGCCTAGGTTGGATCCACAAGGAACCCCAACTTCTGATATTCCTATGTATAAACACTTTTCTCAATTCACTAAACAATTTGGAATGGGTGATTTTTGTCGTGTTAATGATGCATTTTTAATGGAGGCCATGAGGAATCTAGATGGAAATCCATAAATGCGCCTTTCCCCTGAATCGATTTCTCTTGTATCAAATTTTGGGAGTTTTTATATCCAATTTGATAAGTTTTCCTATCTGAGAATAGGGTGTTTTGAGAAAGCCCCATTGAAATTACCTTGGTATCTTGAAGATTTACTGATATTTATAGTAGTTTGTTGACAAATGGCCATGGTTAATATTAGGTATATGAGCATGGGGAAACAAGGGTATGTCTTCCCATTGGTGACCCCTTATTTTATGTACAAAAAAAACTAGGTGGCCAAGGGAGCCAAAGGAGTTCTAAAGGAATATAACCTCCAGTATCTATCTATGAGAGCTAATTTTGACAATATGGGTTTTGTGAAACAAAATCTCTATGGAGGGAGCTTATATCGACATCAACCATCTATCGAAGATTTCTAGGAAGATTATGTTGATGAGAATGAAGTTTTGAGAAGAGATTGTATGAGGCTAACACTAAACTAGATATAGGATTTGGTCTGCCATTTCATATTCCTAAAAATGTAGCTAAGGATTCAACAATCATATATCCTAGATATGAAAAATTTCCTGATAAATCCCACCCTAGGGTTGATTGGAGCCAAAGTGAAATTTTAGATATGAGGGTGCGAGCTGCCCCAGTGCTTAAAAGAACCTAGGACTAGTTGGATGGGAAATGGCAACAAGTTGTTGGTCATGTTCAGGAGCCTAAGTCATCACAGAAGAATGAATAGGGGTCTATGCAAGCATTTGGTGCAAGTGTATCATTGGGGAAACCCTCTGTTAGGTCCTCTAGTGCAAATTATCAGTTAGGAGGTGATGGTGATAGGCCAGAAGAAACATTCAAGTTGAAGACCATCTGTGAACAAGATAGTGTGCTTTCTCCTACCCCTAAGAAGAAGACCGATAAAGAAAAACTTGTGCATGCATATTTTGAAGCTATCTTTAAACAAATCATTGAAGATAATATATTCCCTCCTCTGTCTGAATTTCCCTCTTCTCTACCTCTAGTTGATAATCTACCTATCACTCCTAATGCTCCTAAATAAACTATTAGTGGAAATGATGATTTTGGTCTGGTAGTAGCCTCCCCAGGATGGCTGAAAAGAGTAGTGGAGAAGAAGAGAAAGCGTATTCCTACAATGACAGTTGGAGTGGATACAATTGCAAAGTTACTTCAAAGCTCTTAAAAACCTAAGAAAGCCAAGAGGATGTCAAGGATGGTGACTGATGCTACTTCTAGAAATCAAATGTTAGAAATTGCTGAGCCTATCAAGGAATTAAATGAAGATGAAATAACAGAGGTAGACTACAAAGTCACACATGTTGATATGGAGCCTTCAACACAGGAAGGTGATGTGTACCATGCCGATTATTTAGTCAATGTCTTGATTAAAAGAGTGAAAGAATAGAGGAAAGAAAATATAAAATTGCAATCTCAAGTCCTCGCATTGGGTAACTTTATTTCTTCCATGGCCACTCCTCCTACATCTGATGAAGCCTCAAGTTCTCAGATAGAGCCAAAGGGCATCAATGTGCTCACCATACAACAAATTAAAAAGAATTTTAACTATTCTAGAGCTGCTTGTGAGGGGATTGATAAAATATCTCAAGAGCCTATCTTCTTTCTGAATAAATTTGTGCTCTTTTACACTTGAGTTATTAATAAGAGGAAGGAGTTAGTAACAAAACTTTAGCAGGTTAGAAAAGATAAAACTAGTCTCTATGTGCTCTCTCAGGAAATGAAAGAATTGATGTGTATGGATTGGAAGATATTAATTGGTGAGAAAATTGTGAATATTCCTAAGGAGCTAGACCTTTCCTGGTCTGATTCATTGGAATGGAAATTGAATATTTATGATAAACTGTTGAAGGAAATTAATAAAACACTTGATCCATATTTCAAAATTTTTGGGGAAATTAAAAAAGATTGTCGTATTGTGGGAGTGGAAATTACTAATGAGTTTAATGAAAGGATTCTAGATATAAAAGAGATCTCTCTGAAGTTTAGAGAGATATTCAATAAAGAAATAGTTGATCTTGCTATAGTGACATGGGAGTCCTCGAAACTTAGTGCAATGCAGATTCACCTAAACTCTTATAAATCTGGAGAAGATAAAAGATCTGAGATGTTGGTTGAGTCTAAAATTGCTTTGGGAAAATGGAGAAATAGGTTACAAATTACTATAATGCTAGAGAGCAAGGAAATATTTGCAATTGTCACCAAATATTGAGATTACAGGTCCAGGATGAGGGCACAGGAAAAGGCACTAGGACATGAAGAGGTTGAAGTTCTAGAAGATGAATCTGAAGATGAGGCAGAAAAGTGATGCATAGTTATTTTTAGCATTTCCTGATACTTTCTTTAATTTTAGTTCTTTGAAGTTGAAGACTATTTTAATTTTTGGGTGTGGTTGTCTTCAAGAAACCGTTACCATAGACAATTGGTTTATGCTTTAAATATGGGTTTGGCCAATGCAGTTAGGATCTTTTGGGAAAAAAATTGATTTTCCTCATTACAGCAAAAACTCTTTTATGCTTTCAAGTTTTTTTTACAATTATCTTTCAATATAGAAACTCATATGGTGAAGTTCATGCAGGCATAATCTTTGTGTTGTGGTGTATGGATTTATTCTAAATATCTTGCCAATGGTTATCTATGTTGGTGTTCAGGATGTTTAATAGATTGTATTGCTATCAGACATTTATCTTTGAATGAATGCTTATGGCAATGGTTGAGTTCAGCTAAAGAAATTTAGTAGTTTTGAAGTGATTCAATTCTTTGTGCTTTAGTTTATAGTTTGATATTGGCATTCCTTTCAAAGCTTTCTGGTTAAAAGCTACACCTTTCTTTGTTTTCTAGTTAAAAGTAGTCTGAATTTCTATTCATTACATATCATAAAAGGTAGCCACCACCTTGTAAAATAAGCAGAGAATCGGTATGAAATTTAGGTGATTTGGTAGTTTAAGCTTTTATTGTTTAAGTTGTGTGGATGCCTTTATAAGTTATTTATGTTGAACTATTAGCTTCCGTTCAAGGAATGGATAATTAATAATATTCCTTTCAGTTATTTATCAAAGATTGTGTGAATGGAAATGCAATAGGAATTTATAAGTAGTGTGATAAGTGTTGTTCTTTAAAAATGATGCAAAATCACATATCAAATTCAATACCATGGAATACAATATAAAATATAAAATATCACAATTTCATAGAATACAACATAAAATATCATCAACTACAGTTTGGAATATGATTCATGAAGTGCAATATAAAATAAAATATCATGAAGTGCAATGATTCACAATTTCATTGAATACAATATAAAATATCATCAACTATAGTATGAAATAATGGAAACTGATCCACGAAATGCAGTATAAATACCTAAAAGTTTCTAATTTTCTTCCATTTCCCAAATGGAGTTAGGGTCCTCAAAGTGACGTTCATCATCAGATAAAGTAAAAGAGTCATCTTGAATTTGATTTCAAGTCTTCTCTTCATTTTCTTCAGCCTGTGTCTCAAATTCAACATTCATTGTGTGATTTGTGTCAATGTCATCTATCCCAGTCCCACTGTCACTGCCACTACCACTGCCACTACCACTAGTACAAGCATTTGGATGGAGTGTTGCACAACCTAGTCCTTCTTCTTTCACATGTGGACCTCTAGATTGCAAGTTCCCTTTCAAAAGGAAAAATAAAGACATTATACACAATTCCTTTCAACCTCAAGCAATTTTCCAAATTCTTGTCTAGTTTGTTTCTTACCTTTGATTTCAAAAACCCCAATGTATTGAAAACTCTTTCATCCTCCACTGACCCCAATATCATTGTTTGACATAAATCAACAAGTTTGAAATATTCTAATATTGAACCACACAATATTTCACTCTGACCTAAGTTTGTCCAAACCTTTTTTATTGATCCCAATTCAAAGGCCTTCTCCATGCCCATGGATTTATACTGGTCCCTCATAGCTATTGAAAAAATCCTATATTATTTTCTAAGCTTAGCTTCATTTAAAATTCCTTTTATTTTATGCTCATTATATGTTACACTTTTCAAAAATTGTTCGATCAAGATTTTTACTTGATCATGAAAATATTTTGGGCTCTCTTGCTTTGCCCAAAATTGAGGATACACAATACCCATGGCTTCAAGTACTTCATGTCAAGGGAATCTTTCATGTATCTCTGAGGAAAGAGATTTTGCAATTTCCTTCAAATTATCACCAACAGATTTAACAATGCCTTTAAAATATTCCTCCTTAACAACTACTTCTTTGCTAGAGTGCCTGGTTGTCTTACAATGGTACTTTGGTATCTCATATCCATGTACATAGATACATAAGTTCCCACTTGCATTAAACTATAAATAATTATCAGGATTATTCAAATCAGTAATTTTCTGCCACATGAAATAATTTGGGCCATCTCGTGTTAGATCTAGATATAGATGATCAAGGGCCAAGAATGTATGTTTACGTAGATTGGCATATTCATTAATATACATAGTTTTGTCTTGGGATTTCTTCACAAGATTTTTCATCTCATCTAGCATGGGGAGAAGACTACCTAAATTCAAGAGTGTCTCTATATCGCTTAACCTATGTAAGAGGTTAGGAGCTTTGTCTATTGTGCCGCGATGCTCGTACATCACTCCAATCAAGGATTGATATTCTGAAAGAAATCGTTGTCCTAGTCCACGCAGGGAGATCCATCTAGTATCGACATCCTTGAGGAGCTTGTTTCCTGGTGTTATTCCCTGAGCAAAATTTTGAAATTCTGTGAAACATTTGGGACTTTGGTAAAAGTATGCATGGATCTCGCATACTAGATTTTCAACTTTTGATACTATAGGAAACTTGCTTACAATTTTGAATGCTAAATTCATTATGTGAGTCATGCAATGAATGCCAAGAATGTATGGTGCACAAGTAGTTTGTAACTTTGTGCAAACATTGGTCCTTTGACCTTGCATCACTATAGCTCCATCAGCTCCTACACACAATTTTTTTTTGGCAATTATCAACTCATCCATACCCGCAATTTCATTCAAATATTTCTTGACTAGTTCAAATATATTTTGTGATGTTGAATTGTCCTTCATTTTATGAACATAGAGAAGATGATATTGGTGAACATGTCTTTCTATAGTATACAAATGCATACAAACCCAAGAAGTATTTTCTACCACAGTAACTTCATGTAACGATAATGCAATGAAATTCAACTCTTTTACTTTCTCCTTTAAATCTTCCATTTCAACTATACCAAGAAAGTTTGCCCATTCCCATCCAGCATTTACTAACCATTGTGAGAAGGGATAGTGAGGAACATTCAAAAAATATAATAAACAAGAATATTTTGGGTAGTTTGTCATAGGACACCCTCTGGAAAAAATATGAAAAACAACACTCATCTAAACAATTTTTGACATATTTGATGCTTCCATTGACTTTCTAAATTGAGCCTCAAGTGTACCTTTACATGTAGCAATGTTCAACATTATTTTTTCATGCTCTTCATAATCCATGGCATACCTAACATGAAGACATTATTCCTTTGATTTCCATTGTATGACTGCTTTTTCCTTTTCGTCTATGATTTATTTTTCATAAACTTTACCGATATGATTTTCTATAGTGTCAATATTTAGCTACAATGTCTTGGCTCTTCCACCTTTCCAACTAAAAATTGTACATTTGGCCAATGTTTCCTTTTCAATATCATTTGCATTGTCAATCCCCACTAGTACCATGAATGGGTACTTTGACAACCAACCAAGTTGAAAATTCCTTGTCATTTCCCACTCACGCCCCATTTTTTATTTGCTTCTTCTTTTCTTGCTACCAACATCATCATCCTCATCCAATTCAATTATCTCATTTTGGATAACCAAGCCCAGGGTATCTCTTGGAACATCTTCTATGGTATTTCCATCCTCATTTTATACATTTTGATTAACTCAATGACAATCTCAACTTGACCTTCCAATGGCGGTGAGGTATTATGAATGCTACCAATATTTGGTGGAAGAGTTAATGATGTAGCTCCATCTTGACCTGATGGATTAGAAGCTTTGGGAATTCCAAAGTAAGACTATATGGTATGTCTAAGTTTTTGGAATTTTGATGGCCTCCCAGTCTCTTCACCACCTTGAGGAGCGGTAGGAGCCTTACCACCTCGAGGAGCAGCAGGGGTCTGAGGAGTGGAAGGAGTCTCTTCACCACCTTGAGGAGTGGTAGGAGGCTTACCCTTGCTACTCGAGTCACTCAACATATTGATCTCTCACTTCGAATAAAAAATGGAAAAAAATGTCTTCTTGTTTTAGAAGGATAGAGAATATAGATCCCATTCCCTACTCAATATCATCTTTAAGACTGAAGCAAGAATGGAAAAGAGATAAAGAAAACTTATTATTATAACTAATAACACTATGAAGAAATGATCACTCACCTTTAAGTCTACATTTTCAGCTTTCGTTGAATTTCGAACAGAGAAGTAGAACCTCAAAATTGAACAAAATGTGTAAGAATAAATGACACTTTCGATTGTATTTATATCAATCCATATTTGGTGAATTCACTGGGATTTTTAAATGGTATATTAAAAATTTGGTGAATCCCATGTGCTTATATAATGATATGTTGTAATTTTCAAGGCGAAATGTGTCCTCAAATGTAATTATTTTTTAATATTATTAGCAAAATAGGTCCTCATAAGCAACTATTTATAAATTTTAATTGGCGAAATGGGTCTTCACAAGAAACTTTTTGTAAATTTTAATTGGTGAAATGGGTCCTGATACAATGTTGTTTTAATAGTATTGGTGAATACGTAGGTGTTTTATTACATGCTTCCATGATTCCAGGAAAAAATATTAGCCGGTCCATTTGAAATGCATAACTTGTTATGACAAATTTGTTTCTTAAATATGCCTCATAAAATAAATCATTAGTGAATGGACATGCATTGGACCGATAGTTCATAAAATCTAGGCTATTTGGACACCCTGTTGGGTTCAAATAATTCACCAATTTTGACTTGGCCGATTTCTAGAATTCGCCAATTGGCAAAGATTCGCCAGTAAAGTTTTCCCTGGCTCTTTTTTTGATGCTTTTGCAAAGCCATATGAAATATTTAGAGTAGAAGAAAATTCTAATTCTTTCAAGGAAAATAATTGCAAAGGAAGTGATTGCAATGAGAAATTTGCAGAGGAAGAGAAAACTAAAGAAGAAGAGAAGCTTGCTACAACAAGAAGGATAACCAATCAACTCCTGTGCATAAGAGGAGAAAGAAAAACTTCAAAAGGATTTATGTTGATGGATTCATTATGGTAAGAGAAAAAAGAAGGTGGATGCACAAAAGACCCCATCCTCTAGCACAAAATGCTATGACCAAGTATTCCACATATTTCTATGGATACTGCTATTCATGTAATCAGTTTGGTCATAGGGCTTTAGAATGTAGAATTATTCCTAAAATGAGTGCAAAATTTTAAAGTAGAAATTCGTTTTCTCCTTTACTTGACATGAATATAGCTTCCTATAACTATAATAAATTTGGTCACATAGCTAAAAATTGTAGAACAAAGCTTACAAAACCAAATGTTAAGAATGGGAAAAAGAAAGTCTGACCTCCTATGACAAACAAATAATTAGATAATAAGGAGGAGATGGTAGAAAAGATGAAAAAGAAAACTAAGAAAGTGTGGAAAGAAAAGGGAGAAAGCTCCACACAATCATTGATTGCACAAACAACTCTACATGTCAAAAAGAAAAATCTATGGGTGATAGATAGTGGTTGCTCCAAACACATGACTGGAGATAAGAGTAAGTTCATCAAACTCAATAAATGTAGTGGAGGATGTGTAAGTTTGGGTGACAAAACTGCAATCAAAATATGTGGTAAGGGCATTTTAAGCCTAAATGGTAAAAACCCTACAAAGGATGTCTTGTATGTTGAAGGTTTAAAACACAATTTGTTAAGTGTGAGCTAAATGTGTGGCATTGGTTATAAGGTCACATTTGATTCAGAAGGTTGCAAAATCAGAAAGAATGGAAAGATATTTACACAAGTATTGAGAATCGAAAACAATATTTACAAATTTTCTAAAGTGAAAGGCCAAAGCTATTTGATAGGACAAGCTAATGAAAGTTGGTTATGGCACAAAATACTAGGCCATATAAAATTTGACAACTTGGTGAAGGTGAGTTCTAGAGGTCGAGTTAGACATATTCCTAAAGTAACAAAGCTTGCAAATGTCATATGCAAAGAGTGTCAATAGGGAAAGAAAACAAAGGCTAGTTTTCCAACCAAAGATCATTCAAGTACAAAGCCTCTACAACTAGTTCATACTAATTTATGTGGACCCACAAGAACAATAGGTGTGAAAGGAGAAAGATACTTTATGTTGTTGATTGATGACTACACAAGAATGACATGGGTGACATTTTTGAGGGACAAATCCCAAGAATTTGAGAGATTTAAGATATTCAGGAAGATAGTTGAGAAAGAGATAGGTAGAAAGATCAAATGCTTAAGGTTAGATAGAGGAGGATAATTCACATTAGGTGAATTTGTTGAATATTGTGAAGCACATGGAATCAAGAGACAATACTCAAAACCAAGAAATCCACAACAAAATGGAGTGGTAGAAAGGAAGAATAGAGTTGTGTAGGACATGGCTAGAACAATGCTAAAAGAGGCTAGATTGACTTACATGTTCTAGAGAGAAGAAATGCATACTGTAGTATACATTCTGAATAGAGTTCAAATCAGAGTACATAGTGATAGTACTCCCTATCAGCTATCGTATGGTAGAATTGCATATGTTAAATACTTTAAAGTGTTTGGTAGTATGTGCTACATCAAAAGAGAAGATGAAAAATTAGGAAAATTTGAATCAAGAAGTGATGAAGGAATATTTTTAGGATATTCCACTTAAAGAAAAGCATATAAATGCTATAACAAAAGGCTAGGAAAGATGGTGGAAAGCATCAATGTAAAGATTGATGAAAGTATAAAACACATCAAATATAATCAAGATAATTTTGATGATGAATCAGATTATGAAGAAGAATCTGAAAAGTAGATGTTGAGAAGGCCCCTGAAAAGTACATTAAAAAAGATCATCTAGTAGATCAAATAATTGGGGATAATAATGAAGGAATCTAGACCAAAAGGGGATTTGCGAAGAACAAAGAACAAGTAAATTTTTCTCTCTTGTCTCAAATTGAACCAAAAATTTTCTCTGAAGCCAACAAAGATGAGAGCTAGATAGAAGCCATGGAAGAAGAGTTAAATCAGATTAAAAATAATAAAACATGGGTGTTGGTTCCTAGGCCTCCAAACAAAATGTGATTGGAACCAAATGGGTGTTGATAAACAAGTTGAATGAAGATGGAGTTATAATAAGAAATAAGGAAAGATTAGTGTGCAAGGGGTATGCACAAGTTGAGGGAATTGATTTTGAAGAGACATTTGCACATGTGGCAAGACTAGAAGAAATCATAATGTTTCTTGCATTTTCATTTTACAAAGGATTCAAAGTGTATCAGATGGATTTTAAATCTGCATTCTTGAATGGAAACTTAGAAGAGGAAGTTTACATAGAACAACCAAAAGGTTTTCAGCTATCAGAGGATGATGATTATGTTTGAAAATTGAGAAAGGCCTTATATGGTCTATAAGAAGCACTGAGAGCATGGTATTCAAGATTAGACTAGTATTTGTAGCAACAAGGATTCAAAAAGGGATGTGCAAAGAGTAACCTGTACTTCAAATCTAAAGGTGAGCACATGATTTTAGTTGTTTATGTGGATGACATTATTTTTGGCGATAGCAATGATAAACTGTGTAAAATATTTTCTACACACATGTAAGATGAATTTGAGATGTCAATGCTAGAAGAATTGTCTTTTTTCCTTGGTTTAAAAATTGCACAAATTGATAATGGGATATTCATATCTCAAACTAAGTATGCTAGGGAGATTCTTAAGAAATTTCACATGGAAGACAACATACTAGTTAGTACCCCCATGATAACTAGCTAAAAAGTTGAGTAAATCAGATGAATCACTTGAGGAAAATTAGACATTGTATAGGTCAATGATTGGAAGCTTGTTGTATTTAACTGGATCAAGGCTAGATATTATGCAAGCAATATTTTTAGTTGCAATATTTCAAGCTGCAACAAGAGATTCACATATCAATGCAGTGAAAAGAATTTTCAGATACATAAAGAGTATTGTTGAATATGGACAATGGTATCCCAACAGCAAGGACATCATTTTAACTACATATACATATTTTGATTGGGAAGGAAGTGTGGATGATAGAAGAATTACCAGTGGTGGAGAATTCTTCTTGGAAAACAAGTTAGTTTTCTTGATGAGCAAGAAGAAAGAATCAGTCACTCTATCCACTGCTAAAGCAGAGTATGTGGTCGTAGTAGCATGTTGTACTCAAGTCCTATGGATGAAGCAAAATATTAAAGATATCAAGGTGGATTACAAGGAACCTATCTCAATTATTTGTGACAATTCAAATTCCATAAACATATCAAAGAATCTAGTGATGCACTCTAGAACAAAGCACATATCCATTACATATCACTTGATGGGGGAGAAGGTTGCAGATAAGGAAGTCAACATGCAATATGTTCCCACAAGAGAACAGGTAGCTGAAATTTTCACCAAGCCTCTTCCCGAGGATCAATTTGAATATCTGTGGAAAAAATTGGGAGTTATTGCTCCCACATCATATCACTAGTCACTAGTGATAGGGCATGAGTCTAGGGGGAGTCTCATCTATATTTCATTCATCCCTGGAAATAGATAGGATATATCAAGTCAAGTATTAATGGTTTTACAAATTTCTAACGACTTGATGGTTGCATAATCATGATTCCTACTTACTCTTTGAACTTCTTGTCAAAGGGGGAGTAATTTGTTAGGGGGATTCTGCCCTTTCCCATTGATGTCAAAGGGGGAGAATTATGATCAAATGCTCAATTGAGTAGGATGAGCATGGTATCTATGTGCATATCCAATGGGAGTATTTCCTAGTGTGTTAAATTGGTACATAGCTCACATTGATATAGGTCTCAATTGATTTTAATTGGTATTAGACCATTTTATCCTATTGGTATGAGCATTTAGTTTTTTCATTAATGAAAATGGGGAGATTGTTGGAATATTATTGTCATTGATGTCAAAAATGGATCAGGTGAGAGATGGAACCGATCCTGCATCAAGGAGAGCCAACATTGAAATCAAAATTTTTCCATTGATGTCAGAGGAAGATAGTGTATTGTGAACCTAGAAGATGGAGTGAAGGCTGCAATTATTGCTAAAAAATGTGTTTTGCAAGACTAGAGGTTGAAGGCTATGCTCAGAAAAGGATTACTTGTGCCTTCAGCCAGAATTAGGGTTTGTTGGCTAAACCCGAGGTATATATAGTCATTGCATTAGAATAGCGTATCTAATTTGATGGTGACTTTTGTTTGACAGTTGTAGGTAGCTTAAGTAATAACTCAAGCTTATTACATCATGTGGCTAACCGACCCCTTCACCTAGCAATTACCAATAGTTGAGTAGATATTTGCAATATTTAAATATTTCCTAAGTCTCCCACAAATATTTCCTTTTGGAAAGATCAACAGTGTTGGTTAAGATTGCAAGATCTAACGGCCTTCCTTCTAGCCTATTGAGCTTGTGTTGGGTCTTGGTTAAATTCTATGGGGAAGCAGGGATTGGTGGCAAGTAATCCATAGTGGATGATAAATAATTGGTGATGAGAACTAGGGGAGCTACAACGGTAGTAGATTTCTATTAGATAGGATATGATGTCATCATGAATAGGTGGAAGAACGAGGTTGATCAACGACGGTGATCAAGCCGAAGTGGATGAACCAATAGTGCCTGATAGCTCATGGCACATGTGGTGGGACCTGTTCATATCTTCCGGGGGAATGGGGAATGGTGTAGATTAGATGAAGTTGATTGAATGATGCACATTGATGGTAGATAGAACCTTGGTGGGACCTACAACATGTTGCATCATCAATTCAGATCGTTCTTGTGAAGAAAAGCAATTAGATGATAAGTGATTGAGACACATGGCACATACCTACCAGCACGTAAAGATTGTGTGGGCCCATTTTCAGTACTAACGGAATAGCAGGGAATGACATAGATTAATCGGTAGCTAATCCAACAATGATTGGTACATCGAGAACATGGATGCTAATGTTCCTAAAGGACACAATCAACGAAGGAGATTTATATGATCGCTTATCAGATGCTTATGATTTAAAAATTGTGATGGTGAATGAGGAGTGTAGGATCATGGCACGAAGGTAGGAAATTGATAGCCCAGATTTGAATGAGGTGATCAGGAATAGCTAATTGCATGTAAATAGTGTTTCACCAACAAATCAACTTGGAGATGAAAATTAAATGGGCTACCTACTTCAATGATAGGTGTAATGTGATTGGATGCACAAAATGGTGGTACAGATGGCCATAGAAATAGAAATCAAGATTAGATCATAGGATCAAAAGAGAGCATTAATTGTAAATCTGATCTTAGGTCTTCGAATGATGGAAAGAAAGGAAAATTCTCTACATCGGGAATTAATGTTGTGCTACTCAGCATAGCCAGAGGAAAGTGAAGAATATATTCACCCTAATAGAAGATCCTGAGGTAATTATGATTGATGTACACTACACAAAATTGATGTGAAGAGTGTCTAAGTATGCAGTAGAGATAGTGTAGAGTAGTGTGGTCCTGAGCTCCAAAATCATTCTAAGAATACACAAAAATAGAAAAGGAGATTTGTAGAAGAGTGTAGTGGTGCATTGAGGTGGATAGAGAGTGCGCTAAAGAAGGAGAGGAATAGAATTGAAGAAATAGGATGTAGAGAAATGAACAAAATTGCTGTGACAACAATAAAGAGTTGAGAAGTTATAGGTTAAGTTGTAACATTGATTAGAGTTCCTTAGGAACAAATTGTAATCATCTTACATGTTGCAAATATGATTGGTTGGTATCATTAGATAACTGTGTTGGTGCTTAGTTCAGGAGATAGGTGTCTCCTTAGGGTTGGTGCCTTTAAAAATTGTAATAGATGATTTCATTGTGAGGCTATATTAGTACAATAACTCCTAGCAACATTTTCTCAATGTGGTTTTTTCCCATATTGGGTTTTCCATGTATATCTATTGGTATGTGTTGATCTCTTTTGTGCATGTGTTTTTCATATCTTTAAGTTTTATTCTACATACCTTGTTTTGAGCATTTTTTCTACTCTTTAGTAAAGAAGGATAAAATTTTAGTATCTACTGATACCCCCCCCCCTCAGTAGATTGTTGTGTTCTAACATGTTTTTTTTCTAACCTCAACTCAAATAGTAAGGCCTCATACTCTGCCACATTGTTTATGCAAAAAAAAGAAAAAGTGAGAAAATTTAAATGTGTTGCCATTGGGTGAAACTAATAATATTATTGCACCTGATCCTTTTTTGGAACTTGCACCATCAAAATACATTTTCCAAAGATCAACATTACCAGATAATTTGGTCATCTCCTTTTCAATAGGTGTAGGCTTCCTATCACTTTCTCTTGGTAAATCTTCCACCTTGAAATCACTGAGGTTAGTATCAACAAAGTGGACTGTATCATCTTTGGGAACATGTTCAATCATATGTGGTACCTTTGATTCTCTAACCAGCTTGACATCTTTTCCATCAATTGGGAAGGTGGAAAAAGACATATCACACTACATACTACCTCCATGGAGGCACTCCATTTTCTAGATAGAAACATTCCATAATTTGGTGGAATATAGACCACTATCACACTCATTCTAAATTCCTTTTTCTAGAAGTGTAGCTAGTCTATAAGGGAGTTCATTTATCACACCAATCATAGGGACTTCTCTAGAAACCATAGCATAACATTTCCCATGGGCACTATCAATTTTTAATCCCATTTCCTCCATAATCTTAGCTAGCATAATATTATTAGATGCTTCGCAGTCAATCATATAATTCTTCAAGAATTTTCCATCAATAATTAGAGTTACAAACAATGGATCTATATTTCTAGGACAAGTATCTATTGAATTTATTAGATAAATGTGAGGGATCTTAGTGATTGATCCCTCAACATCCTTCTCTTTCCTTTCTTTCCCACTCACTTTGGGTGGAGTAGACACCACTAATTCATTATAGGTTGTAGTAGCACCATTGATAAGAGATACTTCCTTTTGTTTATGCTCATCAATTCTCATTATTTCAAGCAAAAGAACAAAAACTTTGACTTGTGAAAGTAATTGAAACATATCAATAGGGGTATATTTAGGCAAATCAATTGGAATCATACCTTGTTTAGTATTTCTCTCCTTTTATTGCTTACCCTTTGTCTCAACTTTAGGCTTGGCATCCATCTTCTCAGGCTCAAAATTATGTTATGACCATGAACAACTGTCACCATCAACCAATCAAAATTCACCATGTGGAATTTTCCTCCAAGTCACCTTGTAGGCTCCGCCATCTCCACAAGCATTGAAATTGGTCATTTTTCAACCTCCCCACTTCACTGTTGGGTTTAACCTATGTGCAACTTTCAACAAGTGGGAGGCGGGGAGGCAGGGAATGACCCAAATTAGATTTGGTTCCCTCAACCTGCTTGCATTTTATCTTTCAAAGCCTTTGCCTTAGTGCATAACATATGGGCACGACGAACGACCCAGATTAAAACATGTCATCCAATTTTAAAATATGTACTTGAAAGATCCCTTTAGTAGTGTGGGTGTTATTCTCTTCAATGTTATGCCGAAATATTTCATAAAATATTTCGTGTCTTACTATAGTTCCATCGATAGTTCAAATTTTTCTAGGTGGCACCTCCCCACTTCCTTGTTGGGAGACGAGATATTTTGGTGGGTTCCCCATGGGCTAGTAGGGAATGGTTAGGATTAACCTAAGCCATCTCATCTCAACCGTTGATATCATGATATTGAATGTTCATAGCCTTTCATACACCAACGGGTCCCGTTGACATATGAGACATGTGACACTCGCTCGCTAGCCCACTTAAATATTTTAATAGAAATTAAAAAATGGTAGGGGCATGGGGAATTGTCAAGATCAACTATATTGATTGAAGTGCCTGCATCAAAAGCTTAAAGTTTCACATGCACAAAGTTAGTACTTAAAAAGGGGACACAACTAGGCCAATGAATGATGAGGTACATAAATGTAAGATCAAGACCTTAGACGAGTTCCAAAAAATTAAAACCCCAGACTTAGGAGCATGGAAAATATTTATAGATTTATGACCCACATAATATGAAACAACACTTAAAATCATTAGATGGGTAGCAACTAAGAACATTAGGCTGAAGAGGTTGATGGGTAAACAAACTCAATGACATAAAACATGACTTAAGAGACCTGGAATAGGTAAACGTTAGTCGAGAAAAAATTAGAAATCTTGCAAAGGGACTAAATACTTAGGGTTTTTTAGAGGGTTTAAGGGATACACATAAACCTTAGAAAAATGAAAAAACTAAACCCTAAGCCATAAGCCTAGTTCCAAACTAGGAAGGAAAACCATATTTTGCAAAGTTTATCAATGAAACACAAATATTGTTAGGGGTTCCACTAGAGAGAAAGTCATGTGAAAAAGATGAGCTACAAAGGGGGGAAAAGAGTAATAAGCTAGTTGAGTAAGGGGGAGAAGTAAAGTGAATAGTTGTAGTATGTTGGTATTAGAGCTATTGTGTCTTTGTTGGTTTTTCACATCATTTGTTGCCATCAATGACAAAGGGGGAGATTGTTGCGAGTATGAGAAGCTAGTGTTGTCATTGATGTTAACATCCTTTTTTGTCATTGATGTCTATTATTGGGTGAGATTGTGAGTAGTTGATGTTATCCATGCTTTGATTAGTTGCATTATGTTGTCATTAGTAAATCTACTAGTGTCAACCACTAGTGTTGCTTTGATAAGCTTCTATCTATGGATATTTGTTTGAATTTCTTTGTTGTAGTTGATTTATTTTTGTTGAGGAAGTGATGAAGATGATGATGATGTGTCTCTGGTGCTTGGTTTCCAAGTGTTTTTGAGAAGATTTGATAAAAAGAGGAAATAGTGTGTTGTAGTGGTGTTCTAGGTTATAGATTTGTATTCTTGTTTTTCTATTTATTTCAGATTCTAGGTTGAAGATTTTCCCGTGCATGTTAGATATGTTGATCATAGATGTTAAGAGGTGTTATATCTAGGATTTGGTGTGTTGGAAATATGTACACAAGAATTTGTGTTTACCAATTTGTGCACTGTGTATTACAGAGGTGTCTGGGATAATTTTCTTTACTCTCTATTTCTCTACAATTATGTTTTAGGCCATACAAATTTGAAGAAGTGTTGATAGTGTTGGTATCTTTCTTTAGTTGAGGTGGTTCAAGGTTTGCTGATTTAGAAGTTAGTTTTTCAAGTTGTAGTGTATTGTTAAGTTGTCTAAGTGTACTAGGTGTGTACATTCTTTAGGTGGAAGTTGTTGCAAAGGATTTTGTTAGATTTCAAAGTGTTTGTGGAATATTCTAGATCATGTTCAAGCATAATGTGTGGTTCACAAGTCATCCTTGGATTTAAGGAAGCATGTACTTAAAATTTTAATGGTGTTTACATGGATAATGACTGGCCTGGTGTTTACACTAATTTTCGTGGATAATTATTGTTTATAGAAGTGTGTGGTTGATTGGTGTTGTAGATTTGGGTCCCAAATAAGAAATGGTGTGGTCCGCTTTCACTTCTAACCACCATGAAAGTGTTTTCGCATCGGCCTAATTTGAATTTTCATGCTTGATATGCATAATTGACCTTGGAGAAGGGTTTAAAGGTTGAGAATGGTATAAATAAGAGTTGAGTTGTTGAGGACTGATGAGATAGACAAGAGAGATGAAAATGATGTGAAGTACAGAGTGTTAAGAGTAGAAATTTGAGAAGTGCAGTGTGATCTATCGTGTGCTAGATTACTAGATGTAGTGAGCAGAAGGTGTCTATAATTTTTGAATCAAGATAAAAATGTGTTAGTGATATTGAGGTGGATTCCTTATTGCATTGAGATGATTTTATCTATGTAACATTTCTTCTCTATCTTCTTTTGTATTCTAGCAGTGATCCTTTCTTTCTTTGGGTAGTGAGCCCTCTGGTAGTGAGCCCTATTGTATTCTATCTTGAAGTTAATTTATTTTGTGAGCTAATCCTCACCATGGTTTTTCCCTTCTTAGGTTTTCCACATAAATCTAGTTTTCTCTTGTTCATGGTGTTTAGTTGTTTCAGTTTCAGTCATTTTCTTTTATTGATAAATAATTAGAAAAAATTTAAAGGTTTAGTGAATGAATGTGGATCTGAATGTGTATAAGGGATTTGAAGTTTTGGGGTACAATTGAATGACCCTCCTACCTCTTAGTTGTCTTATGTGTTCAAAAAAAAAATCCTAATGAAAACACAAACATGGGGAGCACGAGGAGTCTTTATGATGAAACCAATGCCAATACTACAACTATCCATGTCACGAATGCACATCCACCCATCATCCCATCCAAAAACTAGGACCAACATAGAAAGAAAGATGTTAATCAAAGAAAGGAGAAAATCATCGAAGAAAACAAATTAGTGAAGCAAAATGGAAAAAGAAAATACAAATGGATACCAAATAATACAAAAGATCATCTTATCAAACTCCATTAGTCAAAGAAACTATGGGGAAAAATAATTAGGGGAAATATATCCATAAAAGATGTTTGCAAATACAAAATAAGGCTTTAAATGTGGTGTACAAAGTATATCAAGTAGTTGGTCCTAATTTCATGCAAACCTCCATATCCACCCATCATTGCTCATCTTCCCAAGTTTGGAGAGTCAAAGGTTCCAAACTTGTTGTGTGGCCTCATAACACGCCCTAAGAATGTAAGGCTTGGGGGCCCAAATTGAAAAATAAATTCTTATGGTAGGTGCTAGTTGGCTAATGATCACTAGGAGAAAATGCTAGAGTGGAAATCTTTAATGTAATTCATGGTTTAAAAGTATAAGGTATTGAATATATCGGGTGTCAGAAATCCAGGTTGATTGGAGAATCTTAAGTGAAGTTTGGTAAGTTGTTGCAACTTGGGAGTAAAGGCCCAAAGGTATAAGAGTTTCAGTGGTAACTGGGATCCGGGTGAGTTTTGTTTTAGTAAAGATGAAATATGTTGGGTACCAGGTACAGGGTAAAGGTTGCACTGGTGCTAAAGCATTAAAAATTGTGTTTCGATTTTACCCAAATGTTCAAAATGTTTGGTAGCCCACCTAAAGTGATAATCACATGAGAATGCATTAAAGTGCGTTATTTATTACTTGTTTTGAAAGTATATTAATTTTAATGATGGTTTTATGATAATGAGATTTTTATTAATCTTTTAAAAATGAATTGATATATGGAATTTTATGTGTAGGAGAAATAGGTTATTGGATAATGTTTTAGTATGGACGGTCAAGAAAATTTGGATTGCAAGAATATCCGATGATGCTACCAGGTTTGGGGGTGCACTTTGAAATCTCATGTGAGAACAAAGGTTATTGTGAAGATATGTTGATAACTGGGAGACCGAGAACTCGGGTATTACACATGCAATGAAGGAGGATGCCTAGCTCCAAGGTGATTAACTTTTGGGTGTTTTACCCTGAAGGCCAAACCTGAATGTACAAACAAAAGTGCTAATGGAGTTGAATAACTAGTACCACTTGATCACTCTGAATATCCAACAGAAGAAGTTCCTACATTTTGTTTGACAAATCTGCTCAATCTAGTTTGATTTCCTGATTGAGTTTTAAAGACATGAGTCCAAATTTTAAAGTTCTAAAGGAGGTTAAAATATATTGACTTATTCAAAAGTTCTTTTTCCAGCTATCATGTGCCACGTGCCTTGTTGTGATTCATCCCTTGGATTACCTCTCATGTGTTAATTGAATTTTGTAAGTGTCTTGTTCCTATAAAAGACAAGGAAACATATTATTTAAAGTTAAGTTCAGAGTTTGTGGATGTCGGAGAATTAATTTTTTTTCAAGTTTTATTTTTTTTCCTATTTTTTGTTCCATTCTAGACTAAAAACTTGTATGTTTCATTTGGAAACTAATATCAGATCCAATTTCAAAGCCATTTCCTAATATGAAATATTGTGTAGCTGATTATTTGTTCCTATCCGACAAGACTATGTGTTGAACCGTTTAAGGGTGCATACTGACACTATCTTGTGGAAAATGATCCCCCTTTGTTTAAACTCTTGCATCATTGTATTCCTTGTTGTGAAGCAATCTGGTGACGTATGGAATGCTTTGCTCTATTTTAGTTATTTATTGAGGCATGCATGGATAATACATAGGATAAATTTTAGTTTTCAATAATTTTAATGTTTTATTTTACAATAGATGCTTTATATTCCAAAAAATCTTCCAAAAATGATAAATACATAGAGTTTTATTATAAATCTTTCAATTCCATGAAGTTGTTGAATGCTTAATGCTAAATCTACTTTAATTTATGCAAGTTAATTTGAGTTTTATGAAATATTATTGCCAATTCTTTGATTTCATGAAGTTATTGAGTAAAATTTGAATGACTAGACTTATATTATGTTTCTATCTTTCAGATACAAGCCAATTCATAGCAATTGTTTACCCCTTGTGTTTAACAACAAAATCACACCAAACCCTGACTGAACCTAGTGCATCAAGACCTAGAATAAATGAGCCTTGGGATGAAGCTGATTTTACCTTAGATTTAGGTTTCCCAATGGAGTCTTTCAAGAAAGGTAGGTTCCCATGGTACTCTGTGTTGGGAGATGGTGTGTCCCTTGGTCTTCCTTGTGCAGCACAATGCTTTGGTTTTTGAAATGGTTTAATTTCCTCTTGTGGATATTGTATAAATTTGGTAGTTGTATCAGGCATTAACAAGTCAATCTTTTGGTGTAACAAAAAGCACCAATGTAACAATTGGTATTAGAGCTGAGGTCACATGTTCACACCCCTTTCTTGTGCTAGGGGGGATTGTTGCAAGATGATGTGTCCCCTGGTCTTCCTTGTGCAACATGATTCTTGGGTTTGTGACATGGTTTAACCACCTCCTGTGGATCTTGTATAAATCTGGTGGTTATATTAGGCATTAATAGGTTGATCTTTTGGTGCAATGACAACCACCAATGTAACACTATGAGAATTTATTTTCCTGTTGGTGTGTGTGTGTGAAACATTTGTGTCAACAAAACTATCAACCAATCCATATCATACCCCTTCATGCATTTCACCATCATTCATGATATCTAACTCTAGCATTAATCAAGCATTGGTAGTGTAGACACGAAAAATATACAGATTGATATCACACTCGATCGTGATCTACTAACATCTCTTCATCATGAATTATCCCTCTATCTAACCATTTAATCAAATAGCCTTATTTGATTAAAGTCATCATAATTCCCCTTTTAATTAAATCCCTCGATTTAATTAAATCATTGTCTCTTTGTAATTAGCTATTTCATTTCATCTTCCTATCTTTATTTAATTAAATAATCCATATTATTTGATTAAATATCTAAAGTTCATCTAATTAAATTAAATAAATCAAACATTTATCTAATTTAATCTAACATCATCCCCTTTGGTTAAATAAATAAAAAATATTTATTTAACTAAGTCTAAATCATCCTCTTCTCATTTTGAGTTATTCAAATCCTAAAATCTAAGTCAAAATGGTCAAATCAACTAACATCATTTAAATTAATCAAATCATGATTAATGCTAATCCTAATCACTCAAATCCTCTAGATTTTGCAAATTGCACATGAAAATCAATTTAATTGATTTATAAATAATCTATTTTCATTCAGAATAGGCATCAAAGATGGAATATTCCTCAAATTTTAAATCTCCCCCCAAAAGGACTTGTCCCTTCCAACAAAGAATTTAAAATATATTACATGTCCTTTTCTTGAGCCATGTGCATTTGCTTCACCTTTCACCTCATCCTTCAAGCCATATTTTGAATTTGAATCTCCCCCCTCTTTGCACATTCTTCAAAACTTGCACATCCTCCATCCACTCATAGGTTGACAAGTGGCACTTTGTCATTGGCTAATTCTTAGTCCCACATTGCTCTATTTTGGACATTCATCCATCTTCTCATTAAATAAATAAGAGGCTAATATCCTCATTTCATCATCCACAACTTGAGTAGACTTACTATACTCAAATTTGTAGCAATATTCATCCATATCATTGAGTTTATAGCTAGGTTATGCAAGTTTTTCATCATGGATCATACGTAAATTTTCAACAAAGTGGATCACTCTTCATCACACATCAATCTTGCATCATAGGAATTGGGAAAGGGCCAATTTTCACATAAAATTGGCACCAATTCCCCCATGGGATCAAGAGTTTGCATTCGTTTTCAATAGGATTTAGCTTGCTTTATTGTTCTTTCATCTCATTCTTGCTTTATTTCTTATTTGAAACTTTGCTGATGGATTTCATGGGGAATCCTTGTTCTTGCTTGCATTTCACCTTCTAATGTGCTTGTTCATGTTGTTTTGCAGGTATTAGGATTGGGGTTCGACATTTTGGTGCTAGAAGGAGGGATTGAACCTTTCAATCACTTTTTTCATCCAAATTACGCATTTTTCTTTGTTTACAGGTTCAGCATCGCTGTTTAGCACCGCTAGTTCTCCAGTGTTGCTATACAGGACCGCTGGAAATTCAAACTGCGATGCTGAAGTCTTCCCGCCCAAGATTTTAAATTTGAAACTACACCGCTTGACCAATCAGACCCACGAGAATTTTCAAAAAAATCAAACTGCACCGCTGGGAAAAAGGGTTATGCATTCACACTCACTTGCCTGACTGTAGAGCGATGTTGATTGGCAAGCGGAACTATACAACACCACTAGAGAAATCAAACTGCGACGCCTTCACAGACTGCACCACGGGAGGGGAGTATAAATTGAAATTTAATTTTCAGCATGTGCTTTTTTTTAAACTCTGCTTTTTCTCTCTTTTTTCTGTCTTTTTGACCTTTGGTTTGTAGAATATAACTATTTTTTCTTATAGGATGAATTGATTAGAAGATGAAGAGGAGGAGAAGCATAATGAGGTCATTTCACAAAAATAAGTGTTTTTAAACACTTCATGTTTTTTTAACACTTTTTGAGGATCCATTAGTCCTCTTAAGGAAAATTTGTCATCTTTGTATGCTTAGGATCCACTAATTTTGTTTGGGCTTTAAAAATAACTTTTCAATTTTTCTACAAAAGGCTTAAAATAAACATTAGGACTCCAATCTACTAGAGTTCGTTTTGGGATTAAAAATTGAACAAGGCAATTTGTCACACTTACATTGGTGTTTTTAAAATGAACTCACAATTGCTTTAAAATGGTAAAATGGACATGTGCAACTTTTCTTTTTGTGATTTCTTACTTAGACTAACATCATTGAAAAAGACATATGCGCTTCTCTTGCGCTTTATAGTGATCTTGAGAATCAAAAGGCCTTTTTTATGATCTTAGGTTGAGATAAAGTAATCACCTCCACACTTCATTTTGGACTTAAAATTGAACAAAATATTGTGCGAGTGTGAGTAGAGCATTATTGCGTACACTCTCTCTCTTTGTGTTACAAACAAAGATTGATCGAGCTACGAATATTGTCTTTATTTTCTTTTGTTTATCTTAGAGGGCCTTTCTTGGGTAAAAAGTACTCACCCAAGGGAACGACTCAACCAGTAACACTCTAAAGCCAAGAGTATTTCCAACCGGGATATAAATGTGGGTATTGGAATAAATGCCAGTATCACGCGGTTGGCTCTGACGAGATGGATCTGAAAAGGGACTCTCGCCATATGGGTCAATCTCCATGAACAGAAAGTCCTAATTAAAACCCATGTTTTAGAATTACCAAAATCCTTGATCTATTTGTTGGTGCAAGAACGGTCGTTCTGAAGCCACCCCACACTTTTACGGTCTTTTAGTAGAAATGGAAAGCATGCCATGGGAGTTTCATGGGTGTTGATGCTTGGCTGCCCCATATAAGTGAGTGTCATGGAGGGGAGCCAGTGGGTCAAGCATCTAACCATTCACTAAAGATAAGCGTAGCTAGACTTGTCCAATTGGGGACTCAACAAATATTGCCTTTCATATCCATAGGGTTGTACTTATTCATGGTTACAAAATTATTTGCTTGTTCAAAAACATCTTGGAAACAAACAATTAAACATCATCAAAATTTCAAACCCTTTAGGAGGTAAATACAATTGACCAAATTCATGTGTTATTGCTTTCCCTTGGGATTCACATCCTTAGAGGTTTCTAAACAGTTGAACTTACATCTCAATTTACCTACTAAAGATAAACAATAGGTAACCATTGCCTTGATTTCTGTGAATTCCACATAGCACTTTGTGGGATGAAAAAAAGTTAGGACATTGGACATTTAGTTTGAAAATCTAATCAAGAAAGTGTTTGTGGTAAAAGAAATTCACTAATGAAGATGAAATCAATTGAACCCCACACATGTGCTTATGTATCTTTTGTCTTATGGTCTTTTGAGCAAACATTTATCTTTTGGTTTGAAGGGAAAAACATGTTCTTCAAAACCTTGGCCTTGTAAACAAGTCCTTCTTAGGTTCATTTAGGATCAAAATCAAACACTTCATCCACCCCAAACATTTATCATCTCCATACCACAAAAGAAATTTGGAAACATCATTCTAGACTTGGGTAAATCATCAAAATCAAAATCACCTTATTTAGTTAGGTGTATGGGAATGCATCCTTTCTCATACATTTAATTGAATTAGCAATCATTTGAACAAGTTCATCCTAAAATCACATCTAATATCTTAGGGTTTACAAGTCCATTATCCAAATCCAATCAAAATCAAATCCTAAAGTCTAGCATTGATCCAAAGTTACTAAGAAAAGCAACACCCATATCATTCACCCCTTTCATCCTTGATCTCATCATTGGTCCTAAACATCTTAGGGGTCACTTTTGCAACAAGGTCAAAACACAAGAAGAACATGGAATATAAAATTGATTCATTCATCATGAGTGGTCTAAATCAACCTAACTATCAAAGCCTTACAATGCCAATTGATTTTCAAAACTCACATTTATACAATCCATACATGGGATCATTATCTCCTACAAACCTCAATGGTACAACAAATGTGAGTATACCCAATCTAAATTTTGAAACACCTTTTCCGATGATAGATTTAAATCCAAGTTCAAACTTACAAATCTATCAACCAAATACTCAATGCATGATTCTTCAACAAAACAACATTATCCCACCAAATCCATACATGCCAAATGAGAATATACCAAGTACAACTATACCAAACATGAACTTCTTGAATCCACAATTGGTAAAATTTTTGATAGATATGTTTGCAAATCACACAAATGTTGTTCAAAATCCATCACACCAATATGTCCCCCTCACCTTTCACAATGACCCATCATCATCATCATTTAATGCAACACCAAAAACCTCTCTCCCCATGACCTCACAAGGAGATGGTGACCTATTTGGACCAAGGGACATTTTTGATCAAACATCATCATTTCCCCGAGGGAGCATGCCACTCACTTTCCCACCACTCCCACCCTTGTCATTAATATCCATATCACCTCTTGGTTTGGGCCTACCTTCACTACCACCGCTCATCCAAAACATCCCCCTAACCATCAATCAAGGAATCATACCAAATCCTCCCCCCTTTCCATCGATATCACAATAGATGGCAACCATCCCCATAGCACAAGAAACCAACACATCATCTATCATCCCTCAAAACATGGTCTCTCAAGGATTAACCATATCAATGACACCATCCACCACTCAAATCCCAATCATCAATATGATGATACCTCTTATCACCACAACAAGCACTATTCCAAAACCACCTTCGCAACCACCACCACCCAAATGAAACACATGAAACCAATACAACATTGCATTGCAAGCTCTTAGTAGAGTGCTTATCAGAAGGCACTCTAGCAAAACCAAAACCGATAAGCTGCATAGCTAGCTGCTCAACAAGTTGCACAAGCTACTCAAGTTTCCCAAGCCACACTACAAGCCCAACAAGCACAAGCCTAGGCTCAAGCGCAAGCGCAAGCTCAAGCCCAATACCAAGCCCAACAAGCAAATGATGTTCAAAATCCCAACAAAATGTTAATGACTCCATGTATTGATCCAAGTCAACAATCACATGATCAAGACCTATCCATCAATGAACACATGGAAGATATTTTTATCTCATCCAAAGATCAAATCAACATACATCAAGAGTCAGTTTTGATCATGTTAAGAATCCTTCAACAATATCCAACAATGATCTATTTCAAGGAGTGTTAACATTATTTGATCCTGTAATCAACAATCCATCAACCAATGATCATGTTGAAAATGTCTCTACATCACCTAATGAGTTATACATATCTCAAAAATTTATTCTAAATCATGATCAACATCTCTCACCAAAGTCTAGCAATGGTCCTTTCCAAGACATATTGACATCCTTCGATCTCATTATTGTCAATATTGAAGGAATCTTCAATTCAACACTTGATCCAAATTAACTCAAAGATCAAGAGGATATTGAGCCACTTCCTATGCCTAATGAAGATATCCAATAACCCTTTGTAAGCAATCCATCCTTTGAAATTGACCCATGTCAAGAACTTGATCCAAAACATGTCGAAAGCAATTTCGAAATCATTCAAGATCAAGAATTTGTATCCCCTAGTTACTACAATAATCTAATGGATACTCTCCTATCTATAAAAGATCATCATATCCACATAGCACATACTCCTCCATCTACCCATGAGATGCTTTATGTGGATGGAAATGTAGATGATCTTCATTCAGAATAAGATTCCTTTGATCCTAATATTATTACACAAAAAGAGTAGGTTATTGATTCCTACAGTCAAACAGAGTTATCAACATCAGAATCAGATATATCCCAAATTCAGACTGAGGAAATCATGTATGAAGATATCCAACATTACCCACTCAAAGAAACAAGTTAGATAGAATAGGACATTCCAGAGTTAGTAGAGTAGCAAATTGAAACAACATCATCTACAGTGGTCATTTATCAGAGCATACTTACTGAATAAGAAATATCAAAACAAGCAGAATCAAGGAACGAAGGTTCCACTACCACCATACTGGGGGAAACTATGTCTCAAGGAAACATCAACATAGGGAGCACAAAGAATCCTTATGATGAAACTGATGTCAATACTACAACTAGCCACGTCACAAATCTTCATCCACCCATCACCCCATCCACGAATTGGGACCAACATCAGAAGAAAGATTTGAATCAAAGCACAAAGAACGTTATCAAAGAAAAAGAAGCCAAGGAGCACAATGGAAAAATTAAATACACATGGATACCAAAGAATACAAAGAAAGATTATCCCTGTCAAACTCCATTAGTCAAAGAAACTATGGGGAAAATAAAAAAGGGAAAATTATCCATCAAAGATGTCCACAAAAGAAAAAGCAAGCTTCTCAAGCAACGTATCAAAGTGTATCAATCAGTTGGTCCTAATTCCATGCACACACTTTCGTATCCACCCATCATTGCTCATCTTCCCAAGTTTGGAGAGTCAAAAGTTCCAAACTGTCAACCAATCCATCTCTTATCCCTAAACACACTCCATCCAGCCTCCATGCATAATATCCAATTCTCACATTGACCATGTGTTGGCAACAACCCTTCATCATAAGGATTTAGAAGGAACTGTATCATGATGTGTGCACAAGGATGAAATTAACCCCGATATCAATAAAGCAGATCAAAAATCTCAAAAGTTGCATTCAAGTGCACGTATCTTAGAAAAGTAGCTTCTTCAAGAAGGATATCGATGGCACATTATGACAGAAGCATCTACATTGACACCACCATGTGGTTTCAACGAGCTTAAAATCTTTCAGGAAAAACCAAAAAATATCAAAAAATATAAAAATCCAAAAAAAACACAAAATCCAAAACATTCATAAAATCTCAGAAAACCCCAAAACATTCAAAAAAAAATAAAAATCAAAACATTTGTAAAATATTGAAAATACCAAAAAACCTCAAAACATTCCAAAAATGTCAAAAACATCCAAATATTTGAAAAACGTTCATCCGCCCCATCTCGCTTTCACTTGAAATAATCAATCATCCATAATAAACTGATCGTCACCTTCATCCTTTGTCAACACAAACAAAAACAATCACAAAAATTAGCAAAAGCAAACATCAAATGCAAAATCAAAAGCAAACTACAAACCTTTAAATGCAAAATGAAACTCTTGATCATTCACAAACATGTCAATCAATTTTATATCAACAGCCTATCAATCAACTTATCAACCCATCATCATCCTGTACAATGCATGTCCTAGGATATATCGTTCCGACAATGGACATCATTTTGGATATCACCTTGGATTCTTATCCTATCAAAACAAATCCCTTTGGCTAGAGGTATGAAGAACATTGACTTGTTTGTGTACTTGATCTTTTCTTTTGATTTATCTTATTGCTCATTCCAATGACCTCTTGATGATGTCTAATCAAAGCGATTTAGAGAGAAATGAATGGGGCATCGATCATTATCCTTTTGTCTACTGTGCTTGTTGGATGTTCTTGTAATATAACTTGGCGAATACTTGCTTTGTTAGGTACGTCCTAGCAAGGTTTTTGTATGTCAAGTGTGAACATGAATACTCCTATCTGTTTGTCAATTCAAAGTCCATCACACTAGGTACAACACCATCCTGCTTCTCTATACCTTGATGCATCGTATCTAGGTGTGTTATCAAACAATAAGGTAATTGGCCCTTCTAAAATACCAACTCCTCGGTAAGAAAATCATCATCATCATCTCTAATAAAGTTGGCTTGTTGGTGTCTCTTGTCATCATCTTATTTTCTTCTTACTTCCTTTCACGCTAACATGGTACCATGACAGTTAATTATAAATCATTGCTAATGCATCCATCGTGCATCCACAAACTATCAACATACTGCATAATGCATATCATACCATATAGAAAGCATTAATCATACCATATGCATTCATCCCCATCATTGCATAATATAGATTGGTTATTCTAAGAATTTCATAAACCATACATCTATCACCATACACATAATCATAAAAGCATCATCATATCATATCATGTGCATCCATATCTTCCATTCATCATCATATCATCCATTACATATAAACATCATAATCATCTCATCATCAATAATGTCACTGTCATGGTACATATCAGGATCAAGTGTGTGTAATATATCAAAATAGGCATGAGGCTAGCCATGGCTGATGACTGTCTACATCATCAAATACATCAAATATTCGAGTTGAACTGATCTTGAACCTCTTTTTCGAGAGATCGACCCTCAAATCAAACCTCTTCTCTGGATCTCTCGAGGGGGCAGTATACCGGCGTAATTCTTCATTCGTTGGGGTAGTAGTGGGGCATCCAAAAAAATTAGAGAATTTTTGACCTTTTATCTCAACAAGATTATTCTTTGAACCAACGCAACAAGTACATTGCTTCAAAGAGGGGCAAAATGTAGACACAAAAAATATACAGATTGATATCACACTTGATCTTGATCTACTAAGATCGCTTCATCTTGAATTATCCCTCTATCTAACCATTTAATCAAATAGCCTTATTTGATTAAAGTTGTCATAATTCCCCTTTTAATTAAATCCCTCGATTTAATTAAATCATTGTCTCTATGTAATTAACTAGGTAATTTCATCTTCCTATCTTTATTTAATTAAATAATCCATATTATTTGATTAAATCTCTAAAGTTCATCTAATTAAATTAAATAAATCAAATATTTATCTAATTTAATCTAACATCACCCCTTTGGTTAAATAAATCAAAAATATTTATTTAACTAAGTCTAAATCATTCTCTTCTCATTTTGAGTTATTTAAATCCTAAAATCTAAGTCAAAATGGTCAAATCAACTAACATCATTTAAATTAATCAAATCATGATTAATGCTAATCCTAATCACTCAAATCCTCTAGATTTTGTAACTTGCACATGAAAATCAATTTAATTGATTTATAAATCATCTATTTTCATTCAAAAGGCATCAAAGATGGAATATTCCTCAAATTTGAAATCTCCCCCCAAAAGGACTTGTCCCTTCCAACAAAGCATTTAAAATCTCTTACATGTCCTTTTCTTGAGCCATGTGCATTTGCTTCACCTTTCATCTCATCCTTCAAGCCATATTTTGAATTTGAATCTCCCCCCTCTTTGCACATTCTTCAAAATTTGCACATCCTCCATCCACTCATAGGTTGAGAAGTGGCACTTTGTCATTGGCTAATTATTAGTCCCACATTGCTCTATTTTGGACATTCATCCATCTTCACATTCTATAAATAAGAGGCTAATATCCTCATTTCATCATCCACAACTTGAGTAGACTTGCTATACTCAAATTTGTAGCAATATTCATCCATATCATTGAGTTTATAGCTAGGTTATGTAGGTTTTTCATCATGGAGCATACTTGAATCTTCAACAAAGTGGATCACTCTTCATCACACATCAATCTTGCATCATAGGAATTGGGAAAGGGCCAATTTTCACATAAAATTGGCACCAATTCCCCCATGGGATCAAGAGTTTTCATTTGTTTTCAATAGGATTTAGCTTGCTTTATTGTTCTTTCAGCTCATTCTTACTTTATTTCTTATTTGAAACTTTGCTAATGGATTTCATGGGGAATCCTTGTTCTTGCTTTCATTTCACCTTCTAATGTGCTTGTTCATGTTGTTTTGTAGGTATTAGGATTGGGGTTTGATAGGTAGCAACTCTTTATTAGAAGGATTCTAAAGGCACTCTATTGTGATGTGTGCACCTAGATGAAGTTAATTCCTATATTAACAAGGTAGATTAGAATTCTCAAAAGTTGCACTCAAGTGCCCATATCTTAGTAAAGTAGCTTCTTGAACAAGGATATCATTGGCACATTATGACACTTACATCTACATCACTACCACTAGGTGTTTCTGTTGAAATGCACAAGACAACTGAGAGGGGGGGTAAATCAGTTGTCACCAATATCATTCAAAAATCTCAAACAATTATTAGCCCCACATCTAATTTAATTTGTTATTGAGTATGAACATGAAGTGCAAATAACATAAAGAAATATCAACACAAGAAACACTAGATTTATGTGGAAAACCCAATAAGGGAAAAACCATAGTGAGGATTAATTCATAATATAGAGTAATTGCAAAAGTGTTTACAAAGAGGCTCATTTCCAGAGGGATCACTGCCTAAGATAGGACTTACTATTCAAAAGGGAGGCTCATTGCCTACAAATACAAAAAGATAACAGAAGATCCACCACAACAATTTGCACACATTCATAGCCTTGATTGGAGAATTGTAGACACCATCAGCTCACTGCTTTTAGGAGTCTAACACATTGAAGTTCTTTGCCACCTCAATTCACTTTTGCATGATCTCTTGCATCTACCTTTCTTCTCACACTTGTGGCTTATAATCCTTAACATATTTCCTTGTATTTATACCATCTTCAACCTTAGAAACTTTCTCCAAGGTTGGCTACACATGCTTCACTTTACAAATTCAAATTAGGTCAGAAAATCGACATTCCTGCGGTGGAAGAGAATGAGAGTAGACCAAACCAACACTCAACCAAGATGCAAAAAAACATCTCAGATCGATCACATGCTTCCTTAATTTATACTTATCCTTCGCATGACGTGTAAACACTAGGTCGGCCAAACCTAATGAAAATACCAATGAACTTTGAAGTACATGCTTTTGCAACAAGAAGATAACATGCAAACCATAAAACATGCTTCACCATACATTGGAATACATCTTAGATTCCTTCATATTCATCCCCAGCTATTGCAACAACCCTCATACATAGAACACTTTCCATCAGTTCATCTGAACTATATAGACACATAGAGTAACTCTGAAACTAGTCTTCCAGAGCACCAAACCACGAACACCTTTGATAGAACAAAAATAAAACCATTACAAGACTTCATCTAGATCTGCAATACCTTAAACAAATTAGCACACGATTGTGGAGCAAATACATTTCTCCCAATCCATAAACAAACAACTCTGCCAAACCAGTTCACAAATTGGTGAACTAAACTTTCACTCTTCATCAACCTAGAAGCTATAATTCAAGATATATTACCCAAGGATTCTCTTAAACCACACTTCAAATCTGCACAATCATAGGATCAATACAGAAGAAATGTGGAGCACATACCATAGCACATTTTGAACACACACACAATTTTGTATTCACTATTTATTAATTTTCTCAAAAGGACTTGGTAAATCATCATATCAACACACCTACAACACCATAAAGATAGCTCCATGTACTCACAACATCTCAACAATATACCAACTATACATGTACCACCTGCAATCACTTGTTTCCTTTCTCTGCAACAACCTATATTGTGTTGACATCAATGACAACATTAATGACAACACCACCATACTGATTCATACTTGCAACAATCTCCCCCTTTGTCATTGATTGCAACACACAACTCTCCCCCCCCTTTGACATCAATTGCAAAGAACAATTTTTTTACACCTAATTCTAATCACTCCCCCTTAGGAGTGCACCCATGACAACACACATCTCATATTGCAACAATGATACTTC
The DNA here is from genome assembly GCA_007258455.2 of Sequoia sempervirens. Taxonomy (NCBI): domain Eukaryota; kingdom Viridiplantae; phylum Streptophyta; class Pinopsida; order Cupressales; family Cupressaceae; genus Sequoia; species Sequoia sempervirens. Next base: position 230,197,627 of record VDFB02373365.1, read on the forward strand.
CTACTCCCCTTGAGGAGTAGACCCTAGTCATCAGTTCAAACAAATGATGAATTTGTAGATCCAATGGAATGGTGCACCTCCATGTGCACCTAGTTCAAAAGAGGGGTACTAACCCTAAATTTCTCTGTGAGATACTCAAAAGTATCCTTAGGAAGAGCCTTAGTAAATATATCAACAATATGATCCTTCATAGGCACATATTCAAGCTTGAATTCATTCTCCAATACCTTCTCTCTTAAGAAATGATATCTGATAGATATATGCTTTGTCCTTGAATGCATTACTAGATTCTTTGAAATATTTATTTCACTTATATTATCATAGAAGATATGGATAGGCTCATCACACATCACTCCTATATCCTTCAATGTTTTCTTCATCCACAATACATGTGTGCAACAAGATGTTGCTGCAATGTACTCAACCTCTGCAGTAGATAAATAAATTGAATCATGTTTCTTGCTTAGCCATGAAACCAACCTGCATCCAAGAAAGAATGCTCCACCACTTGTACTCTTCTGGTCATCTACACAACCAGCCCAATCTACATCAGTGTAAGCAGTCAAAGTAAAATCAATATCCTTAGGATACCACAAACCATAATCAAAAGTTCCTTTTAGATATCTGAATATCCTTTTCATAGCTATAACATGTGTTTCTTTGGGTTCTTCTTGAAATATGGCAACCAAACATACTCCATGCATGATATCTAGTCTAGTAGCAGTAAGATATAATATTCCACCAATCATAGATCTTTACATGCTTTGATCAGCTTTAGGAGATTCATCATCCTTAGTTTGCATCTAGTCACCATAGGGGTATTGACCAATTTGGAGTCATCCATTCCAAACTTCTTCAGCAATTCTTTAACGTACTTTGATTATGAAATGAATATTCCCTTATCAGTTTGATTCACTTGAAGTCTAAGAAATAAATTCAACTCACCAGTCATAGACATTTCAAACTCTTTTTGCATCTCCTCTACAAATTTCTTGCACATACCCTCATTTCCACCAAAGATAATATCATCAACATACACAACCACTATCAACATTTTTTTTCCTTCAACCTTGAAATAGATTTATGTCTACAAAGCCTTTGTTGAACCTTTGATGTGTCAAATACTTGTCCAACCTTGCATACCATGCTCTGTGAGTCTGTTTAAGTCCATACAATTCCTTTTTTGACTTACATACCATGTTTGGTTGGTCTGATAACTAAAATCTCTCTGATTGTTCCATGTAGACCTCTTCTTCCAGTTCTCCATTCAGGAATGCAGACTTAATAACCATTTGGTATACCTTGAAATATTTGTGAGCATAAAATGCCAAAAACATATGAATAGCCTCCATTCTTGCCACTAGGGAAAATGTCTCCTCAAATTCTATTCCTCCAACCTGTGAATAACCTTTGCACACAAGCATTGCTTTATTTCTTACTACTTCACCATTCTCATTTAGCTTATTCCTAAATACACATTTTGTACCAATTACATTCTTGTTTACTAGTCTAGGAACCAATTTCCATGTCTGATTTTTCTCTATCTGTTGTAACTCCTCTTCCATTGCTCTAACCCAATTTTCATCTTTTCATGCTTCACACACTATTTTAGGTTCTATCTTGGAAAGTAAACAAAAATTTACCTCAGCTACTACCACTTTGCTTATTGTCTTTACATCTTCTCTTTTGTCTCTAGTTATCTGTTCTTCCAGATGATTTTTCTATACATATTTTGGAGTCTTATGAGCAGGTTCCAGAGCTTCTTCTTCTTCAATATGCTCTTCTTCTTCCTTAAATTCTCTTCTTGTACTTGTCTGCATATAGGTTCATCTAGTTCAACTTCACTTATTTCAACTGATATGTGCATGTCGTCATCAACTTTTACATTTTCACTTTCAACAATCTTTCTCATTCTTTTATTGAAGCATCTATAAGCTTTGCTATTGGAATACCTTCATCACATCTTGCATGAAACTTTCCTAGGTGCTCATCATCTCTTTTAATATAAAATTTTCTTCCAAACACCTTAAAGTACTTAACAGTAGGAATTTTTCCATGTCACAGTTCATAAGGAGTCTTTGTGTTGTTACCTTTGATCTAAAATCTCTCAAGAATATAGACAACAGTGTGAATTGCTTCTCTCTAGTATACTTCAGGTACATTTTCCTCTTTCATCATAGTCCTTGAAGCTTCTTGAACTATCTGGTTCTTCCTCTTAGCAACTACATTCTACTAAGGAGTTCTAGGACTAGAAAGATGCCTCTTTATACCATGCTCTTCACAAAACATATTAAACTCATTGGAGGTGAATTCTCCACCTCTATCAGACATTAAACATTTTATTTTTAGGTTCACTTCATTCTCTACCATATCATTGAACACCTTGAATATATCTAAAGCTTGAGATTTTTCCCTAAGAAAAGTAACCCATGTCATTCTAGAACAATCAACAATAAGAAGCATAAAATATCTATCACCATTAAGACTTCCTATTCTTGTGGGACCACAAAGGTCTGTATGAATCAACTCCATCATTCTGGTAGTTGATTGTTCTTTTCCTTTAAAGCTACATCTTGTTTGTTTTCCCAACTGACAACTTCTACAAATGATATTGGTAGGCTTTGTGATTTTAGGCTGATCCCTGACAACTTCTCTTGAACTAATCTTGATCAGATTTTCAAAGTTTACATGTCACATCCTTCGGTGCCATAGCCAACTTTCATTAACTTGAGACAAAAACATTGACCATCAACACCCTTAAGCTGATAAATGTTTCCATATGTTCTTCTACCTGCAGCTACCATAGTTCTGGACCCTTTTCTGATCTCACAAGTATCATCTTGAAACATAAGCTTAAATACTTTGCTACACATTTTTCCAACACTCAAGAGATTATGCCTTAATCCCATAACATAATAGACATAATCAAAATTGTGTTTTCTATTAAAACTAATTGTTCCTTTTCCAACACTCTTTGCACCAGAATCATCTCCAAACATGACTAATCCTCCATCATACTTTTCAAGTTTAGTAAAATTAATTTTTTCTCTGGTCATGTGAGTTGAGCAATAATTGTCAATTACCCAATAGTCTTCATCTTGTCTAGCATGAAAGGTAGTAACAAGAGTACCTTCCATCTCTTCCTTCTTCTTTTCTAGACCACATTCCCTTGCACATCTTCCATGGTTAGTAGACATTGATTTATTATCTAAAGCTAGAAACAAGCATTCATCATTATTACCCTCAATATCAGATTCATCATTAGAAATTCCAATATCTTCTCTAACACAATACAATTTATTGAATTTTTTATCCTTTTTGTCTTTATTGTCTTTACTCTTCTTGTGTATGGATCTATTTGGACATCTTGAAGCATAATGACCAATATTTCTACAACTAAAACATTTAAAATGTAACATACCTTTGTACTTTCCATTACCTTTCTTCAATTTCCTTCTAAAATTTTCTTCCAACTCTTCTCGAGTATCACCATCTGGATCATATTCTATCTTTGTGGCTTTGAAGGTTGTTTCTATTTTCTCCTTTTCTTTTCCAAATTTCCTCATTTCAAATGCAATCAAGGTTCCAAATAGTTGTTCTTTAGTGAATTTCTTTGGATCATAAAATTCCTCAATGGATGAGACCTTATCACTATATCTCTCTAGTAGGGTCATTAGAATCTTCTCCATTACATCTTCATCTGTCAGAGTACCACCTTGATTTTTGAATTCATTTACTACAATATCAACCCTCTGAGATTATCTTGCAATGTCTTCACCTTCTTCCATTTTCAAGTTCTCATATTTGCGCTTAGCTGTTAACTTCTTTGATAATTTGACTCTATCATTTCCTTCATAGATATCTTTCAAATTTTCCCAAACTTCATAAGCAGTGTAATGAAATAATTTTTTTGTCAGCTCAGTTTTAGATAAAGCATTATAGATTGAATACCTTTCTTTTTCATTTTCTTCATAGGAAAAAATGTCATTTGTAGAAGAAGGACCACTTGTCGGCTCAACATATTTTGTTTCAATAGCTTTCCAAGTTTTATACCCAAGAGAGATTAGGTAACCTATCATCTACACTTTCCAGAAACTATAGTTAGATCCATCAAACATAGGGATTGTCAATTTTTGCACCATCAGATCTACCTCAAGCAGTTAATCTCTTCTCTGAGGAACTAATGCTTTGATACCAATTGTTGAAATGCACAAGACAACTGAGAGAGGGGGTGAATTAGTTGTCACCAATCTCATTCATAAATCTCAAACAATTATTAGCTCCACATCTACTTTAATTTGTTATTAAGTATGAACATGAAGTGAAAATAATAGAAAGCAATATCAACACAAGAAACACTAGATTTACATGGAAAACCCAATAAGGGAAAAACCACGGTGAGGATTAACTCACAATATAGAGTAATTGAAAAACTATTTAAAAAGAGGGTCTCTGCCAAAGGGCTCACTACCCAAGATAGGACTCACTGTCTAGATAAGACTTACTATACAAAAGGGAGGATCACTAACTATAGATACAAAAATATATCAAAATATCCACCATAGTAATTTGCACACATTCGCAGCCTTGATCGGAGAATTGTAGACACCATCAACTCACTGCTTTTAGGAGTCTAAAACATTGAAGTTCTTTGTTGCCTCAATTCACTTTCACATGATCTCTTGCATCTAACTTGCTTCTCAAAATTGTAGAATATAATCCTTAACATCTTGCCTGGTATTTATACCATCTTCAACCTTAGAAAATTCTCCAAGGTCGGCTACACATGCTTCATTTTACAAATTCAAATTAGGTCGGTAACTCAACATTCCCACAGTGGAAGAGAATGCGAGTAGACCAAAAAAACACTTAACCAAGACCCAAAACAATATCTCGGATCAATAACATGATTCCTTAATTGATACTTATCCTTTGAATGACGTGTAAATGCCAGGTCAACCAAACCTAATGAAATACCAATGAAATTTGAAGTACATGCTTCCACAACAAGAAGATAACATGTGGACCATAAAACATGCTTCACCATACACTAGAACACATCTTAGATTCCTTCAGATTCATCCAAAGTTATTGTAACAACCTTCATACACAACACTTTCCATCAGACCATCCAAACTATGCAGAAACACATAGTAACTTTGAAACTAGTCTTCCAAAGCACCAAACCACGAACACCTTTGATAGAACATAGATAACACCATTAAAATAATTCTTCTAGATCTGCAAGGGCTGAAACAAACTAGAGGAGGACATTGGAGAAAATACATTTCTTCCAATCCACAAACAAACAACTTTGCCAAAGAAGTTCACAAACCGATGAACTCAACTTTCACTCTTCATCAACCCAGAAGCTATAATCCAACATATATCACCCAAGGATGCTCTTAAACAACACTTCAAATCCACACAATCATAGGATCAACACAAAAGAAATTTCGAAGAACATACTGGAGCACATTCTGAACACACACATAATTTTGTCTTCACTATTTATTAATTATTTCAAAAGCACTTGATAAATTATCATATCAACACACCTACAATGCCATAAAGAAGGCTCCATGTACTCAGAACATCTCAATAGTATCTCAACTATACATGCACCACCTGCAATTACTTGTTTCCTTTCTATGCAATAACCTATATTGTGTTGACATCAATGACAACATTAATAACAACACCACCATACTAATTAATACTTGCAACAAGTTCAACATGAGTGTAAATATTTCAAAAAATAAAAAAAATAAAAAACAATCAAGAAAATAGTAAAGATAAAAAATTTCCTCTAGTGAAAATCACTTTGGTTGCACTTTGGGCAAGTACTATGATGAAAACCTGGCAATCAGGTGCCATGAATAGAATCAAGTTTCTATGTGTATCATTTTATATGGAAGTATCTCATCCCATTCAAGATAAATCCAGAGCTCCCTCCATCCATCCAATCCATCTTTATCTAGGTCTGCTAAAATATTTTTATCTTGACAAAGGTTTGGGGTACACTTTAACCTTGATTATGACACAAGAATCTTGACATTGTCTTTACAATTTTACTTCATTCAGTATCATTGTATATCTCTTGCATTATCCCAATGGTCCTATTACACAATACAATCTCTATTGAAACCTTCACATTCTTATTCATTCACTACCCTAATTTACACATGAAGTATGAAACATTTCTAGACACTAGGGTAGGTTTTTACACTCTTGTTTTCGAATAAATCTTGATTGATATCTTATATCTCATAATGTGACATTGACATCATGATCTAGGTATTGTTTATGTTCAAAAATCGAAAAACATCAAAATAGTTTTAAATTAAAAAATCTAAATACATCCAAAAACTTGTAAACTTCAAAATCCAAAAAATCCAAAAATATAAAAAAAACATTAAGTTCAAAATATCCAAAAACATCCAAATTATCTTGAAAAATCCAAAAACATTCAAATCATCTTTAAAATCCAAAAACATCCAAATCATATTAAAATCCCTAAATAGGTCTAAAACATCAAAAAAGTAAAAGCATTTGTTGAAATATGTTGTCTCCACACTTACATAGGCAAAGCCATTATCAATGTGCCCCCAAGGCATCAAGTTAGTCCCCCTTAGGTTCCATTATTGGTTTAACCTCAAAAAATATAAAAATATTTAGAAAACCTAAAAATCAAAACATTCAAATAACTTGAAAAATTAAACATTCACATAATATCAAAAGTCCAAAAACAACCTCAAATCATTTCAAAACATCAAAAACATTAAAATATATAGAAAACAAAATAAACCATTCCATTTTATGTTCACCCACAATAAACTTCCATCCCTAATAAATTGATCATCATCTTCAATCTTTGGCAGCACAAATAGAAACAAGTACAAACAATCAATGAAATTAAACTCCAACATAAAATCAAAATAAAAAAATAAACTAAAAAATCAAACTATTTATCATTATCAAACATGTCGATGAACTTTCAAACAACCTATCAATTAATAGCCAACATTCACTAATATTTCCTAGGATACATCTTTCCTACAACGGGCATCATCATTTTCAATCATTTTTTATTTTTATCTTCAACAACACATCCTTTGGCAATAGGTCTGAATAACATTGACTATTTTATCATTTTGATATTTTTATTTGATATTTATGTTGTTCTATTCCAATAAACTATTGATTATGTCTATCAAAATGATTTAGAGAGAAACGAATGGGGCATTGATCATTGCTTTCATTTTTTGTGCTTGTTGGATGTTCTTATAATATGACCTTGATGAATACTTGCCTTGTGTGTGTGGGGATAGTCTCAAGTAAAATAATGGCTAGGACATATTAGGTTCTTCATACCTTTTGTGTGTTAGTCTTATTACTTTGATGGATTATTCTTTCACATGATCAAACAAGGTTTCCATATGTCAAGTATGAACAAGGATACTCCTATCTATATGCAAAGGAAAATTCCATCACATTAGATAGAATGCCATCCTAGTTTTCAATACCTTGGTGCATTGTGTCTATTTTCTATATCAAAAAAAGGGAATGATATGATGAATTTATCCTAATCCAAGAAGCAAAGCAATATAATTTATCTCTATCTCATCACATATTCTAATAAAATCTCAAATAATCATAGGCTTGTTGGACTTTTGAATCAATCTCAAAAGCAATGGCTAATCAACATTCATCTTATTATTCTATCTTCTATCCATGTTAACATTTCCAATCAGGTATCTCCATTTTTGAGCTTGGAAACCTATTTGAATTGCTTTATCTACATCCTAGGGCTTATTTTTGCATCTTCTTTGTAGCTGAACTGATCGTATCCTTATCGCGATCTCAACTTGAAAGTTGGAATTTCCGCTCAATCTCTTGAGGGGGTAGTATACCAACATTCATTCATTTTTCTAGGGCACAGTGGGGCATCTAGAAAAATCATATCATGAATTTTTAAATTTTTTATCCAAACAACAATGTTGATTTGAGAAGCATCAGTTCTCTGAACCAAAGTAGCAGGTACCTCAATTCAAAGAGCGGAAAAATGTAAACACTTAAAATTGTCTTAATCAATATCACACATTTGATTCAATTTACTAACACCATTTTCATCTTGATTCAATCACTTTCATCTATTTAATTAAATAATCGTGATTATTTAATTAAATTCATCATTTTCTTCTATTTATCAAATAATTAACATTATTGGATTAATTCAACTCTTTCATGATAATTTTCATCCTATTTGATTAAATAATGAAAATTAATTTGTTAAATCCCTTAATTGTTCTTGTTTGGTTAAATAATCTTAATTATTTGATTAAATGTCATAAATCCCACCCTTTTATTTAAATGATATAATTGTTTAATTAAAATCCTAAATTATTTTATTGTGCACAATTAAATAATATCTTAATTATTTAATTGACTAATATCTTCTAATTCCTCCAACTTCTCCCACTTTCAAGAGAATATTCTTAGGAAAATCCTCCAATTCAAATTCAAATATTTCCCAACAAATGGAAATATCTTCCAACATTCTTCCTAAAATCATGGGATTTGTGTTTGTGTCGATCAATTTGAGCCTTTGATCAACTCTCTTGATCCATGACATTGAGTAATCTTGATCCTTCATTTGATGATTGATCCATGCCATTCCCTCTCATCAATTTCTATCCATTGATTAACCAAATTGATCCTAGCCATTGATTCAACTAAAAATCCTATAAATAACCCCCATTCTATGAGATATTCATCGACGAAGCATTAGAGTAATTGTACTATGGCCAATTACATATCCTTTTTGAGAGAATTTGATTCATTTTCCATGCAATTCACCATTAGAACATTATTCCAAGCTTGCTTCAACAATGGCATTAGGAAAGGGCTGATCATTCCACATAAATTTAGCACTAATCCCCCAATGGGATGATATTTTCTTATTTAATTAGGTTTCCTTTTATCAATTTGCATGTTACTTCATGTTTCATGGATTCTTAATTAGCTTTGCAAGAATTTCATTGGGAATGTGTGTTAATTAGGTTGAATTCTTAGTTTCTTAGTTGATTCTAGGTGTATTTGATCTACATTTTAGTCATGTTCACACGTGGAAACAATCAAAAATTATTTTCAAGTGCAGTTCATCATACAATAGGGACCTATACCTTTATGCATACAAGTGACAAAATTTAGAAAATGGCCTATTGTTGAAGGCACCTACAACACTTTCTGGTGCAGGGGCACCTGGGTATTTTTGTATATAAGTGTCAAATTTTAGGTTTTTGGGATGTTGAGTCAATTTTTGTTGTAATAAGGTCTATTTAGACCATGTTTCATGTTTTTTTCATGTGGGGTTGGTTGTGTTAAAATATGCCACTTTTGCAAAAAGTTGCAAAGTTGCTCAAGCAACATTTGTATTTTTGGATTTTGTGGAAGTTGAACCATTGGAGATTCAAATGGTAGTTAACCAATGATTTTTTTGGGTGGGAAATGTTTAAATATGCAATGTAATGGTCGAAGAAAACTCTTGATGATGTTTTTGGTGATCAAATAATAAAGGAAAGCTATGTTTTCTGTGTTTTACATTGTTTTATTGGTACTAGAGGAGGTAGTACGATCCTGTATAGCCTGCACATGATCTAAATTGCTTTGGAATTGATGAAGGAGTGAATTAGCTATCTTTTGGTGTTGATTTGATCTTATTTAATTAACATTGAAGTGAGTTAGATCCTTTTTATTGCAAATAGCTAGGAAACCCTAGGCTAAGGGGGATTGATAGAAAAAAATAAGTTTTTGAGCTATTCCATCAGTGGAAAATTCTGTTAATTGGTGAAATGGAAGTAGTTAGGCTATTTTTTTATGTTTGTAGGGTTTGCAGAAGCAGGGGATGGAGCTAGGGCCGAGTTTGATGCAACCCTATCCTAATATCTATATGTATTAGGCTTAGGAGATTAGGTAGACATAGGGTTTTGTTGAAAGGTGAGTTGGTGATTGTTCTAGTGGATAAAATCTGCATATTCAGAGCCCATATGACATGTTATAAGCTATGGAATGAAGTCTTGTGGTTTGGATATTGAAGATCACATTTTTTCTTTGTAAAAGAAGCCTAATTAGGCTTATTTCTAGCGTAGCAGTCCAATTTGGAGGGTTTTTTTACAAAAAAACCATATCTACAAAGTTTATATGTTTTCAAAGAGTATAAAGGGTATCTGGAATGATGTTCAAATTTTGGGTACTAGGTCTTCTTTGAAAGTTTTGTGGGAAAAACCCTGTTCCAAGTACTACAAGAAGAATTGAAGGTTTTGGAAGAAAAACACTAGGTTAGGGTTTCAAGATTACAAAATTTGTTCATTTGGGAATGAATTGATAACCTCCACCCTACTCTACATCAAATTGGTATCAGAGCATGGGTTTTGGTCAAGAAGTGGAAAAGGTTGAAGTTCGAAAGAAGCAAAGATGTCTCCTAAAAAGAATCCAATGACTAGAGAAGTGAGAGAGTTGAAAGAAAAGCATGCCAAGGAGTTGATATAGGTAAAGGAGTTTGAAGAAGCTATCCTAGCTAGACTTGTAGCATTGGAGTCAAACCAAAAGAGAGGTGTGTTCACCGGAGATCAAAGTGACCAAGAGGATGAGAAAGAGAGTGATAGTGAAACCCTCAAAGAGGAGTCCAAGGTGATGATAAGTTGGACCCTAATGAATTGAGAATGGCTAAGTTGCTGAAGGTTGTCAAGGGAGATACTCCTAAGGTGAAGATGGAATTACCCATGTATAGTGGAAAGATGGATAGTGAAGAGGTGCTAGGCTGGATTGATGCACTTGATAACTATTTTGAGTATGAAGGGGTAGAAAATGATCAAAAGGTGAAATTTTCTAAAATAAAATTGAAAGGCCCTACCTTAACTTGGTGTAATTATGTGTAGGAAGAAAGGGTAAAGAAGTTAAATTCAAAATTCAATTCATGGGGCAAAATGGTGGCTAAAATCAAGAGTCAATTTCTACCCAATGATTATGCAATTCAGACATTTAGAAGGCTACGAAACCTCAAACAAAAGGAAATGGATGTCATGTCTTATAAAAAGGATTTTAATAAATTAAGCATTAGAGTTGTTCATGTTGAGGATGAGGTAGATAAAGTAGAAAGATACATGAATGAGTTGGTCATATACGGTGGGAAGATGGATATTGAAGAGGTGCTAGGTTGGATTGATGCACTTGATAACTATTTTGAGTATGAAGAAGTAGCAAATGATCAAAAGGTGAAATTTGCTAAAACAAAATTGAAAGGACCTACCATAACTTGGTGGAAATATGTGTAGGAAGAAAGGGTAAAGAAGGGAAAGTCAAAAATCAATTCATGGGACATAATGGTGGGTAAAATCAAGAGTCAATTTCTACCCAGTGATTATGCAATTCAGACATTTAGAAGGCTACAAAACCTCAAAAAAAAGGAAATCAATGTTATGGCTTATAAAAAGGAGTTTCATAAATTAAGTATTAGAGTTGGTCATGTTGAGGATGAGGTACATAAAGTAGAAAGGTACACGAATGGGTTGAGGTTCAATATACAAGATTAGTTAAGTCTTACCACCCCTAGAATGATGGAAGAATGCTTCCAATTGCCAGTCAAGGTAGAAGAAAAGTTGAAGAGAAGGTAGGAGAGACAAAGTAGAGGCAGAGTAAAGAGTTTCAGAGGTAGAGGAACATTTGGAGGAAGAGGACAGTCCCAAAAACCACAAGGAGAGACAAGTGGTAATCAAGAACAAAGCTCATAATCAAGAGGCAGTTTTAGAGGTAGGAGAACAAGTAGTAGAGGAAAATTTGGAAGTCGGGGAAGAGGATCAAATATAGTCTCAAGAAGACGCTATAAATGCAATCAATTTGGCCATCAAGCATGGAAATGTCCAGATAAACAACCTTATACTTCACATGGTGGAGAAAGGAGAACACAATTGGTGCAAGAAGAAGACAATGAGAGTGTTAACTCTCCATCTTGGCATGTTGCTCCAGAAATTGGAGAATCTCTAATGATGAGGAGAACATTAATCAAAGTTCCTATGGTGAAGGAGCCTCCACAAAGAAAATCTTTGTTTAGAACCACTTGAAAATCTCAAGGTAAGGTTTGTAAATTTGTTGATTCCAGTTCCACAGATAATCTAGTTTCTTTAGAGATGGTAGAAAAGTTGAAAATGAAAAGAATCCCACATCCCACTCCCTACAAGGTCTCCTAGTTGAACAAGGGGTAACAGGTCCTAGTTAATGAGAAAACATGGGTTGAATTAAACATAAGAGGGTACAAAGATAAAATATTGTGTGGCATCATCCTAATGGATGTTTTTCATCTGCTCTTGGGGAGACCCTAGAAATATGATAGAAAGGATAAACATGATGGGCAGAAGAATAATTATGTGATAGAAAAGGATGGGATCTCATTCACACTTAAACCATTGCAAGAAGAAAGTCTAGATACACAAGTTGGGTCTAGTGTAATGCTAGTTGGGGAAAAAGTGTTTTGAAAACCATGAAAGAAGAGGGAGGAGAAGGTTATGCTATTATAATCAGACAAAAATATGTCATGACAACAACAAAGGTTAATGATGTGCCTAAAGAGGTCCAAGCCTTATTGAACAAATACATAGACATTGTGGTAGAAGAACTTCCTAGCTCTTTGCCACCAATAAGGGATGTGAACCACCATATAGACTTCATACTAGGGGAAAACCTACCTAACAAAGCTGCATATAAAATGACTCCAAAATAGAATGAGGAAATTAGGAGGAAAATTCAGGAGCTACTTGACAAAGGCCTAATAAGGGAGTGTCAGTCCATCTGTTGTCCGCACTATTTTAGCACCAAAGAATGAAGGATATTGGAGAATGTGCACTGACTCAAGGGAAATTAACAAGATAACCATAAGGTATAGGTTCCCCATACCAAGAATGGAGGATTGTTTAGGAGCGGCTTGTTATTTTTCTAATATTTACCTCAAAAGTGGCTACCACTAAATAAGAATTAGAGAGGGGGATGAGTTGAAAACTACCTTCAAAACAAATAAGGGGTTGTATGAATGGCTTGTCATGTCATTTGGGATTTCAAATGCGCCAAGCACTTTTATGACATTAATCAATGAGGTTTTGAAACCTTTCATAGGTAAGTTTGTAGTTGTCTATTTGGATGATATTCTTGTGTTTAGTAAGACTAAAGAGGAACACTTGTAGCATCTAGACATGGTTTTGAAGATATTAAATGAATAAAAGTTGATGATCAATTTGAAGAAGTGTGAATTCATGAAGGAGGAGTTGGTTTATCTTGGCTTTGTGATCTCAAAAGGCTCTTTGAAGATGGATCCCAACAAGGTGGAAGCAATTCTCAATTGGCCTAGTCCAACATTAGTAAGTGAGGTAAGAATTTTCCATGGCCTAGCTAGCTTTTACAAAAAAATTGTGAAGAATTTCATTCACATTTTTTCTCCAATCATTGACAAAATCAGAGGGGATAAAAAGAAAAGGTTTGTATAGTCTGGTGAGGTAGAAAAAAGTTTCCAATATCTCAAATAAATGGTAGCACAACAACCTATCTTAGCATTACCATACTTTAATAAAGTTTTCACAATTGAATGTGTTGCAAGTGGGTATGAAATTGGGGCAGTCTTGAGCCAAGAGGGCGGGCCTATTGCATTTTTTAGTGAGAAGATTAATGAGGAAAATAAAAAGTATTCCTCTTATGATTTGGAGTTGTATGCCATGGTGCAATCCTTAAAGAACTGGAGACATATCTCTTACCCAAAGAATTCATTGTTTTTACTTACAATCATACTTTTTAGTTCTTAAATAGCCAAGAAAAACTCAACTATAGACATGTGAAGTGGGTGGAGTAGCTACAAATTTTTACCTTTACCATCAAACACAAAAAAGGGTAGTCAAACAAGATGGTGGATGCTTTGAGCAGAAGAAAATTGTTGGTTCAAGAAGTGCAACTCCAAAGTGTGGATATTGATACTCTAAAAGGTATGCATGTAGAAGATGACCATTTCAAAGGAATTTATGCTTCTTGTAATTAGTTTAATGGCACTTTTCATGAATAAAATTCTGATTTCTTGATTCAAGAAGGTTTATTGTTTAAAGGGGCTCAGTTATATCTTCCAAAATTCTCTATGAGGACTAATCTCATTAAGGAAAAGCATTGTGGTAGCTTAGGGGGTCACTTTGGTGTGGATAAGACTTTGGAACAAGTAAGGAGGTATTATTATTAGCCAAAGATGCAAAGTGATATCAAAAAAATTGTAGAAAAATGTGTTTTTTTTCAAAAGGCTAAGGGTTGTAGTAAAAATGTAGGTCTTTATCAACCATTTCCAATCCCAAATAGGCCATGGAAATCCATCAGCATGGATTTTGTGTTGGGATTTCCCAAAACACAAAGAGGATTTGATAGTGTGTTTTTTGTTGTAGACTAGTTTAGAAAAATGGCACATTTTATACCATGCAAAAGTAAAAATGATGCCTCATACATTGCATGGTTGTTTTTCAAGGAGGTGGTTAGGATTCATGGACTACCATTAACAATTTTTTCAGACAGGGACAATAAATTTGTGGGTCACTTTTGGAGAACCCTTTGGAATAAGTTGGGTACAAACTTGACCTTTAGCTCTACCTATCATCCCTAAACAGATAGCTAGACTGAAGTATTCAATAGAAGTCTTGGAAATCTCCTTAGATTCTTGACAAAAAAACATTCAACCCAATGGGATCTGATCCTTCCCCAAGTTGAGTTTGCATATAATGACTCTATGAATTGAAGTGTTGGTAAAAGCCCATTTGAGATTGTGTATGGATTACAGCCTAAGGGAGTGTTTGAGCTCAAAGATTTGAGTGGTATGGAGAGGAGTGATGAAGGAGAAGAGTTTGCAATTTCTATGAAATAAATACATCAATAGGTTAGAGAGAACATTCAAAAGAGTGTTGATAAATATAAACAACATGAAAACTTGAAAAGGAGAGAGGTTCATTTCAAAGTGGGGGACTTAGTCTTAGCCTATTTCAGGAAGGAAAGGATACCTAAAGGAAAGTATTCAAAGCTACATATGAAGAAGATAGGGCCATGTAGGGTGGTCCACAAATTTAGAGAAAATTCCTATGAGATAGAACTCCCTCCCGGAGTTGCTATATCTACAATTTTTAATGTTTCTAACCTATACCATTTTAAGGGAGCTATGATTGTAGGTACAGGTGCAGGTATTTCAGAGGTTCCAAATGAAGATTGGGTCAAAGATTTTCCACCAAGTCAACCATTGAAGCTTTAGTGCATCTTGGATACCAAAGAAGCCAAACAAACAAGGAACAAGGTGTACTATGAGTATCTAGTGAAGTGGAAAGACCTTACCATGGAGGATTCCACCTAGATGACAAAGGAATACATCAAGAAGCATGGTGCTTCAGTTCAAGATCTACTCTCAAGTGAAACTTGAGATTTGTTTTCCTTGGGAGTATGGTGTAGGGGCACTTGGGTACTTTTGTAAATAAGGGTCAAATGTAAAGTTCTTGGGATGTTTAGTCAATTTTGGTTGTAATAAGATATATTTAGACCATGTTTCATGTTTTGGTGTTGCGAGGTCAGTTGTGTTAAAAGATGTCACTTTTGCAAAAAGTTGCAAAGTTGCTCAAGCAACATTTGCATTTTTGGATTTTGTGGAAGTTGAACCATTGGAGATACAAATGGTAGTTAACCAATGGTTGTTTTTGGTGGGAAATGTTTAAATATGCAATCTAATGGTTGAAGAAAATTCTTGATGATGTTTTTGGTGATCAAACAATAAAGGAAAGCTATGTTTTCTATGTTTTACATTGTTTAATTGCTGCTATAGGAGGTAGTACAGTCACGTACGACCTGCACATGATCTAAATTGCTTTGGAATTGATGGAGTGAATTATTGATCTTTTGGTTTCTATTTGATCTAATTTCATTAAGGTTGAAGTGAGTTAGAGCCTTTTTATTGCAAATAGCCAAGAAACCCTAGGCTAAGAGGGTTTGATTGAAAAAAAATGAGTTTTCGAGCCATTCCACTGGTGGAAAATTTTGATAATCAGTGGAATGGAATTAGTTAGGGTGTTTTTGATGTTTTTAGGGTTTATAGAAGTAGGGGATGGAATTAGGGTAGAGTTTGATGCAGCCCTAGCCTAATATCTCTATATATTAAGCTTAGGAGATTAGGTAGACATAGGGTTTTGTTGAAAGGTGAGTTGGTGATTGTTCTAGTAGATAAAGTCTACATATTCATACACCATATGACATGTTATAAGCTATGGAATGAAGTCTCATGGTTTGGAGATTGAAGATCACATTTTTTCTTTGTGAAAGAAGCCTAATTAGGCCTATTTCTAGCGTAGTAGTCCAATTTGGAGGGTGTTGTTACAAAAAAACCATATCTACAAATTTGATGTGTTTTCAAAGAACATAAAGGGTATCTAGAATGATGTTCAAATTTTGGGTATTGGGTCTTCTTTGAAAGTTTTATGGGAAAAACCCTATTCCAAGTACTACAAGAAGAATTGAAGGTTTTGGAAGACAAACACCATGTTAGGGTTTCAAGATTGCAAAGTTGGTTCAATTGGGAATGAATTGATAACTTCCACCCTACTCTGCATCACTTTCTTGGTAGAAATTTCAAAATTTTAGCCACACTAATTACATATCCATCCATCTACACTTTATTCTTCCATACATGCATCCATAAAACTATTATTTCACTACATGCAACTTCAATTGCCTCATCTGAGGTACCATTCATATAAAATTTCTTGATTTCCATGTGCTATGTCATTTATTTCACATTACATCACTGTACATCCCACAACCTTTCAAAACCACCATTCACCACATGCCATGAAATTATATCATTTATGAGCAATTGCAAGTATGAACGGTCACATCAATCTTACTACGGGAAATTAAAATCACTATCTAATGAGCTAAGTGTTGATCATGATGTTAGTTGCAAACCAACAGTGCAGAGAAATCCTCACAGATAGACCGTAGGAACCTATCTTTACTTGAAAGAATGAACCGAGACAACCTAAATCTCAGGCTAACTCAACTTAATCCCAAGGCTCGTTTATGTCAAGTCTTGACCATACTATGTTCACATAAGGGTTTGTTGTGATAATATTGTTAGTCATGAGGGGTAAATGGTAACTTTTGGTTCTCAAAGGAATCATAAAGATTGATAAAAAGATATTCTTGGTTCGATTATAAGACAATTTCATGAAATCAACATATTTGCAACAATATTTCATGAATTTTGAACAACTTTTCTATCACTTAAGTAGATTTAGCTTTAAGTATTTAACAATATTATGGAAATGAAATATTTGCAATAAAATTTCCATTCATTCATCTCTTTTTTGGAACATTTTCTGAAATTTAAAATCTATTCTAAAATAAAGCATTAAAAATATTTGAAAAATAAAATTACTCCCACGTATTATCCACCATGCCCCTATAATTAACTAAATCAAAGAAAACCACTCTATACTTCACCAGATTGCTTCATAGATAGGCATAGAATGATGTGATATTTTAAAGAAAGTGAGGTTTATTTGGACATCGGGTAGGTTTTGTATGCACCCTTAAATGATGTAGCATATAGTCTTGTCTAGCTGACCAAACAACCAACTACAAAGGATTTCATACCAGGCAGTAGCTTTCAAATTATCTTTGATATTGATTAGCTTCTATGTGCATACAAGTTTTTAATTTGGAATGATTCAAAAAATAGGAAAAAAGAATAAAACTTAACTTAAAATGAACCATCCCCTGGACTATTACAAGAACAAGACATAGGGAAGATAAGACAAATACATGAGAGGAAATCCAAGGGATGAATCACAAGAAGGCACATGGAATATGACAACTGGTAGGAGAATTGTTGACAAAGTCAACAAATGTCAACCTTCTTCAACACATTGATAACTTTCAGGTTTTATCTTTTTAGTATCAAGGTTCCATCTTGGAACCAAAAAAATCCACCAAAAAAAATGTAGGAACTTCCCATATATTCAAAATAATCAAGTGGACATTTTGTTCCTACATTTAGATTTAGACTCAGATCGAACATTCCCAAAATTGAAGGAACCTAGGAATAAGCACACTCCATTGCATGTGCAATACCAAGACTTCTAGTTTCTCGATGCTTGGTGATTTTGCGCAATGAACTTTGTCCTCACATGAGTTTCCAGAGCATACTGTCGAACCTAGTAACACCATCAGATTCTCCTACAACCTAATTTTTTGTGACCATCCATAACTGAATGTTGCATCCCAATCTCTTCCTCCTACAAGCACAAATTCCACACATTAAATTCCTTTTAAAACATTCATAAAAATCTCATGGAAACAAAACCATTATTAATAAATCATCATTTAAACACATCATAAATATCATGCTTTTAAACTCCTCCTCTCATGTAATTGTTTTCTTTTAATTGGGTTATCAAACCTTCAGATGCTCAAGAAATCTTAAACATTTAACTTTACTTTAATATTGTTACCCAGTACCTGGTACCCAATACTTCAGCTTTTACCAATAAATTTTCCCGGATCTCATATTTTATTGAAACCTCCATGCATTACTAGACCTTCACTTCTAGACCGAAACTCTTCACACAAAAATGTGCATTAAAATTTTCACATTTTTGGCCTTTTGGTACTCGGTACACTTGAATCACGAAGTATTCCAAAAATTTCCTTTAACTTTTAACTTTTGGTGATCTCTTCAACTAGCCAACGCCTGCCATAAGCATTAGCTTTCACTTGGGTCCTCAAGTCTTACAGTCTTGGGGCGTGTTATGAAACCACACAACTTACAACTAATAAAACCAAAGTTTAAAGAAAATCAAGATCAAATCACCTGCTTAAAATTATAACTTATACATATTTTCAAACAATAATGCCTTACCTAAATTACCTGGGCTCCGACATAAAGATAATAAAATTTCTCCAAAAAGTATTAGCATGTGCTTTGATTCATTCAAATTTTTAGAACTCAATGAAAAATTAGTTCATTGATATTGAACTACATGATTTGGTAATCCTCCAAAGCCAACCATGGATAGTGCCTTGCTGCCAATAAAGTGTCCATAGCCTCGACAAGGTTATCTCTGTAATTCCCCCAAACATAGCTCTACTGCCAGTTAGGCATCCATAGCCTCGGTAGAGATATTTGGATGGCCTAAAGAGTTGAATTTTCTTCTCTTTCGATATTTCTCTCATACTTTTTTTTTCCTTGGTATTTCAATGTAAGCCCATTTGCTTCAACTTGTAGGCAATGAAGCCTGCTATTAGGTTGGGAATTACAGTAGTAGTGAAGGTTACCTTTTTATTTTTATTTCAAAGAAAATTCCTTCATCATT
The DNA here is from genome assembly GCA_007258455.2 of Sequoia sempervirens. Taxonomy (NCBI): domain Eukaryota; kingdom Viridiplantae; phylum Streptophyta; class Pinopsida; order Cupressales; family Cupressaceae; genus Sequoia; species Sequoia sempervirens. The sequence continues at coordinate 230,217,048 of VDFB02373365.1, forward strand.
TCACCAATTCCCAAAAACTCATGTAAAAATTGTTAAAAGGTGCAAGAAAACTAAGAGGGGGGTGAATCAATTGTCAACAAATTTGAACACAAACTTCAACCACCTATCAATTTCATAGGCAGACAATTTTGTTATTAAGTATGAACATGAAATGTAGATAACAGAAAGAAAAATCAACACAATGAACACTAGATTTTACGTGGAAAACCCAATGAGGGAAAAACCACGGTGAGGATTAACTCATAATATAAAGTGATTCCAAAAACTAAATATATAAGGCTCACTACCAAGGGCTCATTGCCCATAATAGGACCCACTATTTAGATACAAAAGCTCACTACTTACACAAGGAGGCTTACTGCCTATAAAAAGTATTAGTAAAAAAATGGCTTTACATCCAGAATGAACTAATAAGAGTGCACCTAAGAAGTGTTGATTTAGTTCCAATGATGCTCAATAAGCTGACTTAAGACACTTCATCATTTTCAAACTTCTTCAAACTCACATCAATGCAATTTGTCTCTCCCTACAATCTTCAAAAACTATCCGACATATATATCTGATACATTCACAAGCATCAATTAGGTTAGCCTAATTGGATGCAACCAAAAAGACTGACTGTCAACTTCAACCATTAAAAAATCTTTCCAAACAATAAATCAAAATGTGTAGCACACTACATCATGTTGGCATAGACCTAAGATAGGTCACACATACATCCGCATAACAAAATTAATTTACCATAACACCAATTATCCATGAGGTCAGCCAAAGATAGGTTAAATAGAAAAAATAAATCATTAGAATAATGTCGATACACCATTCAAGCACCTGAGCATGAGAGATTCTAAACATACATGCTTCCAACATCCATAAACTATTTCCCAAAACCACAAGCAACAACAATCAACAACAAAGAGTTGCAGACCAAAATACCAGAGGATGTAAACTATATACTAGTTCAAAATACCAGATCAAACAATGACTTAGTCTTGTAGTCACAACTCGTATAACATGGGGACATCAATGACAACACCAAAATTGTATAGCTATCCATTCTTCTTCATTCTTCTAAAAATCTCCCCCTTTTTCATTGATGGCAACATGTGCCATAATATTCTCTCCCCTTATCACCAGTGTTCTTCCCCTTTTGTAGCTATTCACATGAAACTCTCCCCCTTTGACATCAATGGCAAAGGGTGACCAAAAAGTAGGATGTAGACATATGTACATGGTAACATTGTATATACAAAGGAATTCTATTTCCCCATTTCAAACATTCAAGTGAAAATAACACTTTTTACATGAAAGATTTTCTTGTACCTTTTTCCTGTGATTGGAAGAATCATTTTCCAAGCAAGCACAACTGAATTCATCCTTGCACTAATACCATCCAATAAAGACAACTACGTAAAAGAGGATATCTAGTTTGAAGACAGACATTTTCATTTACAATCTTCTTCATTCAAGAGTATTCTAAAGAGATGATCCAACCAGACATCAACAATTTCTTTAACCAACCAGATGGTTTTAACTAGGTCTTCTCTTTGTCTTTGAGCAATCAGAAACTCCACTTGCAATTATCAAACTCTTATTCTCTATTTTTTATTCTTTTCTACAATTTATCTCAGATTCAATTGCTCCAATTCTGCTTCTAAAATTGTCAATAGTTGTAAGCCACTAGAGACAATACCTGTAGATGTCAGATATTTCCTTGATGCATTCTCTTGTCTCATTAATGTGTTTAGATAACATTTTTTTTGCTTTGACACATCTTCTCTCAATCATAGCTTCAAACTCGTGACCTTCAGTTCCTTCCAACAAAGTTCTTTCTTCAATAACTTCTACTAGATCATTTGGTAATGAGTCAGACACATCATAAACTAAAATACACCTTTTAAGTAGATAATAATTCAATACATCATCAATCTTAATTCTCTTGATCAGAGAGTATGCATTCCATATTACACCAACCTTCTTCATCTCACTTCTATCTAACATCATTTGTATATCCTCTTCAAGGAGTCAGATCTAGATAGAAATTCTTCTTCATTCTTCTTTTCTTCTAGGATAGTGATAACACCTTTTGTGACAGTTTTTCTTCTTTTAGATTCCGGAGGGGACTCACTAATGACAAATTCCAACACTTTCTTTCCAAAAGAGGAACCCTCTTCAAACTAACTAGGCAAAAACATACTGAAGCACAAATTCATCTTTAGAGATGCAAAATAGGTTTTGCAAGCACTTGCATTATCCTCCATCGATTACAAATACCTGTAAACTTGTTTTTTGATAGGAATGCCAGATTCCCACATAATATTCTCTCTTCTCGGTAGCAAACTCAGAAGGTAAAACACCAAACATATGAGCAAAGACCCAAACCAGAAAGGATAACCCTCAACCAAAGACATTTTGATATTCTCAATTAGGTTTTCCAGTAATAGGCTACAAAAATCAAACTGCTTGTTTTCCTTGACCATCATATGTTCAAGATATACAACAATAGACGAAGTCGAACCTTCATGATTTCTGAAATATATTTTATAAAAGATTTTGTATGCAACATACCTTACAATAGGATCGCTAATAGTATTTATTAGTAGAGCTCGAGGGTCTTTGTTGATACTAGTAAGTTCCTCCACATCTTTATATTTAGTAGTTTTCTTCCTAGGGAGGTCCCCAACACTGCATAAACTAGTAATAGCTTTGATTGCCTCCTTCATGATCAGATAGGTTATTTCCAACATAATGTTGCCATCCTTGAATTGACTTAACAAGAACAAGATATATTCTTTATCTAAAAACAGGGAGGTTCTCCCCATAAATCCATACCTAGGATTTTTACACTTTGCAATTCATTTGTCTTCAACCCTAGTTCCATTTCCTTCATCTTCCTATGATCAAATTATTCCAATTCAACACCCTTCAACTTCAGTGGAATGTAATTACTCAATCCTCTATCCATCATCATGCTTATATTTCTTGAATTCATTATTGTTTAATCAAAACCTCTTCCTTTTCCCTTCTTCCCCTTCATAAAATAAGAAATAATTCCTAATTATCCATAATAATTCCTTCAAATTACCTTAGAAATGCTTCAAATCGCTTCGAGATCACTTCAAGGTTGCTCCAAGTAATCTTTCAAACTCTTCAAGTGAATAAGTTATCAAAAATACTTATGAATTTTACTTTATACACCATTGGTTTTCCCTAATTCACATTAAATGCAACAATCTTCAAGAAACTAATAAAAACCCTATTTCTCTGCACTATAAACCCTAAATCGATCCGCAAAAGAACATGCCTACAATTTTCCTTCTGATTTTTTTTTCATAACCTTTTTCTACTCATTATCTACAAAATATCTTCGTGTCACCACTTGACATTCCATATACCCAAGAGGTTCATACAATTTTCTGTTAATGCTCCCCCTAAGACCATGCTAGGTCTAATGGCTGGAGGAATTGTCTGCACCAGATGAGGGCATAGACACATCTGTTGTCTTTGGTTCTTCTTATTTCTTCCTCCATATATTATTCATTTCTTGCTTCACCTCATCTTTGTTAATTTCTTCACTGGCTCGTTCTTCTCTACTGGAGGAGACTGATTTCCCTTCTTACATATGAATGCTCTTGAGATATGTCTGGGTTTGTTGCAGTTATAGCAAACAACACTTTTCTAATTTTTTTGACCTCTATAAATCCTTGATCTACATTGATTTTATTTGTGTCCATACTTGTTGCATGTATAGTAATAGCCATCAAAAGATTGATTTATGATACCTCAATTAAACCTATTCATCATCACCCTACTAATCATATAACATGCGATCTACATTTAGTAGCTTTATGTCCAATTTTCTTGCATGAAATTTTTTTTATAGAGAAGGATCCAAAGAACCGATTCATTTTACTTTTGAACTTAGTTGCCTTGTGACCAAATTTATTACATGAAAAGAAAACACCATTGAAAGATGGATACCTTTGTGCATTTGGTTGTCTAACAGGAAGTCTTCTAGCAAAGTTTCTTGAATTTATTTTTTTCTTCCCTTTGTCTTGAGTCTTTTGATTATCCTTTGAGCTTTCACCTATTTCATTTCCCAAGCCACATTTGTCTTTATTTGGTTTTTGTCGTACAATAAACTCATACAGCTTGTCAGAGATGGATTTGAAATTGTTTTCACAGAGTTTTTCTTTCTCTAGTTCTACTTTCAAGTTCACCACCTCTTGATCAAGTCTAGTGCATTCATCAAACTTGCTCTGCACCATTGTATTCAGATGTTCTTCAATTCCTTTCTTTTCTTCCACTAGCACTTTCAATCTGATGATCTCTTGTTTCTACTTCTCACTCACTTCTCTATGTCTTTCTTTAAATTTCTTCAATTGCTCTTTCAATTTCCAGACACATTCATTTTCCACATCAATATTTTTTTTCAAATCTCTATTTTCATTTTCAGCCTTATCAAGATCTTCAAGTGCAGCCCAAATTTCTTCTTTTTCATCCATTTGTTCAACTTTCATGATCTTCCTTTGGGCATAAGATAAGTCAAATTGCACATTTCCTCCAACCAATGCAATCCATTATCTTGATAAGAGCATTCCAAAGTGAGGGGGTGTGTCAATTACAATTATGCTAATATTATATACTGCCTATGGATAAGCAACCAATTTCACTTCTACATCTTTCACAATTCCTATCACTGGGACATGCCCACTATCCATAGCATAGAATTTTCCACCAGTAGTGTCTACCCACATTCCAAGTTGTTTCATGATCCCTACTGGCATGATGTTAATAGCAACGCCTGAGTCTATCATAAAATTTCTTACCAAATTATTATTTTTGAGTAATGTAGTAAAGAATGGAGCAACTTGTGGAGGATTCATCAATGCATCACCAAGACAAACCTTAAGAACCTTTACCTTTTCCTACTTGCTATTACTAATCTTGGTGGTCCCCTTGTTCTCAAAGTTTGTGATTTTATTATTTCCATTAGATATTAATTGAATATCATTGTCCCTATACTCTTTTGTTTTCATCATTTCTAATAATGGCACAGACATTTTTAATTTAGACAAGACCTGTATGAAGTCGAAAGATGTATTCTATATTTTAGTTATCTTATTTTGCTCCAGTGGATCTCCTTTGTTCTCCTCTTTTTCTCTTTTGTTTGTTTCATCAGACTTTTGTTTGTCTTTATGCAACTCTTTGTTTTTTTCTTTATGAACATGTTTTTGTTCATTCTTATCAGGCCACTTACTTTCTATCCTTTTTGGTGCTCCTTATGTTTCTCCTTTATCTTTCACAAATATCCCTATTGAAACACCCCCGTCTTCATTTATTGTTTTGTTTCTTAATTGATATTTGATTTTTTCATGTTCTACTGCAACAATGGTTAATTCTTTTCTCTCCTCATTAGTTGGTTTCAATTGTATTTGCTTGACTGAGATGGTGCACAAGGATAATGTAATTCATCATTGTTTTCATCATAATTAGAAAAGACTTGTTAGTCTACCATATGAATATTGTATCTTTGGTTATCAACATCATACTCGTAGCCTTCCTCTTTTGAAGATGAATATCCCTACCAATTGGATGGAGGGTGTGAGAAGTTAAATATATTGTATGAACCTCTTCCTCATTGTCCACTAGTATTTATTCTTCTTGTATTTATTGAACTACCACACAATGGTTTGGAGAATGTGGAAAACTGCAAACTTGACAGCAAGGATTATTGTTAACCATGTATGCTCCCTTCTTCTTTGAGGGATTAGGAGTCTCCTTACTCTTAGGCCTATCAATTATAGGCCTTCCATCCTTCAAATTTGTGTTATATGGCATATCATGCAACATCAGTCTTTCATTTTCATATGTATTCTCTTGCATTTTTTGAGGGTTGTTAAATTTTTTGGGAACCCATAGATTGTCTCTTTACCAATCATCCTAGCAGCCTTTCTATTGTGTTCAATATTCAACATTTTTTTTGTGCTTCAACTAGATTTCTAGGGCACCTATCTCTTAGCTCATATCCTATCTTCAGATCAAAGGATTTTAAGTAAATGTGCAATGTTGTAGGGTCTATCAATTTGGACCCAAGTGGTATCTTATTATGCAGTTTGGAGAACCTCTGGTTGAAGTCATAAACTAACTCATTTAGATTTTTCTAGATACTTATCAGTTCATGCAAGGGAAACTCAGGTGCACACTGATTTCCATATTACTCCATAAATTGATCTTGGAAGTATGATATAGAATTGATTGAAACATCAAGTAGGATGTTGAACCAATCTCTCACCTCTTTTGTTAGAGACATCATGAACAATCTCATATTCACATATTCATAATCCATACCAATATCTTGAAAAAAGGCATTAAAATTTTTGATATGTTCTTCCGCTGATATCCCATTATTTCCAGTGAACTTGGGAACCATATTTCTCCAATTACTACCCATTGGGTATGGGTACTATTGATACCCTATTAGATCAAATTGTCTACATGGGTTTGTAGGATTTTGCGGAGGCAAGTTCAAGGGTGGCAGATTAGGGCAGTACTGGTACCCATATTGAGGTTGATGATAGGAATTTTGTTGGAAGTGTTGTTGAGGGTACATTTTTTGATGGGGAAAATTTTGTTGATATTGTGAGGGGTATTGTTGACCTGGAGGTGGATTGTGCTAGGAAGCATTGGCAGTATTTGGATCTTGGGATTTCTGAGATGGCATATTATACTAAAAATGTTGTCTTTGGATTACATTTTTTGGTGCTCTTGTGTTATGAGATGCTCCTTGTGGATTGATATTACCACCCTATTTATGTGGGGGGACATACTTAGGTGGTTTTGATGTATTAATGTTCAGCAGAGATAGTTGTTGAATCAACTCTATGTTACTTTTTATCATCCACTATATTCTTTCAAGTTGTTGTTCCTACCACTGCATTTGTATTTCTAATTCTTGATCAGTCATATGTTGAAAATATTCAACATAAGTTGTTTTATCCATGGGTCCACACCAGTTTCCTTCTTCTTATCTATGGGACATTTCATGATCATGCTCCTCTTGCCTCTGTCTTTGTTCCTCCTCTCTCTGGGCATAAAACTCCTGAATTTTTTCTTGGTCTATTTCAAAGTGACAAGTAGGATGATCACTATTCTCTCATTCAAATGGAGTTTTTGGATATCCAAATGGATCATTTTTGTGATCTTCTGACCAATGCAGTGGGTCAAAGCTATTGTATACATTGAAAGTCTATTTTGATTATTTTCCTTCATTTATGACATCTGCTTGGCTAGATGTATCCTTATACTTGTTCTTGTTTGTGTTTGTGTTTGTTTTCTTAGGAGGAGATCCATGCTTGTTAGTCCATCTCCCATTGTTCTTCCTGGGACTACCCTGGTGTAAGGATCTTCTTTTGTTCATATAAGATTATATAAAGTATCTCTGATGTCTGTCATCTATTCTTTCTAATTTGATGCTTACTTTATCTATCATAAAATCTCTTCAGAGTCGCCACCTACCTTTTGAAAGTAGGAAAATTATTTAATAGTTTTCTCCCAACGAAGTCTTTTAACTATGGAATGACTCTATGATGAAAGGATTGGGCTTAGAACTGGTTCCCTAGCAAAGTTTCCAATCTACTAGTTCTTAAAAATTCTAGTTGAAAAACCTCAAGAGATTGCTAAGCTCTTGGTACATTTTAGGCTAACAAACAAGGAAAATTGGTGTATTTGAACCTTCTCTTCAGGATCTGCTAAATCTAAGTGGGTGTAGCTTTGAAAATGAAGCAAACTTAAACTACGTGTTTCCTACTTGAGCAATTTTTCCACAATGGTAATTGGGAGTGGAGAGATGCAAACCTAATTTGGTATAAATTGTATAAGCAATATCAAGGTGAAATTTGTTCAATTAATAGATGTAAGGTTTTTAAATTTTTTTTGATAAAACTAAATGATGAAATGGATAAGACCAGTGCCTTGTTAGGTAAATGGAGTCAAATGAAAGTCTAAGATAAGTATGACTTGTATTTGGTAGTAACTCTAACTTTTTGGCACACTAATATTGGTTTATAACTTGTATAAACGTGTAGGAAAGTGATTGAAAAACTCTACTTACTTATCCAACTGACATAAATAGATTACCTATAATTTATCAAAAGGATTTTAATGTTTACTTGAAAGAACCAATTGAATAAATTATTTAAGAACACAGATAACACCAAATTGGAGATAGATTGACAATCCTATTTATATGGTTCTTCTTACTAATCCAAATAATACTTCTAGATTACTGTGATTGACTAGAAGGATTTTAATTCCTTTGGGGAAACCAATTAATCATATCACACAAGTATAACAAATGTGCATTGATAAATTAAATATATACTTGATATACCAATTTAAATAATAAAGAAGCATTAAAATGGAGACAAACAGATAATTGAATAACTTCAACAAACAATTTATACCAAGATAATGCCACAAAATTAGAGATATTTCATTGACTTCTTCAAGATATTGCTTGCAACATAGTCTTTCAAACTATAGACATTATGGAACTTTTCTACTATCCATTAATTATCCCTATTCTACTACTATCCTCTCCTATATCTTTCTTTTGGTCCTGGTCTCTCTTATATATACGAGAGGGAACAAGCTTCAAACCAAAAGACATGACTTTTGATAACAAAACAGGATTTGAAACTAAACATAACTTAAGAAACTAACACAATCATAAACATGTGTACCAATCCATTAATCTATGAGTAAAATCTTGTGGTCATCTAAGAATTGTTCAAAGCTTTTACTGTATGATAGGGTCCACATCATTACCACTGACCAATTTTGATGGTTGTTTAGTTGTGTCTGGAATATCCACTGCCCGATTAATAAATAGATTTAAATATGAGAGATGAATAACGTGTCCTTGTTCTGCATGAGTGTCTACATTGGATATGACTTCTTTCATATCATACTCTACGTGCATGAATTTCTCAATTTTCTTATGAGTATTCTACAATACCATATCTTCATCGTTAATCTCCTCTAATGCGGTGGTTAGAAATACTATAAAATACTCCTTCCAGTCATCCCCCTCTCAAAGATTTCCTGTATCATCATGGAGTGCAAGAACCAAATTAAATCAACTAAGATCCTCCTTGAGTCTACTATGATACTGATTATGAGACTCCACAAAACTGTTATATCTCTGCAACAACTGATCCTTCAGAATCTGTTTATCTATGAGTTCCTTCTTATCAATCATCGTTCTTTGTAATCAAATATTCTCTTCTGTTGTTGATTGTACTTGATTAACACTTTCCAATAATCATCATCTTGCTTCATCATTATGTTATATCTTTCCTTGATTATTTCAGACACAATACTATACTTGATGACTTTCATTTCCTTTTCCAATGTTTTACACTTTTCTTGAGCTTTCAAATGAGAATTTTTCCAATAAGTTGCATCAGCTAATGCATCTAAAACTCTTTTATCTTTCTCAAGCCATGGAGCGTACAATTTTGGAGTAGAAGAGGAAGATGACGTCTCCATTTGATGTGATAACTTCTTTTTCAATTTGTCATTCTCTTTGACCAATTTTTCAATCTGTGCTCCAGTGAATTTTTCCACATTAACATTCAGCTCTGCAGTTTCTAAGGGATTAGTGTCCCCAACTCTTTTGACCAAAAGATGTCCAAATACTTGATTAGGATTTTCAATCACTATTGGACTCTTCTCATGAGGGTATAATGACCAAATAAGAAAAAGTATCCTCATTTGTATTATATCCAAACCCCGAATATATCTTATCACTAGCTTCATCTGTTAGGGTCATTATTGTATCCCTTCTTTTTCTAAAACTATCGAACACAATTGTAGAGCTCATGTCCCATCCTGGTAGTAATACGCCAACCTCTTGGAGTAATTCTCTACCTCTTTAAGGGGTGATGGTTTGCATCTCCCTGTCAACTTCTTTTTTCAATTCTTCTAAGGCATCAACTTCCTTCTCAAGAGTAATGTCTTGCTCCTTTTGTCTTATTTTCTCCCCCTTATACTCATAGACAAATGATTTGAATTCAGGAGTTTTAACAAAACCATTATCACAAATGAATTCATGACCAGCCTTGACCCTAATGTCATTAGATAACCCATTTGATGTTTCAAAATTTACAAGCTCCTGAGGGGGCTCATATTGTGTGATCACAGGGGCTTTTATTTGTTCCACTGGTTGTTCCTCTTCATTACTCTCTTCATCACTTTCTTCATTACCTTCCTCCCCTTCACTGTTGTCATTGGAAAAACACACATCAGGAGTGGGTTGTGAAGGTATGTGATCTAAAGGCTCCACATCCTTAGCTTGTATTCCTGTGTAAGTTGTATGAGATGTATCAAAAACATATGAGGGAACATCTTTCACTATTTCATTCATGTGAGCAATAAGCTGCTCAATCCTAGCCAAGGGATCTTGTATATTAGAAAATTATTCTCTATACGATGAGATATTATTTCTCTTCCATTCCTCTACAAACATAACTTTATTATAGGATTACATTCTCTCACCAATGGAGGCTTTATCTTAGTTCTTGATCACATCATCAAGTGCAAACCGATGCTCATACCCTAACAAATTTTGAGTTAATCGAGCCTAATGAATAAATCTCTCTGCTTCAAATTTATTTCATACCCAAAGGGAATGTTATAATGGGCTAGTTTTGCATCAAATTCTTGATATCCTTCAATGGCACTATGATCAGGAATAAACATGGTCCCAAAAATGAGCAGCAACACAAAATAGGCAAGAAACCACCTAAATGCCTAACACCTCAAGATTGGGCTAAAAGTTAAACTCAACAAAATAGATAGAATGATAATACCTTGTTAAGCTGCTCCTTTGGTTGGCCCTTGGATCGTTGATGTGATGTATGTTCCCCTTGATGGAAAAAAATGTATGAATGAGATGCAATATAGATGGAAAATGGGTGAGAATGCTATGACGAATGCAAGGAATGTAAATTTTTGGCTAAGTATGGCTCAAATGAAAATTGTGAAAGAGTTTGGTTAGCACAATGATCAACCCCCTAAATGAGAGAAAAGAGGGGGTTTTTTATAGAGGAATTTGAATTCTCTAGAGAATTCAACAATTGAAATTCATCCAACAAGGTCAAGATGAAGGGCTATGGTGAGTTGAGGACTCCCAAGCCCTCACATCTTGATATGTGGAATGTGAGATGACTTAGGGATGGTGATGTGTAAATGAGGTGGAAGGAGGGTACATGAGGTGGAAGAAGGACAAGTACTTTGCAAGTACCTTGGGGAATGATAAGATTTCCTCAAAAAGGAACTTCTTGTCCCCAAGTGGGAATAAAAGTGACTTTTGAGGAATTTTAGAATTCCTCAAAAATCTCCATGGGAAAAGGGAAAGTAGTTGGAGAAATAAATGTGAATTAAAAATTCACATACTTGGAATAATCTCATGGATAAGACAAGGTTCCAAAATGGGAAGCTTCTATCCACATATGAATTGATGTGACAAGTCAAAAGATTCTAGAAGATGCATGGGAAGAGGAGATTCTAGGAGGAATAAATGTGAATTTAAAATTCACATGGGAAAGAGGGTCAATACCAAGAAAGGAAAATGAAAAGGTTGACTAAAAAGGAATGTTAAATGTGGCTAATGATCTTGATTAAGGTTGTGCAAACACATGATTAAGATAATTAACTAAATATTAGAGGCAAGTGGCAAATGTTGGAGGATGTGACACATCCTAACCATAAATTAATTAAATTAATTATGATTAGAAGAGGGTTAGATGGCTAAGAGAAATTAGAGACCAACTTACAAAAGTTGGAAGATGTGACAATGAGAGAGAAAGTGAGGAATTAAAAATTAATTTAAATTCCAAAAGGTTAGATGACTAAATTAAATAAAGTGGTATATTTATTTAATTTAGAGAGGAAAGAAGGTAAAAGTATTTAATTATTAAATTAAATACTTTAGGAACCTTATGTAGGACATGAAATATAAATTAAATGAATGATTTAATTAATACCGTCAAAGAACATAAAGTAGATGAGTAAAGGGATGAATAAGGAGACGACTTTGCCCATATTATTTATGTTCAAGAGGAAAAACAAAAATTTATTTTATTTTACTTTTTTTTTGTTTCTTTGGTTGGGGAGGGTAAAAAAATGGAGCTAGGCTAGGGATGGAGATGGGGATGATTCAGAAGACGGCAAGGTCACCCGTGAAGAGATAGGTCGTAGCTTGATCTTGTAGAGCGGCAGGTTCACCTGTGTCGGGCAGGTCCACCCGCGGCTGGGCGGATCTACTCGCCCTTGGGTGGGCATGCCCGTGCACGGGGGTGGGCTCACCCCCATCTAGGTAGGTTCTCCTGCACGAGGGTGGGCTTGCCCGCACCCTAGCGGGCTTACCTATGACCTGGGAAGGTCCACCCGCACGTGAGTTCGCTTGCTCGCATGTGGGGGAGGGTCCGCCCACGCCCAATAAGACTCACTGACACATGAGAGTTGGATCGCGCATGACTGGATGGGTCCACCCACGCGGGGGCACAGGCTCACTCAGGAGCCTGGGTGGGTCCGCTTACGGGGTCACATGAGGGGCTCAAGTGGGTTTGTGCGTGACTGGGGGCAGGTACGCCCGCAACTGGGGTAGGACCAACAAGGGGGAAAGAGAAAATAAAGGATAAGGGGGGCAGGACTTGGGATAGGTAAAGGTAAGAGAAAGAGAAGATGGGAGAGAATGATTGACAGAGTTGGCATGCCATGGATGCAGGATTTTGGCTGATTGCTGATGCGGGAGAGGTGATCCGAGGTACTGAGGAGATGTATAGTGGCTATGATGGGCACATATCATTAGGTGTTAGCAAATGCAGGATTGGTGCACATGCTATCATATCTGACGATTAAAGACCATAGGGCCATGTTGATAGCATTGATAGAGCGTTGAGAATTAGGAATGTCGATATTTCATCTCTTGATAGGGGAGATGACAGTGACTCTAGAGGACGTATGGAGGATACTGAGAATCCCCATAGTAGGGCTCCCGGTTAGCAACTACACAGTAGAGGATGAGGCAATGGATGAGTCCATGCAAATTGTGTTTGGTGATGATGACCTATCGATTCAACGACAACAACTGGGCGTGGATAGATGTTTGTCCTACAGGGTACCGACATTGTTGCTATACCTAGCAGGGTTGATTAGCGGGATACTGTTAACTGACAAGAGTAGTCATTTCCTTCCTCTGAGGTTTGTGGGGGTGATTCAACACATCATCGAGGGTCAAGATGGTTAGTTTGTATGGGGGACTTGTCTACTGGCACAACTATACCAGGATATGCATGTTATATGCTACCGGGAGTCACTGAGTGTGAAACATGTCACACTGCTACAGGTGTGGGCTTGGGAACATATCAGGGTAACCAGGCCAGTCGTGTTGAGAGCAGGACAAAAGGATGACTGGGCAATAGTGGCCTAAGGATGGGGGCAGAGACAGGAGCGATATTCAGGAGGTTAGAGATGTGGATGTCTGGAGGAGACAATTCAATGAGGTGTGGGCTGAGATTATAGTATCCCATCTGTATATGCTACAGTAATTCAAGGAATAGAGGGAGGATGAGGAGAGACACATGGACTACTTCTTCACTCAATGTTATATCATCGAGAAGGATCTGCACCTAGTTGAGTTGCATAGGTCAGATTGAGTGACGAGACAGTTTGGAGTGAGGCAGGATATTCCTGTGGAGTGAGTGACATTTTGAGGATTGACATGAGAGTGGCCATGGGGGGATAAGTGTTGGAAATATGTGTCTCAATCATCACAAGTTGTAACCTCTACTAGGGCAAAGTCGGTGTGACATCCATCATGCCTGGTCGACTAGCAGTAGTAATCTTGTTGAATCAGATTAGGTCACTGTGACCTTGCAGGAGTCTCATCGAACGTCATTTACTTTGGAGCCTATCGCTGTGATAGTTTGTTCATTTTGACCTCTCACCACTCATAGAGATCTCTAGCCAACAGGCCATTCTATCAGATATCAGGGAGAGTCTTGGGAGATCACTATGAGCTCTCAGCGATGTGTTAATATATCACTGACAACATTTGGTTTAGAGTCATTAGGGAAACTCTCGCCAGAAGGAATACTATTGGTAAGAAGTTTTGCCAATGAGGGAATGTCACACTAACTGTATTCCTTCAGAGTAACTCAAAAGGTCCCGTGAAGACATCTTAGTGAAGGATGAAGGTCTTGTCAATGGGGACACACTTGGAGGCTTCAAAGGTAACTCAAAAGGTCCCGGGAAGATGTCTCAGTGAATGTTGAATGTCTCACCGATGGGAATACATATGGAGTCTTCGCGGTAACATAAAAGATCTCGGTGTGAACTCTTAGTGATAGATAAGAGTCTTGCCAACTACTATTTGGTGCTCGGTATGTCTAGGGGTTTTAGAGTAACCTCTCAGCGATAGCAGTTGAGTCTTATTGAATGTTGAATGCTTCAGAGTAACCCTAAATGACTTGATATGATGTCTCGGTGAAAGAAGATTGTCTGGCCAATGAAAACTCACATCTATGTGACTTTGAAGCTTCGGTATGATGTTTCACTGATAGCGATAAGTCCTGGCGACATGAGGAAGTCTAAGCGGTAGCTCTCTGGACTCAATGTAACATCTTGGCGATAAGGATAACTCTTGGTGACATCGATGGTGAAGCCTTTGGGAATTGGGGAGACACTTCTTGTGTCTCAAAGACATTACGATACAATGTGAATGCTTTTGACCAAGTGATGACCATCTACGTGGCTGGTATTTGACCAATCAGAGGAGTCAAATGGGAACTGTTGGAAGATAGTTCGTTGTGGCAGTTTTGTGAGGAAGCTCGATAGACAGGGGCGGCATGAATATAGTCTGGAATAGAATATGGTGCTCAGTTAGATTGTCAGATGGTTGGTTCGATCAATAGTTGGATGAACAGTTTGAATTGTATCAGTAGATGAATTCTATTTTGTGTAGACTTAAATTGAAGGTTCCTGTACAAAGATTGTTCGTGGTGAATGCTGCTATAATAAGACATCAGAAAGATAAGTCTGATACTTGTATGTAATCTTTATTACTGTAATACAAAGTGATTTCTCTTGGTGTGGTGGGTTTTTCTCCCATAAGGGTTTTCCCAGGTATATCTGGTGTCCATATGTGTGTCAAATACTTTGTGTCTGTTATTGATTTCATGTGCATCTCAATTGGACTTTAATTGTAAAATTTAAAAGGTATATCTGCATTCTTCCCTGAGGTTTTGACATTAGGAGAGTTGTTTCCGAAACTAATTTTCCTTACAAGTGGTATCAGAGCCTAGCTAGTTGTGTTATCCTTGTGGGTACGTTGGGTTTTTTGTGTCAATTTTTGTTCAGTGGGAGTCTTGTAGAAGTTTTTCAATTTCTAATTACAAATTGAGATGGCTAGCACATCAGGAAAGATTGAAATAGAGAAGTTGAATGGTAGCAACTTTGAGTTGTGGAAACTCAAAATGGAGGATTTCTTAGTGGATCGTGATATGTGGCTTGCTATGTCTAGAACTTAACCTGTAGGAATGAAGCAAGAAGATTGGAACCTTGTAGATAGAAAGTCTAAGGGGCTGATAAGGCTCTATTTTGTAGACTCTGTTTTTCTCAATGTACATGAAGAGAAGACTGCATCTTCCTTGTGGAAGAGACTGGCGTCTATTTATCAGGGGAAGTCTTTGGTGAATAAACTGTTCCTAAGGAAGAAGTTGTACTCTTTGAGAATGCAGGAAGGAGGGTCTGTAGCTGATCATTTGAATGCATTTAATATGCTAATTTCTCAATTAACGTCTATTAGTGTAAATATTGAAGAAGAGGATCACTGTATGCTTCTATTATGTTCTTTGCCAGACTCTTGGGATCATTTGGTGATGGCTATTGGGAGTACAACATCCAGTTTCAAGATAGAAGATGTTGTTGGTTCTTTGCTATTAGAAGAGATGAGAAGGAAATCTTTTGAGATGGAAAAGGAGGCCCTTGCTATTAGAGGAAGGTCAAAAGACAGAGGCAAGAAGAAGGAAAAGAAGTTCAAATCGAAATCAGAGGCGAGATCAAAGTCTCCTGGCAAGAAATCCAAGGTGAAGTGCTAGAACTGTGGGCAACCTAGTCATGTCTGAAAGGATTGTAAAGAGGAGAAGAAGAAGAAGAAGTACTCTTCCGAAAATGACTCTTCTCATAGTGATGCAGATTCCTTCATTGCAACCTTGGCTACTCAGGCTTCAGATGATGTTTGGCTGATTGATTTTGGAGCATCTTTCCACATGACATCTCATAGAGAATGGTTCACAAAGTATGAAGAATACGATGGTGGAAAGGTGTACTTGGTGAGTGATTCAACTTTGGAGATAGTTGGCCATGGAAGAGTCAGAATCCAATTTCTTTATGGTAGAGTAAAGGGAATTAATGATGTTATGCACATACTAGGTATGGCTCAAAATCTATTGTCTATCAGTAAGCTAAATGATATTGGAGTACAAGTCACATTCTCTGGAAATGGCTGCAAGATGACTAGAGGTTCAATGGTGCTGGCTAGAGGTGCTCAAATTGGTACCCTGTACAAGCTGGATGCACAGGCTGTTCAATGTAACAGTGTCTCTGTAAAGTTACATAAAGCTACTCATGGAGGTAAAGAGGGAAATATCCCTAATTATGTAAACTCTATGGAAGTAAAACTTCCAGTAGAGAAGACTATGCTCTGGCATCATAGGCTAGGCCACATAGGAGAGAAAGGTTTAAAAAACTTGAAGAATAAAAACCTGGTTGAGGGGCTTTAAGATTGTAACCTTGAATTTGAATTTTGTGAGCATTGTATGTATGGAAAGAAGAACCATGTTTCATTTTATTCTAGTCCTCATAAATCTTCTGGTTTTGTAGATTATATTCATTTTGATGTATTTGGTCCAGTGAATGTTCCTTCTTTGTCTAAATCAAGATACTATGTATCGTTCATTGATGATTATTCGAGAAGAACATTTATTTATGTTTTGAAAAGTAAATCAGAAGTGTTCAGTCGATTTAGGGAATTTAAGAACCTTGTAGAAAATCAGACCATGGGATTAAAAGACATAAGACTACACCTTATACTCCACAACAAAATGGAGTTGCAGAGAGGTTCAATAGTTTAGTGATGGAGAGAGCAAGAAGTATGCTCAGTAGTGCTGGCTTGGAGGAGAAGTTTTGGGATGAGGTTGTATCTACTACATGTTACCTAATTAATCGTTCTCCAAACTCTGCTCTTATTGAGAAAACACCTCTGGAAGCGTGGTCTAGTAAGAAGCCCTCTTTAAGACATATTCATTTTTTTGGTTGTGAGGCATATGCTCATGTCTCGTATGAGAAAAGATCTAAGTTGAAGAACAAGGCTATCAAATGTGTTTTTATTGGCTATAGTGCTGCCATAAAAGGATACAAGCTTTGGAATCCTGATACAGAGAAGGTTGTATACAGTAGAAGTGTAATCTTTCATGAGATGAAGCCTTCATCCTTGGATCTACAGTCAGAGACAAAGTCAGAAAACAATAAGGATGTAGTTGGAATTCCTCCTACTCCAGAGAAAGAGGAATTGAAGATTCAAAATGTACCTGAAACTAAGGAGAGATCAAGCAATTATGAAAGTTCTGAAGAAGAACCTCAGCCTCAGCAAGTGAGGAGGTCAACGCGTGAAAGAAAACAACCTAATAGGTATGGGTTCTCTTTGATAGATTCTACTTATGCCTATGCTTTAATTTCTAGCACTGATGAGCCTAGGACTATAAAAGAGGCATTTAAAATGTTTGATTCAGACTCTTGGTTGGAAGCCATGAATGAAGAAATGGCATCATTAGAAAAGAATGAAACTTGGAGTTTGGTGCCATTGCCTAAAGGCCGAAAAGCTATTGGTTGCAAATGGGTATTCAAAAAGAAGATTGGTCTGGATGACAATGTGGAAAATATAAGGCAAGATTGGTTGCAAAGGGTTATTCCCAGGTAGAGGGAATTGATTATGGGGAAATTTTTTCTCCTGTAGCTAAGCTGACATCTATCAGATTTTTTTGTCACTTGCAGCAGTGTATGATTTAGAGGTCGAACAGATGGATGTGAAGACAACATTTTTTCATGGTGATGTTGAAGAAGAAATCTATATGTCTCAGCCTGAGCACTTTGTTGAAAAAGGTAAAGAAAAACTAGTTTGCAAATTAAAAAAGTCTCTGTATGGGTTAAAGCAGTCACCTAGAATGTGGTACCAAAAATTTGATACTTTTGTATTGTCTTTGGGATTTTTGAGATCAAAATATGATCACTGTGTTTATTATAAAGCTGAAAGTGATCAAGTTTTTATTATTGCTCTCTATGTTGATGATATGTTGTTCATAGGCAATAGTAAGCTAATGATTTCTGATCTTAAGTCTCAGTTGTCTACTAAGTTCGAAATGAAAGATCTTGGTGCAGCAAGGTATATTCGGGGATGGAGATAACTAGGGATAGGAATAGTAGAAAGCTTTGGCTCGTCAGAGTAAGTATATCAAGACTGTTCTAGAGAGATTTTGCATGAATGATTGCAAGTAGTTAGTTGTTCCAGTCTTGCAGGGAACAAAGCTATCTGTGAAGACTGTCCAAAATATCCTACTGAGATGGAGGACATACCAGTGTACCCTATGCTAGTGCACGTAGGTAGTCTTATATATGCAATGGTATGTACAAGGCTAGACATTTGCCAAGTAGTGGGAGTTCTTAGTTAGTTTATGGCTAATCCAGGAAGAACACATTGGGATGCTATGAAGAGAGTGTTTAGATATTTGAAGGGACTTCAGATTTTTCTTTGTGTTACCATGGGAACTTGGTTGAATCATAGAGGAATCTCAACATTCATGGATATATAGATTCGATTGGGCAGGGGACATTGACAGAGGAGATCCACTAGTGGATATACTTTAATATTGAATGGTGGTGCGTGAGTTGGATGAGTAAGCAACAGGCTGTAGTCGCTTTGTCCACTACAGAGGCTGAATACATGGTAGCTACTCATGCTTGTAAAGAAGCAATTTGGTTAAAATTTGTGTTCTAACATTAGTTTTGATGCGGGGAAATAACTATTTTCTGTGACAGTTAGAGTGCAATTTGTCTGGCAAAGAATCCTACTTTCCATGCCAGGATGAAACATATAGATGTACAATACCACTTTGTACGAGATATGGTGGAGGATGGAAAGGCCAGTTTGGAAAAGGTTGATACTCTAGAGAATGTTGCAGATTCATTGATGAAGCCAGTGAGAACAAAAAAGTTCAGGTGGTGTGCCAGTTCAATGGGCCTTAGTGCCCATGATTTTCAGTAAGTTTTGTTATGATATGGAGGTGCTTGTGTGATCTTTGTCAAGTGGGAGATTGTTGGAAATATGTGTCTCAATCATCACAGGTTGTAACCTCTACTGAGGAAAAGTTGGTGTGACATCCATCATGTTTGGCCGACTAGCAGTAGTAATCTTGTTGAATCAAATTAGGTCACTGTGACCTTGCAGGAGTCTTGCCGAATGTCGTTTACTTTGGAGCCTATCACTGTGATAGTTTGTTCGTTCTGACCTCTCACCGCTCATAGAGATCTCTGGCTGACAAGCCACTATTGGATATTGAGGAGAGTCTTGGGAGATCGCTATGAGCTCTCAGCGATGTGTTAATATCTCGTCAACAATGTTTGGTTTAGAGTCATCAGGGAAACTCTCGCTAGAATGAATACTATCGGTAAGAAGTCTTACTGATGAGGGAATGTCACACAGACTGTATTCCTTCGGAGTAACTCAAAAGTTCCCAGGAATATGTCTCAGCGAACGATGAAGGTCTTTCCAATGGGGACACACTTGGAGGCTTCGGGATAACTCAAAAGGTCCCGAGAAGACATCTCAGCGAATGTTGAATGTCTCGCTAATGGGAACACATATGGAGTCTTTGCGGTAACATAAAATATCTCAGTGTGAACTCTTAGCGATAGACAAGAGTCTTTCCGACTTCTATTTGGCACTCGGTATGTATGGGGGTTTCAGAGTAACACCTCAGCGATAGCGGTTGAGTCTTGCCAAATGTTGAATGCTTCAGAGTAACCCTAAATGACTCGATATGATGTCTCAATGAAAGACAATTGTCTAGCCAATGAAAACTCACATTCATGTGACTTTGAAGCTTCAGTATGATGTTTCACCGATAGCGATAAGTCCTGGCAACATGAGGAAGTCTAAGTGGTAGCTCTCTAGACTCAATGTAACATCTTGGTGATAAGGATAACTCTTGGCGACATTGATGGTGAAGCCTTTAGGCATCGGGGAGACACTTCTTGTGTCTCACCAACATGCCGATATAATGTAAATGCTTTTGACTGAGTGATGATCATCTACATGGCTGGTATTTGACCAATCAGAGGAGCTGAATGGGAACCGTTGGAAGACAGTTCCTTGTGGTAGTTCTGTGAGGAAGCTCGACAGAGAGGGGCAGCATGAATATAGTATGGAATAGAATATGGTGCTCGGTTAGATTTTCAGATGGTTGGTTCGATCAACAGTTGGATGAACAATTCAAATTGTATCAGTGGATGAATTCTATTTTATGTAGAATGTAAATTGAAGGTTCACGTACAAAGATTTTTCATGGTGAATGCTACTGCAATAAGACATCAGAAAGATAAGTCTAATACTTGTATGTAATCTTTATTACTGTAATACAAAGTGATTTCTCTTGGTGTGGTGAGTTTTTCTCCTGTAAGGGTTTTCCTAGGTATATCTGGTGTCCATATGTGTGTGTCAAATACTCTAATTCTGTTATTGCTTTCATGTGCATCTCAGTTGGACTATAATTGTAAAATTTAAAGGTATATCTACATTCTTCCCTAAGGTTTTGAGGTTAGGAGAGTTGTTTTCACATCTAATTTTCCTTACAATGAGTTGGATCTATCGACAGTGAGGGAGGAGTTGGAGACATTGCGATTGGTGGCATATCCTAGTAGGAGGGAGGGTCCGAGAGATGTAGGGATGACAGATCAATATGGTTAGTGGTTTCAGCGACATCCACCTCCACGGATTACACCAACGGTGTCTATTGAGGAGGTACTATGGTTTGGATTAGAGGATGAGAGATTACTGAGGGCAGAGAGAGAGGGACTAGATCCATGGGGATAATAGAGAGGAGGACAAGAGAGAGGAGGATGATGGGGAGGAGGAAGGGAGGCAGCCAAAGCAGCTGAGGAGCTGGTGAGGGTAGGTAGGAGGAGTAGATGATGATGAAGAGCCCGAGGAGGAGATGGAACAGAGGAGGGAGAGGAGGCCAGGGCTATGACACAATAGGATATGGGATAGGAGGCCCAGAGAGAGAGGATATAGGAGGCTCAAGCAGCCATAGTCGGCCGCAGGAGAGATAGGAGGCACATGTAACCACAAGAGGGCAATAGCAATAGAGACAGGAGGAGGTCGAGGCCTGTGGAGAGTAGGAGAGGATGATAGGGGGAGGAGGAGGGGAGCTCCCATGGTGATTGATGTGGATGAGGTGGCAGCGTCGGCAGAGAGTGAGGGGTATGAGCTAGAAGAGATGGACATTGATATGGAGGTACATGACATCCCACCACTATCAACAATGCCACCTAGAGGAGAGGATCCAATACAGGTACTGCAAGGGGCCCTAGAGAGGTTGTGACTCAACGAGCAGTGGTTATTGCAGTCAAAGGTTGAGTAGAGTATATTAGTGGTAGAGATGAGTGAGCTACATGCATGATTTTCCTAAAGTGAGAGGGACTAATTAGATCTAGCCATGATGGTGACAAAGGTGGAGAGGAGGTTGTAGAGAGAGAGGGATGAGGCACGAGATGAGGTGGTTGACCTGTAGGCAGAGGTAGAGAGATTGCGAGCAGAGGTGGCCAAGGAGCATGAGGAGGGGGATGCAGTGAGATTGGAGAGAGACCATTTGGTGGCTGAGGAGGTGATACGATAGGCTGTTGGAGTAGGGGCAGGGTAGGGGTTTATAGAGATTGGGGCAGGGACTACAGGACATATAGAGGGTTTGCGAAGATAGATATAGTGGTTATGGAGAGAGTGGATCTGCATCAGGAGCGAGATGAGCTCAGGGACATAGTGTACTATTTAGAGTAGACAGTTGAAGATATAGGATTGATGCAGTGGAGAGAGGAGGAGATGAGGGTGCAGATACGTGTGTAGACACCTAAAAATGACCTAGGCCTACAAGCTTCATTTTTACCACTTTCGTCCTAGCATAATTATGACATTTAATTATGTCCTTGGTCCACATTCAACTATTGATTAAATAATTCATAATTATTTAATTAATTCATGTCCATTTATTCTTCATAATTATTAAATAAATATATCTTATTTATTTATTAAATACATCATTAATTATCTAAGTCTTCCTTTAGTTAAATAAATTTCTAAATTTATTTAATTACCTCTTTATTCATTAATTCTTCTTGATTTTTAAATAAATGAATTTCATTTATTTATTTAATATGTCACTAATTGTCATAATTAAATAAATTCATTAATTTATTGAATTCTTAATCATATCTTCTAAATTAAATAATTGTCTTTAATTATTTAAATTGACAAAATTAATATTCCTCTCATTTTAAATAAATGAAATTATTTAAAATGTCATCACAATCTTAACTGATAGTCCATTTTGGTAAATAATCTAAAAAAGATTATTTATTCGTCTCACAAAATTCATATTTTGAGTTGATTGGTAGCTTTCTTCCAAAAATCAAATAAAGCAAGCAGGTTCTTGATTTTATCAAATTTGCTTTTCAGTCCATCTTTTATGAATCTCACAAATTAGGCTATCTTTATCTTCTCAATTTTAAAAATCTTTATTTTCAAAATTAATTATCTCACCTTTTCTCCACCGCCAATCTGATTTTCTCCTATGACATCTTGACCACTCACTTAAGGATTTTACCCTAACCCTGATTAGGGATTATCAAATGAAATCTCGTCCTTTGATTTTAGGTTTGTGTCAAAGGTTGATCCCATCCGTCCATTCAAAATTGTGTTTTCTATAAAATGGCAATTTTGTTCATAATTTGGGACCACTTCATTAATATAGGCATTATAGTCATTTAGCATTCATAGTTATTATTTTCATTTATCATGTTGTCATAGGCATAGGAATTTAAGATTCAAATCCTTCAAAGCTTGTGTAGGACTTAGGCTTTATTTTCAGATTGCTCACACATCGAATCTGAGGGCAACACAAATCAGCAAGTTAGAAGGTGTTACAAAGGTGAATCATGGAGGCTTCAACAACTATCTGGTATACTTGTTTCATTTACGTTTGCTTCCATTGTTCTTTGTAATTTCTTTGGGGTTTAGTATTTATTGATTTATTAAATCCTAAAAGAAATCCTTAGTTACAACGTGTTTTGTAGATAGAGAGATATGTGGCATAGGCATAGGTACAGGCCACAGAGGCAAAGAGGGATGTGGCTCAGGCATGTGTTCAGGTGTTACAGAGTGAGAGGCAGGTAGCAGAGGCACATGTTTAGTTTATTTAGAGAGAGAGGGATGCGATGGTGTCATAGGTATTAGATATTTAGAGAGATTGAGATACAACCAAGTTCAGACTTTAGGCACTTCAGAAGGATAGGGATGCAGCGGTGGCTTAGGTACATGCCAAGCATAGGGAGAGGGATTCTGCAGAGGTGTGGACGCAAATTTTGGAGAGTGAGCAGGACACAACATAGGCTCAACATCAGGCAGTGTAGGTCGAGGAGGGGGAGCTAGGGGCAGAGGTATAGTGATTGCAGGCATAGTTATAGGCTGCACAGGTTGAGAGGGATAGGGCCATAGAGTAGGTACAACAACTAATATTAGCATAAGAGGCTTGGGGGTAGGAGCGGAGGGCCATTAGTGGGGATTGAGATAGGTACAAGCATGAGCGGAATGCTGCTAGGTATCAGGTTGTGCAGAGGGATGACTACATGTAGGAGGTGACCTATTGTAGGTGTGCCTATGAGCAGACAGTTCTAGATCCAGCGCAGTGCACAACATGATACATGAGATAGGTACCTCAGATGCCAGCACCGTCCCAGTCATTAGGGACACATACCAGGGGGAATAGGGACTATTGAAAAACTCCCTCTCCTTATGGTGGGTACCAGGGGACCCCCATGCATAGAGGGCCAGTGTCTGACTCTCCTCAGAGACCAGACATGGGAAGGTCACAATAGAGCAGTCAAGGAGGAGATGACAAGATACCGATTTTTTTGACAAGTGTAGGATGAAGGTTTAGTACAGCAGTAGAGATCAGATGTGATCTACATCTCTAGATTTTGTGCCCTATTTAATGATATACATGATGGATATTGTATTATTTTGATTATGATATGCGATCGTCCTTATTTAAACTATGTGTTATGTTTTATGTGATGGATGATTTGGTTTATATATGCACATGCATATGATATTTTATGGTTATTTGGATGGATGATTTAGTTTATGTATGCACATGTATATAAAATTTTATGTTTATGTGGATGGATGATTATGCATATATTAATGTTTATAATGTAGTATGAGATGAATATTTGGTAGGAAATGTAATTAGGATGGATCTAACAATATGTTTTGCAGGTGGTAATGCATGTATTATGTGAATATTAATACGGTCATGTATGGGTTAAATGAAGCTAAGATGCTTAATATAATCAGTCTATGAAAGATAAAATATGTTGTATCTACAATGTAACATGCAATATAAATGAAACATGAATTCCTATAATGCAAACCCAAACATCAATAAGGACTTGCATGGGAATGTTAGTAGACGATAGGTGTAACATAGGTGTGATACTACACTTGTCAAGAACCATTAGTACCCTGAGAGGAAAACCAAGGGGAAAAAGAATCAAAGTTTGCACAACCTAAATCGTGAGTCATGGGTTATGAACAAGGCTGAGTGAAGGGTGCATACAATGAAATGAAATGCTGTTAGGAATGCAATTTGCAATCTTAGAGCATTAATTTTTGTTATAGCATAAGATACCAAATACCATGATATATGAGACCAAG
The DNA here is from genome assembly GCA_007258455.2 of Sequoia sempervirens. NCBI lineage: Eukaryota > Viridiplantae > Streptophyta > Pinopsida > Cupressales > Cupressaceae > Sequoia > Sequoia sempervirens. The sequence goes on from VDFB02373365.1 coordinate 230,242,159, forward strand.
GCGAGTTAGCATCAGATGCATGAAATGAACACAACAAACAAGGTTATCTTAACACCCCAAAGTCATGAGGACCTTGGTCGAGCCAGGTATTAGAATAACCACAAACATAAAGGGATGTTCTCAACGTAACATAGGATTCTAGGGATCCTGGTGGGTACTACGTGGGAACGACCCAACATACAACAACAATAAATGATCAAGAGATGCCCCTGTGTTAACTCATCAAAACCCACCATAATATGATGGATCATGGTGGTTTTGATAAGTGAGAATATGGAGCTGAAACGATAAACAAAAGCCAAAAGTATGAAAATATCATAATCAAAGTTAAACGCCCTTTGCCATAGAATCACAAGGATGGATGGGTGATGATGTGGTCTGTTAGTAAGGATGCATCCTGTTGATACCAATGATGGATACTAAACTAAAATAACCCAGGTGATGCAAGATATTTTTCATTAACCAAATCTCCTAACACTAGAGAATTTTTTTTGTGAAGAACCAACTAGATAAAGGTACTCTTGACAACATGACACAAGAGACCAGACAAAGGAATGACACACCCTACAGACCTAGGGGCTCAGGGGCTGATCAAAGATTAGCCTTGCCTACGTGAAAGTGCAGAGACCTCGTAGTTCTAGAAAAGACCATGGATAAAGAGGAAAGAGGGCTAATGGAGACCAATGAGACAACGACAAAGAGAAGTAAAAGCAGAGGAAATAAAAATCCCCGAGTGTGGATCAAAAGATCAACCTTGCCTACGTGAAAGCACAAGGGCAACGTAGTTCAGAAAAAAAGACAAATGACAACCGACCATGGATAAAAGAAAAAAGGGGATGATGGAGATAGATGATGGATGACCATCACAGGATGGTAAAAATGCCCCGGGGGCAGATCAAATGATCAACCTTTCCTATGTGAAAGCGCAGGGGCAATGTAGTTTGACTAGGACCAAAGAGACTGACATGACAGTATGAGGCCTAGGTGGAGACTGACATGATGGATGATCCTAGATGATGACACAAACCAACAAATGGACAAACTGATGACTGAAGCTCAGATTAAGATAAAAGGTCAGGATGACAGATAACATATAATCGTCTAATGCTCAATAAAAAGATACCTAGTGACCAAGGATGGAATGGGAGAGGATGTGAGGATAGGATGGATGGAGTCATAAATTAATTAGGACACAATATAGATAATGATTAAGCTCTCTATGGATGATGTCTGTTACCAAGTTTTCATCACCCGTACCTATCCAAGGTGCCACCAAAGGTGGTTTTCACCATAGGACGAATTTATTTCTCTTTACTATTTTTGGATTTTTTTAATTTTTTTTGTATTTTTGTAGGTAGGGTTACCAAGAAAACTTAGGTGTAGAACCTATTTAGATGCATGATATTGATAGGCTCTTTGAGGGGCTTTCCTTCAAGGGTAGCAAGTTTGTATGCCCCAAATCCATATTTAGCAGTTATGATATAAGGTCCCAACCAGTTTGCTTCAATTTTTCCTTTCTTATTGCAGTCCTGCTGAGTACACTGGTTCTCTTTAAGGACAAGATCAACAATCTAAAACTGTCGAGGATGAACCTTCATGTTGTAGTTATGCTTGAGGAAGTTTTTGTAAGCTTGTAGATGATCATAGGCTTTGATTTGTCTTTCATCAAGTAATTCCAACTGTGCAAGCCATGCGACATGAGCATCCTCCTCGCTGATAAGGTTCTTCAGAAAAATCCTCAATGATGGGAGCTAACCTTTGATTGGAAATATGGCTTCGACACCATACACTAAATAATAGGGGGTGGCGCCTATAGGGGTATGGATGGAGGTGTGATACGCCCAGAGAGCGAGATGAATATGGAGGTGTCAATCTCGGCCAGTGTTATTGACAACCTTTTTGAGGATGTGGATAAGGGTCTTGTTGGTAGCTTTCACCTGACCATTACCCTAGGGGTAATAAGGTGTTGACCAATGATTTTGGATATGAAAGGTGTCATAGAGGTGTTTTATGGCCTAGGTTTTAAAAGGCTTTCCATTATTTGAGAGGATGGTTAATGGAATACCATATCTGCAAAGAATATGGTAAAGGATGAATTTTGAAATTTGAGTGCAAGTGATTTGTGAGAGTGGCATTGCTTCCACCCACTTGGTGAAGTATTTAGTGGTAGTAATTATGAATGTGTGGCCGTCAGAAGATGGTGGGTAAATCTTGCCAATCAATTCAAAACCCCATTGAGAGAAGGGCCACGGTGCTAGAAGAGGTTGAAGGTCCCGTGTCAGTGCATGAATCAAATTTGCATGTTGTTGGCCAGGAAGGCATTTCTTCACGAATTCACAAGCATCATGTTCTAATGTTGGCCAATAATATCTAGCTTGGAGAATCCTTTTGGCCAAGGCCATACCATTTGAATGGGCCCCCCAAACACCACTATGTACCTATGTTAGTGTAGTATGGGCTTTGGTCTCATCCAGACACCTAAGGAGGGTTCCATCATACCTACGACGATAAAGTGTATCACCAACGATGATGTATCGAGCTAAACATTGAATAAAGGATTTTCGTTGGTTTCATGTGAGGTCTAGGGGTAACATATTATCATATAGATAAGTATATATGTTTTGGTACCATGGGGAAGTGGGACCTACAATGTCACACACCATGTCAGCCTCAGGGATATCATATGTTGGGATTAAAAGTTGTTCCACAAGGAACTCGCATTCTGTTCAATCTTTAGGCATGTCAATCAGGGAGCCAATAGTAGCCATAGCATCAGCTGCTTTGTTCTGCACCCTAAGAATTTGGCCAAATTGTATGAAGGTGAAATATTTCTTGAAATCATCCACCATACGTTTATAGGGTAACAACTTATCATCTTTTGTTTGGAATTCATCATTAACTTGCTTAATGACCAACAATGAATCACCAAAGACTCTCAAGTGAGTTATGTGCCATTGCTTTGCGATTCAGACACCTGTGAGGAGGGCTTCATACTTAGCTATGTTTTTAGTACATGGGAATGCCAACCTAAATGATTCTGGGATGTAGTCACCTTGAGGGGTAACAAAAAAAATTCCTCCTCCCAAACCATTGTGAGTATATGAGCCATCAAAATAAAATGTCCAAGCAGGTGCTTCTGTTAATGTGAAAACTTCTTCATTTAGAAATTCAATGACTAGAGGGTAAGCATCCGCTAGGGGTGCCTCGACCAACTGATCAGCTATTACTTGTCCTTTTATGGCTTTACGATCCATGTAATCTATGTCAAATTCACTTAGGAGCATGACCCACTTAGCCATGCGACCAGTTAAAGTGGTTATGTATAACAAATACTTTAGTGGATCAATTTTTTCTATTAATTTGAGTGGATGGCTGAGCATGTAATGTCAAATTTTTTGTGTACTAAATACCACTGCAAGGTAGGCTTTCTCCATGGGTGAATAATTTAATTCATAGCCAACTAGTGTTCAACTGATGTAGTAGTTTTCTCTTTCTTTTGAGGACTCATCATGTTGTGCCAATAATGCCCCAAGGGTGACTGAAGTGGCAGAGATGTAAAGCAGGAGGGGTTTCCCTAGAATAGGTGGCATCAGGATTGGTGGATGAGCCAAGTATTCTTTGATCTTATCAAAACTTATTTGACACTGTTGGATCCATTTGAAGGTGGAGTCTTTTTTTGGAAGATGGGTGAATGGCTGACACTTATCTGCAAGCTCGACTATGAATCGACGGATGGATTGCAACTTTCCTTGGATACTTCTTAATTGTTTCAGATTGCGTGGGGGAGGCATATCAAAAATAACTTTCACCTTGGCGGGATCAACCTCAATGCCTCTTTGGGAGACTATGAAACCCAACAATTTCCCTGATGTAACACCAAAGAAACTTTTTTTGGTTTAGTCTTAACTTGTACTATTCTAACCGCTCAAAGATCTTTTCCAAGATGGTAGGATGCTCTGCTCTAGTTTTGGATTTCCCTAGCAAGTTATCAACATAATATTCCATGATAATATGCATGAGGTCAAAGAAGATGACAGTCATTTCTCTCTGAAAATGTTTCCCCCATATTCTTGAGACCAAAGGGAATAACATTGTAGCAAAAAGTACCCCAAGGTGTTGTAAAAGCGGTCTTGTGTTGGTCTTCAGGTGCAATTCAGATTTGATTGTAACCAAAGAAACCATCCATAAGGGACAACATCTCATGTCCTAGAGTAAGGTCAACCAACATGTCAATATTGGGCAATGGGAAGTTGTCTTTCAGATAAGATTTGTTAAGATCCTGAAAGTCTGTACAAATCTGAAAGTTTCCATTTGGTTTGGTAACATGCACTATATTGGAATCCAATCAAAGTAGTCAATGGGTCTGATAAAACCGGCATCCAGTAATTTATCCAATTCCTTCTTGACTAATAATGCTACCTATGGATGCATATTTCGGAGCTTCTGTTTGACAGGCTTAGCATCTGGGCAAACATCCAGATGATGAACTACTAAAGCAGGGTGTAATCCTAGCATGTCTGAGTATGACCAAGAAAAGTTAATGATACCATCTTGGAGTAGCTAAACAATGACTGAATATTCTTTCTTTGATAGTGATTTGGCTACATGGGTTATCTTAAGGTTTTCACCAGTACCCATGTTAACTTCTTGAGTTTCTTGAATTAGGATGGATGACCGTGTGGATAATTGAGTTCCACAAGGGGAAGATGAATGTATCCATCCTCTAGTGCCTCTTCGAGGTTTTCACTGTCAAATGTGTTGTTTATTTTTACTTTTTTTAGGTCAGGAAGTGCCTCGGGGAGGTTTTCACTAGATGACTATTTTTTATTTTTTTTGTTTTGATTGTTGTGACTGGAGCGTTCATCCTCCCCCAATCCCATGAGGTTTACATACATATCCAGGGAGACATTGGTAGGTGTGCTATCACGTAGGTCCCAATCAATGAGTTCAGGATGGTGAAGAGAAAGGTTGATGGTAAAGACGGATAAACAATCAAACATGAATGATAGGTCTGTGTGATCAACATCATCATATGCATGTATGATGGATTCTTCCTTGGGTATGTCTTCCAAGGGACCATCATCCATAGTAACATTATTGGAGGTATTAGATGATATTGTGGGGCCTTTCTACTTTTTGTCATATCTGAGGTCTATATTCTGTGGAAGCTTTGATACATCAATAGGTTGCAACCGTCCTTGTTCTTCCTTACCTAGGCCACTGCCTTGGTAGTTATGCTTTTCTACGAACTTATCTGACCAAGGGTATACTTCTTGAAAGTGTTCCTTTAGAGGAGGATTTGGTTGGGGTTCTTCACAGTATACCCACTAACTGATATCCTCTTCTAGTGCATCTGTCTTTATACTAGGGGACTGGAAAGTGGTAGTGGGGATGTTTTTAGCACTGTAGGTGATGGTCTTATCTTCTTTTGGTGTAGATTGTGAAGGTTGTTCATAAATGTGTGGTGATAGTTGCATGGTGGCCACATTTAGAGTTGTATGCATTTCATATTCACCACACCCCTTGTCAATGATGTAGACTTTGGTGACTACAGGATTGGTGGTAGAATATGGAGTGGTTGTCATGGTGGATGATGGATTGAAGGATGATGACTAAGATGCCCCCATTTCGACCCTAGGACAATAATGTAAATGGGGAAATGATGCTTCTAAAGTGCGGCATGATTCAAATGGTTGTGGGTTGGCATAAATGGTGACCTCTTGTCCATTAACCAGGAACTTTAGGAATTGATGGTACGTGGAGGGGATGGCTTGCATGGTGTGGAGCCATGGGCGGATGAGGAGGAGATTATATGGTAAGTCCAGATCAAGGAAATGACAGGTAGTGTACTGAACTACAGGTCCAACCTAGATAGGAAGAATGATAATCCTTTCAGAATTTCTTTCCACATTATCATAAGCCTTGATCATGATGATTTGATTACTCAAATCCACTTGAGTATACCTAGCTATTTTATGAACTTCAGAGTGCACAGATTGAGGGCAGAGCCATTATCTACCAAAACCCTTTCTATTTTATGATGGGAAACCAAGACTTCAATGTGTAAGGGACGGTTGTGATTGGCATCAATATTTGGCATGTCATTCTGGCTGAAGTGTAGTTGGTAAGATAAAGTCAGGTGTCCTACTAAAGCTTGGAATTGTGTGGGATCGATGTCGTTAGGTATGTGAGTTTCTTGTAAAGCTCTATTGAGTATTTCTTGATGCACGGGAGAAGACTTAAGCAGATCCAAGATTGAGATCTGAGCAGGGGTCTTTCCTAAGTGATCAATAATTTTGTACTAAGAGTTTATAGGATTTGGTTGGGTTGGTGTGGAGGTTGCGGGGACAAAAATGTGGGATCGTCGAGTAGCAAGAACACATTGGGGATTTTTAGCTTTAACATGTATCATGGACACATGGGGTTCTACCTGCTCAATGTAATGGACAATGCCATCATAATTAAGGGGTACATTCTTATATCTTATGTTATTTATGCTGTTGTCTTGGGGATTGTTGTGGAGGTGCTTGAGCCTTGATTATGGTTAGGGAAGACATTTTGATAGATCTACAATTGAGCATTGGATGATGAAGCTTGACTAGTGTTGACTTTGATATCTCCTCGATCGATAAGATCTTGGACATAGTTTTTGAGACCTTGATAGTTATTCAGAGTGTGCCCTTTAATCTTATGGAATTCACAATATTCATTCTCCCTAAACCAGGTTGGTTTGGGCTTGGATTCATCAAGTGGTTTAGTGATAGGATATGTGGTCGGATAATTGACCTGTAACAACTTATTGAAGATGACACTTAAGGGTTCTCCTAATTGAGCATACTGGCATTTTCCATTCCCTTGACTGTTTTGGTTCAATTATTGAGGAGGACGAGATGCCCCCTATGGTACGAATATGGATTTAGGTACAAATGGTTGTTGCTTCTGGGATGTATTGGCCACTTGGACATGTTTAGTGTTAGTGACACCATCATTCACTGCGTTCTTATTCTTGTTCCAAAAGCATGACTTATCGACGGATGGCCTTTCTTTGTCATGGTTGTGTATCTTGATGTGCCCTTTGGCAATAAGGGCATGTTCAAGGATGGGTCCTTTCTCCACTATTTTAGTGAAAGTGGTGACACAATGTAACCTAAAATTATGAGCCATGTTGGGATATGAGTTTTCCAGAAAGAGGGTGACCATGTCTTTCTCCTTGAGAGGGGTTTTCATTTATCTTTCCAACGCATGCCACCTTTGGAGGTAGTTGATAAAGGTTTCACTGTCACACTGCTTCTCCTTAATAAGATCCAAGGTATCAACGTCTTTTTCTAGATTAAAGGAGAAGTAAGAAATAAATTTTTCTAAAAGATCTGCGAGGGATCTGATGGATCCCCGTTCTAGACCCATGAACCAATCCAAGGCGTATCCCATCAGGCTTCATGGGAATAGGCACAAGAGGTAGTTGTCGTTGTGCATAACCTCCTGACACTGGGAGTAGAACTCTTGTAAGTGGGATTTAGGATCCTTTTTTCCCTTGTATTTGTCAAACTTTGGTATCTCAAAGTGCTTCGGGAAGGGAATTAGTGAGATGGATGGATTGAATGGATAGAGACATATATCTTCAAATTTGAAGGATTGTTTACCAGTCCCAACTTGGAGATATTTCAAAGCAGCTTTGATTTCCAATAGATCCACGTTGACCGGTGGTGTAGGAGTTGAGGCAGATGGGTTGGATGGATATGGGTCGTAGGACAACAAAGGATCCTGTTGAGGTAGTGTCTAAAGTTTGATGTATGGTTTTTGATAGTGAGATGATGATATCCCTTGCTGGTATGCCAAGGGAGTTTGTTGGTACAAAGGTTGTTGTTGCGAGGTATAGTATGGATTTGTTTGATAAGAATGTGCGTCAGGATGTTGAGGAGCTTGGATGTGGTGTTGCGGATTGGTCTGCTAGTACTGAAGGTACTACTATGACTGTTGTGAGGCCACATAGGGTGGTTGTTGCTGAAACTATTTTTGGTTATGACAGTAATAGTGTTGGGGAGGGTGTTGATGTGATGTTGGTTGTTGCATGGGTTGAGATGGGATGTTGTGTTGTGGTTGAACTTGTGGACATAAAATGGATGCGAGGAACGAGGATATTGTCTAGGTGAGAGGTCGGGATGGATTGCCTTGTGATTGGTGTGGTGGTTGTTGTGAAGAAATTAAAGGATTATGTGGGGGTTGTTGCTAATGAGGTGGCTGAGATAATGTAGAGGCATTTTGCAAAGGAGGTTGTTGAGTACCAATCAGAATATTTGGTTGGGATGTACCTTGCAAAGGTAATTGAGGTGGTATGTTGGATTGGGGAGGCTGTTGAGATGTGTACAAATGTGGCGGTAGATTTGTGGCCCCAGGAGGTTGAGGCAATCTGGTAAAAAGGTTGCCCCCAGGGTTGGCTGGAGGTTGATTTGAAAGGGGTGGTGTTGTCAAAATTAATGGTGAAGGCTACAAAACATTTTGTAGCATGTCATAGGTGAAAGGATTATTGGGATTAGGTACTTGAGGAGCCCCCATGACTGAGATTGTGGTGTGTGGGGGATTTCTAACATGATAAAGAACGACGTTTCTGAATTCAGGTTGACGTGAACCCTCCACTAGAGGAACATTGGGGATGTATGTACTACCTGATGCATTTTGTGAACCTTGGGGTATGTTAGATGTGGAACTGCTATATTTGGATAGGTCAACACCTAGTGGAGGTTTGACACCTTTTTCAATTAGGTGGGCCAAGATTTCTTCCCCATGTTTTTCAAATAGGTGATCTGTCATTTGCACATTGGTTGGGTTACTAAAATGTTCCTCAAGTGTGAGTTTGGGCTGATTGACCATGTTCTCATCTTCGGGTGGCGATGTGTTTTGACCGTCAGTGTTGGATTGTGATGATGTACCATTCTAGGGATATTGAGGGATATTCGTACCGTTATTGGGATCTTGTGAGATGTTTGCAATGTTGTTGGGATCTTGATAGATATTCAGTTGGGAATTTTGGGCTTGTTTCTCGGCTATTTTCCTTGTCTGTGATCGGGTCTGAACGGGCATGCGAGATGACATAACGAACTAGCATGCTAGGATGATTTGGATTGATCTGATTAGATGATGGATTATCCAACAAGGATGTGGCTTGATAGGATTGGATTGGATGATTGATAAAGGATTTGATTCAATTAACGATCGATGGGATCGAGTTGGATTGATTGATGAAATGGTTGGTAAAATTGGATCGAACTGAATTGATTTATAGGATGATTGATGGGATAGGGTTGGATTGGATTGATGATAAGATTGGATCAGATTGAATTGACCGATAAGATGATTGATGAGATAGGGGTTGGATTGGATTGATGATAAGATTGGACTAGATTGAATCGACCGATAAGATGATTGATGAGATAAGGTTGGAATTGATTGGTAAGCGAATGATAAGACTAGGATAGTGAAGGGATTCTAAACCAAGTTCAGAAATTATCCTTGGTAACCTAATGTGTTGATTGATAAATTAAGAGATGGATGTATGATGAAGATGTTGAATCCAACTTGAGATGGAAGTGGATTGATAGGGCCGATAAGGATGATCGACTTAGGATGGATAAAAATCCTAAGCTGGTTTTGAAGGATGATGATCAACCTTAGACACCTAGGTCAATTTGGATAACTACTTCAAGCGAAGTTTAGCAGAATGGGAGAATGATTTCCAAAATGAGGGAAACAACAATCTGAAATGGGTGAGTGGCCTTTCGGGACAAGTAAACAGGAACCCGAAATGAGAGAACGACTAGCGAGATGGATGAATGGAGTCCCAAATTGGGTAGATGACAACTCAAAATGGGGAAATGACAACCCAGAATAGAGGGATTGTTATCGGAATGAAAGAACAACTATTGGAACAAGAGAACAATTATGGGTGAATGACAATCTAAAAGAATGAACGGATAACCAGATTGGAAACATAATCACTCTGAATGGATAAATGGGTGTTTGATTGGGGGAAATAGGCCTTTAGAATGGGGAGATGAATGGCCAGAATGGGTGAACAGTCACTCAGAATGGAAAAACGGGTGCTCAGAATGATGAAAAAGGGTGACAGAATTGACTGTTCAAGGGTTAGGTCTGCCCTTGGAGGTCAGGTACACCCCTGCAAGAGGTCGGGTTCTCACCTAAAGTTCAAGTTCGCCTGTCTGAGTGAAGGCTAACCAAATCTGATTCAAAGAGACTGAAAAGAGGTTGGTCGAGAGGTTAGGTACACCTGCGCAAGAGGTTAGGTTCACTTGTGTCGGCCAGGTACGCCTGTGGACTAGAGATTGATCAAAACTAATTGAAACAGGCTAAAGAGGGGCTGGTTCAGAGGTCAGGTATGCTTGTGCAAGAGGTCAAGTTTTCCTATGGAGGTCAGGTACGCATGTGGACTAGAGATTGATCAAAATTGACTGAAACAGGATAAAAAGGGGCTGGTTCAGTGGTTAGGTATGCCTGTACAATAGGTTAGGTTCACTCCTAGAGGTTAGGTACACCTGTGGACAAATATGAACATGTTTTTTTGACAAAATACTAAATAAAAGAACATAGAACACAACAAACAACATTCAAAGGATAAGGTTGACTCGACTGAACAAAAAATTACTAGTTTCGCACAAAGAAGACAGTTCAAACAACATGATCCTAAGTCTAGTAGAAATGGGTATGGTCAATAGAGTCTTTTATTCTAAGATGAACATTGTTGCTAGGGAGTCCTCAATATACACCCGGTACATGAGCACCAACTGTGAACACCAACCCATCACAAGCGTGAGTTGGGAACCTTAGTGAGATACTAAAGGCTCAGACCAACTCTTCACATCATCTCGATGCTTCACCCATTATGACACGGTTGGATTGAGGTACAAATTTTGCTCTCCCCTTTGGTATGCGTGGTTGGGATCATCCCTTGGGGTGATGAAATCCCCAAGCAGGTCCTGCTAAGAAAAGTAAAAAAGGGTTACTCAAAGGACTAGGTAAGCTATGATTTATCGTCACCCAAGATCGCCAAATGGTGCAAGGGGATTGGATACATCAATAGCTTACTGAAAACATGGCACACAAGGTAAATTGACTTCCCCTGATTAATCTATGTTCCTAAATTACTAAAAAACAATAAACAACAACTGATAAAAGTTCAAAATATATAATCTTGGAAGAAACTTGTTAGTGATTTCTTTTTCTTTTTCCTCCAAACGTTGATCAAATGCTTGCACATACACAAACAACAAACACTAGGGGGTAAAAAACACTCAAAAAAGTCAAAAACAACGCTTAAATTTCACTTTTACCTTCTCGACAAAGCTCTTTTTGGTCAGGTTCGCCTAGGAAGGTCATGCTCACCTATGAATGTCAGATATGCCCCTAGAGGTGAAAACAACAAAACTCAGGTCACTATGGAGGTCAAGTTCATTTGTTTGTTGGGTCAAGTTCGCATGTGAAGGTTAGGTATGCCCTTGGAGGTGAAAACAACAAATCTTAGGTCACTGTGGAGGTTAGGTTCACCTGTCTGCTGGGTCAGGTTCACCCTTGGAGGTTAGGTACGCCTATCTAATAGGTTGGGTTTGCACCTTTGCAACCTGCACCTGCAAATAGTGAAAAAATAGAAAATGTGAAAGAATAGGACCCATTTGTGGGTCCCACCGGGCGTGCCAAAAATGGGATAAGGAATAAACGTGGTCCTAGAAATGAGCAAAAACACAAAACAAGCAAGAAACCACCTAAACACCTAACACCTCAAGATTGGTCTAAAATTTAAACTCAACAAAATAGATAGAACGATAATACCTTGTTAAGTTGCTCCTTTGGTTGGCCCTTGGATCGTTGATGTGATGTATGTTCCTCTTGATGGAAAAAGATGTATGAATGAGATGCAATATAGATGGGAAATGGGTGAGAATGCTATTATGAATGCAAGGAATGAATTTTTTTTGCTAAGTATGGCTCAAATGGAAATTTTACAAGAGTTTGGTTAGCACAATGATCAACCCCCTAAATGAGAGAAAATAAGGGGTATTTATAGAGGAAGTTGAATTCTCTAGAGAATTCAACGGTTGAAATTCATCCAACAAGGTCAAGATGAAGGTCTATGGTGAGTTGAGGACTCACAAGCCCTCACATCTTGACATGTGGAATGTGAGATGGCTTAGGGATGGTGATGTGTAAATGAGGTTGAAGGAGGGTACATGAGGTGGAAGAAGGACAAGTACTTTTCAAGTACCTTAGGGAATGAGAAGATTTCCTCAAAAAGGAACTTCTTGTCCCCAAGTGGGAATGAAAGTGAATTTTGAGGAATTTTAGAATTCTTCAAAAATCTCCATGGGAAAAGGGAAAGTAGTTGGAGAAATAAATGTGAATTAGAAATTCACATACTTGCAAGAATCTCATGGATAAGACATGGTTCCAAAACATGAATCCTTTTTCCACATGTGACTTGATGTGAAAAATCAAAATATTCTAGAAGATGCAAGGGAAGAGGAGATTCTAAGAGGAATAAATGTGAATTTAAAATTCACATGGGAAAGAGGGTCAATACAAAGAAAGGCAAATGAAACGGTTGACTAAAAAGGAATGCTAAATGTGGCTAATGATCTTGATTAAGGTTGTGCAAACACATGAATAAGATAACTAACTAAAGATTATAAGCAAGTGGCAAATGTTGGAGGATGTGACACATCCTAACCATAAATTAATTAAATTAATTATGATTAGAAGAGGGTTAGATGGCTACGAGGAATTAGAGACCAACTTGCAAAATTTGGAGGATATGACAATGTAGAGAGAAAGTGAGGAATTAAAAATTAATTTAAATTCCAAAAGGTTAGATGACTAAATTAAATAAAGTGGTATATTTATTTAATTTAGAGAGGAAAGAAGGTAAATGTATTTATTTATTAAATTAAATACTCTAGGAACCTTATGTAGGACATAAAATATTAATTAAATGAATGATTTAATTAATACCGACAAAGAGGATGAAGTAGACAAGTAAAGGGATGAATAAGGAGATGACTTTGACCATATGGGAGTGGTCAAATTTGGATGTCTATAGGCACATACTATGAAATTGGTGCAGGGGCACCTTGGGGTTCTTATGTGCCTCCACGAGGCTTTCTCTCAAATTGTGTTTTTTTTCAAAGTGATCATGAATGATGATGTAATAAGGTCCAATGGTACATTTGTGGTGTTTTACAATGGTTTGTAATAGGTTTACTTGATTTGTAATAGGTCTCAAATCACTATTGTAAACTTGGTGCATCTAGGATTAAGAAAGATAAAAGTTGTCATGATGTAGGCAAGTAGTAGGGATGATATAATGTGTTGTTTTTAGGCATGATAGGTGTGTCTAGGATCAATTTGCATTGAAATGGAGTCAATTTTGAGGCATTTGTGTCTATGTTGTTATAAGTTGTCTTAATTTGGAAGCTTTTCCAAAACAAGTGTTATTAATCCTCCAACAGCTCTCTAATTCAAAAAATAGTTGAGGGACATTGGGAGCATTTGGAACAAGTTTATAATGCCTCCTTTTGGTCGAGGCATGGTTGTTGAATTTTTTTTGTGAAGATCTAATACAAGAACAAGCTCTATTTCTCTAATTTTCTATGTTTTGTTTTGCTAACTCACTTGGTATGCTAGAAATCTCCCTGTACAAATATAAGGCTAACATGGATTGATAGAGGGATGAAATAGCTTCCAATTGGTTGTGATTTGGTGCAATTTCATTTAGTATTGGGGAAGTTATAGGAATTTTTCTGGAAGTGGTCCGAAACCCTCAAAAACTAGGGTTTTGTGAGAAAAATGTTTGTATCTTCCATTTCCACCATGTACAAATGCTAAATCTAGGTGGAATGGAAGGTTTTTATGTGTGATTTCATTTCAAGAAGGTTTCAGAGGATGGCATGGATTTTGGAGAGAGATCTTTGATGTCCTAGGCCTGGCATCTTTATGTGACATGCCTAGTATTGGTGCAAAAGTTTGATTTTTGCTAGTTTGTGAGTGTTTTTGCAACAAGGGTGCTTGGGAAAGGTTGAAATATATTTTTGAATGTTGTAGGAATCTTGGTGATGGCTTAGGCGTGTTGGGGTGTTCCAAGGTACTCAGATCCTTGTGTTGTTCAGTCACATTAGGCCTCCTTGTAGCTTTCGAGATCAGACCATTGTGGTTTACCTTTTTATTGTCATGTCTTGGGGATTTGAGAACCTAAAGGGGTCTGTGTGATGTGCCCAAAAATAGTGTCCTTTTTCTAGTTACTGCCTTTAAGAAGTTTTGTTTTTGACTATCCTAGTTGGATAGGCTACAAGGAGTTCATAGGGCTTTTTTGGAGTGATGGATGAATGAGGGTTTCTAAATGTAGGGTTTGGTTGAGTTGTCATGTCTTGTCATGATAGATGTGTTCCAAGCATTCTCAAGTCCCTTGGTTGTGTCTAGTTGTGAGAACCCTTGTTGAGTAGTTGGGTTGTCTCCAAGAGGGAATAGTGGAATTGAAGAGTCCACTTAGAGTAATTGAGAAAAGCTAAACAAAGGAGTTGTTTTTCATTAAAGTTTGGTCTTCCCGTGCCCACTCTTCATCAAAGTGGTATCAGAGCCAAGTCTGATTGTGAATTTTTTGAAGAGAGATTGGGAGTTGAGGTGTGTGAATAAAAATGACTCCAAAAGGTTGCTTCATGGTTACAAGGGAGTTGAAGGTCTTGATAGATAAGAGAAAGGACTTAGAGAAAAGTATAATGGATACTGAGGAAGAGAGTACCTCAAAAGAGGAGATAGAGGGTGGAGATGACGACCATCTAGAAGAAGAGATGTCTCCTGAAGAGAGAAGGTTCATTGGAGCCATGAAGACCATAAAAGTAGAATCTTCTGAAGTGAAGATGGACATACCAATGTATGAGGGAAAGATGAATGTTGAGGAACTACTAGAGTGGGTGGATGCCTTGAATAACTATTTTTAATACAAGGAAATGGAAGAAAACAAGAAGGTGAGGCTTTCCAAGACCAAACTAAATGGGGCTACTTTGACTTGGTGGAATTATAACCAAGGACAAATAGTGAAATAGGTTAAGAACATGATTACTTCATGGGAAATAATGGTGAGAAGATTGAAGGCACAATTTCTTCTTGTAGATCATGAGGTGCAAGTGTTTAGGAAACTGAAAAACCTAAAACAAAAGGACATGGATGTGGCTACCTATATTGAGGAGTTTCACAAACATAGTATGTGGTGTGGCCATGTGGAGAATGAGAAGGAGAAGGTGGCCAGATATTTGAATTGCCTAAGTTTTTCAATTCAAGATGAGATGAACCTAGTGACCCCTAAGATAGTGGAAGAGTGTTTCCAAATGGAATACAAGGCATAGGAGAAGTTAAAGAGAAAGAAAGAGTAGTAAGGAAGGGGTAGAGGTAGAAACTTCCAAGGAAGAGACAATTTTGATGGTAGAAATCAATCACAAACACAACAAGGGGACTCAAGTGGAAAAGAAGAACAAGATAAAGAGTCAAGAGAAGGATTCAAAGGTAGGATATCCAATTGAAGGGGTAGATCTAATGGGAGAGGCTCTAACTCATTCTCTGGAAGATGCTACTCTTGTAACCAATTTGGACACCTAGCCTTCAAGTGCCCTAAGAAACGAGCTTCAAACTCTCATAGTGGGGATAAGAGAAACCAGTTGGTGCAAGAGGAGGATGCTCAAAGTGTGACTTCACCTTCTAGGCTTGTTGATCCTAAATTTGGAAAATATTGATGATGAGGAGGACACTTCTTAAGGTGCCAAGTGTTAAGGAGCCACCACAGAGAAAGTCCTTATTCAGGACCACATGCAAATCTCATGGAAAGGTATGAAAGGTAATTGTAGACTTAGGCTGTACTGATATCTTAGTATCTTTAGAGATGGTTGAGAAATTAAAATTGAAAAATACTCCTCATCCCACACCATATAGGGTGTCTTGGTTGAACAAAGCCCAACAGGTGCTTGTCAATGAGCAATGTTGGGAAGAATTTCAAATTGGAGAGTATAAGGATAAAATCCTATGTGATGTTATTCCCATGGATGCCTGCCACATACTTCTAGGATGCCCTTGGTAGTATGATAGGAAATCCCAACATGATGGGCAACAAAACACTTATATGATAAAAAAAGATGGGAAATATTTCACCATGAGTCCCTTATCGTATGAGGGTATAGATAAGCAACTTAGGTCTAGTATCATGGTGGTAGGAGAGAAGTTTTTGAAGACCTTAAAGGAAGAGGGAGGTCTATGGTTTTCCTTGATTGTTAAGCCAAAGTGCAGTTCTCTTTTGTCTACAAAGAAAGGAGAACCTATACCTAGTGAAGTCCAAACCTTGTTGGAGAAGTATAAGGACATTGTGGTGGAAGAATTGCCTAGGTCCTGTTGTGCAGTTTTTGCACACACGCCCCACTGAAAATAGGGACCCTATTTTTCTTTCGCTCTTGTTGTTTTGGCCCTTTGATTTTGAGGATTTTCTTTGCCTTGGAAGGAGCTTAAAGTGTTCATCTTGCTTTCCTAAGTGTTTTCCCTAAGTTGCATGTTGAAAATCTTAAGTTTTGGGCCAAGTTCGGGTTTTTGCATCGTTTTAGGATTTTCCACCCCATCTGGATTTTCCCATATTTCATTCAAACTCTGACTTAACGTGATGGTTTGAGAATTTCTGGTCTTCGTGGAATTCAGCATGGGCCAAATTTTTCTGGAAGTCTGTAGTATCATCGAGTTTTTGAACTTCTCCAGCTTGTTTTGTTGGCTTCATTATCACACCTTGGTTCGATCTTCGTGGCGAGTGTCGTTAAGTTTAAGCGAATTTTGCACCATTTTCTCCCATCTTTCATTGTGTATTTCTTTTGCGTTTGGGATTTGGTGATTTGGGCATTTGGATTCATTGATTTTCTTGCTTGGGCGTTCGGATTGTTGTCTATTGTTGCCATGATCAATTTCCATTTCATCAAATGGTATGTACATGTTGCCTTGCTTTTGATTGATGAATGTGAGTAGTGCTTTGATGTTATAGTTTTTCTTGGAGTTTGAATTCATGTATGTCCGAGCTTGCTCTGTGCATTAGTGGTCAAAATTTAGGGTTTCATGCCTAGGAAATTTCCATTTCATCTTAACTTTCTTTCAAATGAGCCTAGAATTCAAAGAAGATCTGTAGGAGGTTTAGGTTAAGTTGGTTTCATGCCCAATGTCCTCAAATTTTTGATCTTCGATCAATTTGAGTGAAGTCGTGAGAGAATATCGATATTTAGGGTTTCCTTCAGCTTCGGGATTTTCTTGTGTTGGCGGATTTCCCTGGTTTTCCTAGCCCTCTCTGTTTTCTCAAAATGTGTTGAAACTCCAAAATTTTTCCTTTTTTGTGGAATTCTGGTCTAGTTAGATTTTCCCAGATTCTTTGTGATGCCTTGTGGAACTTCAAAATTGTGTGAATTGGATGAGTTTAATGATAAATGTTTAACATTCCATGCTTTTAACTGATAAATTACACTATTATCTGCACCTTTTTTGCATTTTTGATGATCTATGGTTGATTTTGTGCCGTCTTCATGAAAATATGCCTGGCCTAGATTTTTCTAAAAGTTCGCTCTAGCCTAGATTCTGCAGTTGGCTTTAAATCCCAAACTATGTAGAAGGTGATTTAACAATCTTTTTTTGTTGATTTTGATCTTTGCTCGGATTTGTTTCAATGATAAATATGTTATTTGTTATGGGATAATTCTTGATATTCATGTTATAATAGATATTGATGGTGGTTTTTGCTGAGTGTAGGCTAAATTCAACAAGGTTTTCAAGGAAGTTTTGGAGATGAAGTTAAATCTATGAATAAATTCGAGATACTCCACCATTGGCTAACTTATAGAGGTGTGCTCAAGATAAGGAAGGGGGCAGTTAATGCAAGGCTATGTGGAATTTGTGCCTTGGTCTGAATTGCATTGAAGATCCCAGGCCGACCTAGATTGAGTTCAAGCATTTAATGCTAATTTGTTTTATTTTGAATTCTCCTTGGGCCGACCTATTTTATGGCCATTTATTATTGTAAACATTAGTTGGGCCGACTTTTTTGTGGCTATTTTATGATTGTAAATCCTAGCTAGGCTAACATTCTTTGGATGTTCCTATAAATTGTTGGAAATATGTGCCTTAAACTGTACTGGCTGAAATCTCCATTAGAGTCAAGTCAGTGTGACATTCTAATTGTCTGGCCGACTAGTAGGTTTGTTTTATTCATTTCTAAACAGGTTGTTGTGACCTTGTTATTGTCTTGCCAAAAGGTTACACTATGGAGTCTATCATTGTAACATGGTGTATTCGTTATGACCTTATAGCGCTCGGGAAACCTCTGGCCGAAAGGCCATTCAATCATGTATCGACAAGACTTTTGGTGACTATGGTCTTTGGTGAAGCTAAAGATTCTTGCTAAGATCTCTCAGTGAAGTGTTAATATCTTTCTGACAACATTTACTCTATGGTCCTCGGGGTAACTCATGTTGGCTCGGTGAGAAGTCACCGCGAAAGAAAATGTTACACCGACAATGTTTGGTTTGTTTCATCGGGGAGACTTGGCCGAAGGAAGTGCCATCGGTAAGATGTTCTACCGAAGTGAATATGTCTCAGTGACAAAGACTCAATTGTTAGTCTTTGGTGTAACTCTTGTCGAATGTTGGTCATCGGTGGAACACTGTGTTTTCAGTAAGAAGTCCTAGTGACTTTGATGAGTCTCGCTGATGTTGAAGAATTTTTGGGGTAACTTAATGATCACAGGGAAATGTCTCGGCAATAAGCTCTTGTCTTGCTGACTATTCTTCAGAACTCATTATGACTTAATCTCATCGGTATAATGTCACACCGAATGCTATGAGTTTGGGCGATAGTGATACATGTGGATAACATCGGCGTGATCTCCTGGTGAAAGCGATAGGTCAGAGCAACTGCATGATGACTCGGTGTATCTCTTGAAGCTCGATAGAACATCCTAACAACTACGATGACTCTTGGCGACATCGGTATGAAGTATATGTGGCATCGGCGAGACACTGTTAGTGTCTCATCGAGATGCCAATACAATACGAATTCTGTTGACCGTCCTATGTGGAGTCTCGTGGATGAATTAGAGAAGCTAAAAGTGGAACTATTGGGAGTTTGTTCGTTGTGACGGTTCTGTGAGGAAGCTCAATGAACATGGAACAACAGAGATATACTCTATGATTATAGTTAGCAGTATGGTTGGTTCGATCAACAGTGGAGAGTGAAGAGTTCAAACTGTATCAGTGTGGATTCAATTCTGTAAAGACTGTAATCAGAAAAGGTTCCTATGTAATTTGGTTAATGGTGAATGCTACTGTATAACGACACTAGAAAGATAAGTCTGGAATTTGTATGTAATTTCATTACTGTAATACAAAGTGATTTCTCTTGGTGTGGTGGGTTTTTCTCCTGTAAGGGTTTTCCCACGTATATCTGGTGTTCATGTGTGATTGTCAAATACTTTGTTTCTATTTTATGTTTCTTAATGCATCTTAATTGGACTGTAATTGTAAATTTTAAAGTGTATCTACATTCTTTCCTGAGGTATTGACATTAGGAGAATTGTTTTCCGCATCTAATTTTTCCTTACAAGTGGTATCAGAGCTTGGCCAGTTATGTTATCCTTGTGGGTACGTTGGGTTTTTTATGTCAATTCTATTTAGTGGGAGTCTTGTAGAGTTTGTTATTTCTAATTACAGATTAAGATGGATAGTACATCTAGAAAGTTTGAAATAGAGAAGTTCAACGACAGTAACTTTGAGTTGTGGAAACTCAAGATGGAGGATCTTCTTGTTGATCGTGATCTTTGGATTACTGTGGCAGGAGCGAAACCTACAGGCTTGAAGCAAGAAGATTGGGACCTTGCATATAGAAAGTCTAAGGGGCTGATAAGGCTCTTCTTGGTAGACTTAGTGCTTCTGAATGTGCATGAGGAGAAGACTGCATCTTCCTTGTGGAAGAGACTGGTGTCTATTTATCAGGGGAAGTCCTTGGTGAATAAACTATTCTTGAGGAAGAAACTATACTATTTAAGAATACAGGAAGGAGGGTTTGTAGCTGATCATTTGAACACATTTAATATGTTTCTTGCTCAATTGACATCTGCTGGTGTGAAGAATGAAGAAGAGGATCACTACATGCTTCTATTATATTTTTTTCCAGACTCATGGGATCATTTGGTGATGGCGACTAGGAGTACAACATCCAGTTTCAAGATGGAAGATGTTGTTGCATCTTTGCTGTCAGAAGAGATAAGAAGGAAATATTCTAAGATGGAAAAGGAAGCTCTTGCTGTCAGAGGAAGACCGAAGGTGAAAGGTAAGAAGAAGGACAAGAAGTCCAAATCAAAATCAGAGGGGAGATCAAAGTCTCCTGGCAAGAAGTCGAAGGTGAAGTGCTGGAACTGTGGGAAACCTGGTCATGTCCGAAGGGATTGTAAAGAGGAGAAAAAGAAGAAGGGCTCTTCTGATAATGGTTCTTCTCATAGTGATTGTGAAGCCTTCATTGCAGCCTTGGCAACTCAGGCATCTGATGATGTCTAGTTTGATTGATTCTGGAGCATCGTTCCATATGACATCTCACAGAGAATGGTTCACAAAGTATGAAGAATGCGATGGTGGAAAGGTGTACCTAGCAAGTGATTCAACTTTGGAGATTGTTGGCCATGGAAGAGTCATGATACAATTCCCTGATGGCAGAGTAAAGAGAATTAATAATGTTATGCACATACCAGGTCTGGCTTGAAATCTATTGTCTGTAAGTATGCTAAATGATATTGGTGTACAAGTTACATTCTCTGGAAGTGGTTGCAAGATGAGTAGAGGTTCAATGGTGCTGGCTAGAGGTGCTCAAATTGGTAATTTGTACAAGTTGGATGCATAGGCTATTCAATGCAACAGTTTCTCTAGAAAGTCACTGAAAGCTGCTTGTGAAGGTAAAGAGGGAAATATCCCTAATTTTGTAAACTCTATGGAAGTAAAACTTCTTGCAGAGAAGACTATGCTTTGGCATCATAGGTTAGACCACATAGGAGAAAAAGGTTTAAAAACCTTGAAGAATAAAAACTTGGTTGAGGAGCTCGAAGATTGTAATCTTGAATTTGAATTTTGTAAACAATATATATATGGAAAGCAACACTGTGTTTCGTATTATTCTAGTCCTCATAAATCTTCTGATTTGTTAGACTATACTCATTTGGATGTGTTTCGTCCCATAGATGTTCCTTCTTTGTCTAAATCAAGATACTAAGTGTCGTTCATTGATGATTATTCAAGAAGAGCATTTGATTATTTCTTAAAAAGTAAATCAGAAGTGTTCAGTCGATTTAAGGAATTTAAGAACTTTTGTTGAAAATCAGATTGGTAGAAAAATAAAATGCTTAAGGACTGATAATGGCGGTGAATTCTGTTCTGATGAATTTGAAAGATACTGTAAAGACAATGGAATCAAAAGACATAAGACTACACCTTATACTCCATAGTAGAATGGAGTTGTTGAAAGGTTCAATAGGACAGTGATGGAGAGAGCACGAAGTATGCTCAGTAGTACTAGCTTAGAGGAGAAATTCTGGGTTGAGGCTATATCTACTGCATGTTATTTAATTAATCATTCTCCAAATTCTGGTCTTGTTGAGAAAACACCTTTGGAAGCGTGGTCTCGTAAGAATCCCTCACTTAGACATGTTCGTGTTTTTGGCTGTGAGGCATATGCTCATGTGTCGGATGTGAAAAGATCTAAATTGGAGAACAAGGCTATCAAATGTATTTTCATTGGCTATAGCGCTATCATAAAAGGATACAAGCAGTAGAGCAAAGGTAGAAATTAGGTCATTCTGAGCAAGTGTTGTAACAAAACATTGGAATTGTTGTTGTAATTCAGTGATTCAATACAATTGAAGACATTGTGATTTTCTGATGATCTCTTTTGTGTTGACTTATCTTGCATGGTTCTTATGATTTTATCTTTAAAATTTCTCAAAGCTAATAGATGTGTGTTAGATCTAATTCAATGGTGTTTATGATTTGATGCTTGAAGTGTTTGCAATAGTCCCTGGTCCATACTTTTTGCAGCTAGCTGATTGTTAGTTGCTTTGCAAAGTTAGCCTAGACCTTTATATTCATTGTGCTTAGTTAAATTGTGAAGTTTATCCATTTCAATTGCAATTGGGTTGTCTTGGATGAATGTTCATGATCTGAAAATCTTTAACACCTTAGAAGATTGCACTATTTCTGTGAGATTGCAGATCCATTTGGGTCAAGCATGAATTAGATTATGAGGGATTGGTCCATTTCAAGTATTTCATCATTTGCATTGTTAATCTTAGGAGTAGTGTTAAATCTAGAAATCTCTTTAAAACCCTTATCTTTTGTTATGTCTTTTATCATTAGGTTAGATTTAGGATTGAAGTATCATCATATTGCTAGATCTGATAAATTAAAGATTTAGTATTTGCTTGTAGTAAGGTCCCATTGTGATTACCAGCATTTTCACATTTATCATTGAGTTGTTTATGCATTGTCAAGACCTGACACTAGAGACCTTGGGGTTATCTCTTGAGGCTTGCTGATAGAGATTTACCTTTCAAGAGAGATAGGATATTATATTTTTTTTGAGTTGTTGTGCAGAAAATATCATCAACAGATTGGCGCTAGAAGGAGGGCCTGAATAAGCAAGCTGGATCAATTTCTGTCTACCATCTCTCCTGAAAGGTTCAGAAGATGAACCAGATCTACTCCAGGAGAGGAGGAATTTCAAGAATTACCATTCCCTACTAGGTCAAGAAGGACCAATAGAAGGGGAGAATCATCATCCACCCAACCATCTCCATCATCCCCATCTTCATCGGGTTCATCTGAGTCTGAATCTAAGAACATTCCCATTCCATAACCTCAGCCAGCCATAAATCAGCCATTACCACCCCCACCTCCACCAATGGGTTTCCTAGCTAATAACCCATCTCCATTGAGTTTCGCTAATTACAATGTCATTTTGAAGAACCCTGAACACTTTTTTTTTAAGTTCCATGTGAATGATCTCAATAGAACTGCTGAGGAACACATCAGGATCTTTCAGTCTGGTCTTAAGAATAGAGGAATCAATCATGAGGATGTAGCATGCAGACTCTTTCCTTATTCCTTGGGAGAGGATGCATTCTATTGGTACAATCATTTTCCTACTAGGTCTATCAAGAATTGGACTAAGCTATAGATTGCATTCTTGTAGAAGTTTAGGATTCCCATTAGTCCCAATGAGCTCTATCTTTAGTTCACTAATGTCAAGAGAGAATTCCATGAGCCTATAGGGTCCTTTAACAATAGGTTTCATCGTGCCTATACCCGATTGCAGGCTCCCTATGCTGTTGATGAAGCCACTGCTTTAGAAGTCTATTAAGAGGGACTTGACAGTCTTACAGCTACCTTCATGAAGTGGAGAAAAACCCTCATGATAACCTACTTGATGCATACGCGGAGGCTGTGAAGGTTAGCACTGCTTTAAGGAAACATCTTTCTGGGCCTTTACCGTCATTAGGACCCGCTGCTCACCCTGGAAAAGTCCCAGCTCTCAACCAGGCTCTCGCTAATCATACTCCAATCATGAATCTGGTTCCTTAGTTGCCTATGGTCCCTCACCCAGGGCATCCGGTGAGTCAAGTGCCACCTACAGTTAGCTACACCCAACAAAGTGTGAATCAACCTCTTCATACACAGCCTCAGGTTAGTTTTCCCACGTATCTGTAGAATTCTGAAGTCTTAAACCAGTCATTAAATACCAGCACTGTAGTAGGATATTCCCAAAGTAATGTGAGCCAGCCTCCATATAGAAATCCTGACTAGGAGAGACTAGATGACTTGACCGAATAAGTGAAGAAGCTGAATATGGAGGTAACTTATTTGAGGAACCAAAACAGTCAGCTGCAAGCTACTCAAAGAAATATACAGTCCAATCAGAGCAGAGAAAGTCGAGAAAATCAACAAGGGTAGCATTTTGATAGAGGGAAATATCCTGAAAGGGGGTATAATAATGATAGAGGATATAATAATGACAAAGGATATAATAGTGATAAGGGACAATCCTCAGGCCAAAATTTTGATAGAGGTCAAGGTGGTGGACAAGGTTTTGACAGGAGACAACCAACCAGACATAACTAGATTTGGAATATGAGGCCTAACAATGGAGGAGTCCCTACCCCATTGTATTAGCCAGCCAATCAGCCTATCAATCAGTGAGTTAATCAAGAGAAGCCTCCAAATGGCGTATTTTTGGCTGAGGCTGCTTTATCAAGATGGTGTAGGCTCCATAAAATGAGTCAACATTCTGAGTTAGATTGTCAAGAGTTCCAGACAATAGCTTCATTTTTTTAGTATGAAGTGGAGAATAATGCAGGTAGTCAGGAAATGGTACCATCTACTCCCTATGATTTATTAGTGTTGGTATTAAATCATGCTCCTTTTCCTCAAAGCAAGGAAAATGTACCTAAAGAAGAATCTGACCAGTTGAAGGAAGAGGCAGACCAGGTGTGCAATGGAGATGAGATTACACAGTTATTTGATGAAAATTGAGTGAATGATAATGGCCCCAGGGATGAAGAAGAATCTTATGTTGAAGAAGTACAGACCTTCCAGAGGCCTGTTAAGAAGTATGATTTGAGAGACATGCCACATAGACGTCCACAGGGTAGAGGCCCCTTCACCACCTCCATTCCATTGAACAACTTCACTACACCTCCAGATCCTAATGCCAACAACAATCCATCACTTCCTTAGGTGTCTAGGAAATATTTATCTCAAGATCAAGGACATATGGACATTCTGAAAGGAAGAAGTGTTGATGCAAACAAAGACAGGGTAGTGGAATACCCAAAAGAGACTCCCGTTGATCTAAGTGAAGAACTGGCCATATAGGTTGCGAAAGAACTCAAGAAGCTAAAGGTAATTCTATCTACATTTGAGTTATTAAGAGTTCCAACCATTAGGAATGTAGTTCTAGGAGCTTACAATGAAAATTCCATATCACAAGATAAATCAGTTAGTGAAAGTGTCAACAAAGCATCTAGTTCTTAATTAGACTAATAATCAAGTCCACATTTCTCCTAGAGACAAGGGAAAAGAGAAGGATAAAAATCAATTTGTTCAAGTGGATACTCCCTTAACTCTGTTTCAAGGGAAAAAAGAGACTCCTCCATTCTTGATCTTGGTCCGCATATTTGGTAAGTACTTGCACAATTTCTTGTTAGATTCAGGTGCTTCTACCAATGTAATGCCCTTTGGTGTCTGTCGAGCTCTTGGCATTACTCCTGCTGATTCCCAAAAGAAAGTTACATAATTGGATAGAATTGAAGTTAATTTTGTAGGAGAATTAAACATGATTCATATGCAAGTTGCTTTTGACCCTAGAATTTAGCAGGTTATCAATATACAGGTGGCTGATATACTTGATGCTTATGGCCTGATTCTGGGAAGACTTTACCATGACCTTGAATGGATATGTATCAATTGATAACTCTCATATGTGGGTTCCTTGGAAGGGAGTGCCAAATAAGATTTGAATTGAATGAGAACCTAGGATGAAGTACATGATTACAAAATATCAAAAAACCTCCAATGAAATTTTGATAATAGAGGTGAGTATGGGTAACTATGTGCTTGCAACCCCTTTTGAGGAGTCAGATGTATAGGAAGTCCTTATGTTCCACACAACGCCTATTGACCTTACAACATAATCTAGTAGTACTGAAGCCTTGGTAGAACCAGTTGAAAATGAAGATGATCTTGAAGACAGTCAGCTCAGTTTACTAGATAATTTTTAGGAATTCATTCAGAATAAGGATCCAATACAAACTAGACATGAAGAGATCATTGCCAGTATTATAAAAGATTGGTCAAGCTTGAGTTATAGAATCAACCTAGAGGACTTGTTGTTACTAGCTTGGTGCAGGATACATTAGGGAGAGCATTTAGAATCCACATGCTTCCAATCTCAGGCAACCATAAAAGAGATGGAAGAACAAATACAACTGCCACATGCGAGGGATACAAAAAAAGCTACAATGGGAGAATTTCAACAAGTTGCTGATGAATGTCTTGAAAAAAATGAGGAAGCACTTAATGGAGTGGTCAACATTCCTAATTACTGTGATCAAGAGTCAGAACCAATGCCAATAGAGGAAGAATTTAGGGAGTTCTCTCATTTATCAAACTTTATTTTTTCTCTATCTGTTGATGAATTAAGCACTGAAAATTTACAGACTTTATGCATCAATGATGAGATAACTAATGTGGCACATATTGATATGCAAGAAGATTTAAATGATGCTGAAAATAGTAATATTATAGTCATAATTGATGGGCATGATCACACAGCTGCAATTGAAAATGTGCTTAAAGGCCAGCCTGCGATGCTTCTTCATGAGCATCCTATTGAGAAATTTATTGTACAAGACAATGTTTCTACATTCTCATCATTGATTCCTCATGAAAACACTCCAATAGGAAAAAAGTTCCATGTTGATAATTTTGCACTTGTTCAATCTAAATTTCACTTTGCACTGCATAGTGATGCCTCCAATTCTATTTTGCATGTTTCCAACACGAGGGGATTTTTGTACCATTAGTGGAGACCTCCTGACGACATAGATATCAGATCTTTACAATTGAAGAATGATGAATACCACATCCGGTTTACAATAGTACAAAATCAGGTTGTTTCTTTCTTTACTTAAAATTTTGAAGCTTATCAATTCGATTATGGAAGTTTAGGAAAGACAACTTACATACAGATTGATCATGGTTTCAATGAGTTGCCTCAATTTTTGATTATTCCTATCAAAAAGGTTAAGTTTGAATGTTGTAGCTTGGTGATTTACTTTGTTGAGTATAAGGATAAGTTTGCATTCTTAAGGACTGTTACTTTCACCTTATTGCTTGTTCATGCACTGAAAATTCAAGTAGGTGTAGGTTTCAGTTTATCATGTTTGGTGATGAGTTATTTTTTGTTGTTTCTTTGTATATGGTTTGATTTGAATAAATGCAGATTACTTTGCTCTCTTTAAGTTTTCTTTTCTACTCTTTCTTTCTTTGGTGTAGGTTTTTCTTTTTGTTTGGTGTGTTTTTCTCTACTCTTTCTTTGGAGGTTTTCTTGCTTTCTTCTAGATGTGTTGCACCTACATGGCAAATATATCATTATTTGGGACTGTTCTAAGTATTTCATTGATGGAATTTAGTCCTGTGTCTTGAAAGGATGGTTGAAGTCTTTATTATCGTCAAGCAGTCTAAATGTTTGATTTAAGGAAGATGGGTCACTGGTTTGATTTGAATTTGAAGTATTCAAAAAATATTGTCTTTCATACATCTTAAGAATCCTGATGTTTCCGTAGGATCCTTGTGAAGTCTTGTCAGGTGAAAAATCCTATTTCTACTTCAATGCCACTATGGTTCTCAGCCTTGAGTGTGAACTTCATTGTTCACAAGTTGAAATGAAAAAGTGAAATGAAAATAATATCAAAAGAAAAGAAAAGTGAAATATTGAAAATTAAAAGAATGATCTCAATTTATCAAGGGTATCCAAATATCTCTATCAGGGCTATGGACGCCTGGATGGCAATGGAGCTATGTTCAGGAGAATCACAATGATAACCTCATTGGGGCTATAGATTCCTGACTGGCAGTGAGGCTCTATCTAGGTTGCTTTTGGAGTTAGAATATTTACATAGCCTAACCTAATTGAACTTGCTTTCTGCAGTAGCTCAAGAAGGGAAATGAACTCATGTGCACACACTTGGATTTTCAGTCTATGGAAGGTTTGGTCTACCTTTTGTTCTGATTCTTTAGTCTTTGCATTTTGATTTGTTTTTCTGATAGTGAAGTTGAAACTAGAGATTCTGGGTTCATGATTCTTGTTCGTTATCAAATGCTTTGGAGCATTTTCCCAGCAGAGTCACCATTTTTGTACAGCTTTTGTACACACACCTCACTGAAAGTAGGGACCCTCTTTTGCTTTCGCACTTGTTTTTTTGGCCCTTTGATTTTGAGGATTTTATTTTGCTTGGAAGAAGCTTAAAGTGTTCATCTTGCTTTCCTAAGTGTTTTCCCTAAGTTGCATGCTGAAAATCTTACGTTTTGGGCCAAGTTCAGGTTTTTGCACTGTTTTCGGATTTTCTACCTTGTTTGGATTTTCCCGGATTTCATTCAGACTCCAGCTTAACGCGATGGTTCAGGAATTTCTGGTTTTCATGGAATTCCACATGGCACGGATTTTTCTTGAAGTCTGTCGTGTCGTCGGGTTTCTGAACTTCTCCAGCTTGTTTTGTTGGCTTCATTATCGCACCTTGGTTCAATCTCCGCAGCGAGTGTGGTTAAGTTTAAGCGAATTTTGAACCATTTTCTCCCATCTTTCATTGTGTATTGCTTTTTCATTTGGGATTTGGTGATTTGGGCATTTGGATTCATTGATTTGCTTGCTCGGGCATTCAGATTGATGTCTGTTGTTGCCATGATCAATTTCCATTTCATCAAATGGTATGTACATGTTGCCTTGCTTTTGATTGATGAATGTGAGTAGTGCTTTGGTGTTATAGTTTTTCTTGGAGTTTGAATTCCTGTATGTCTGAGCTTGCTTTGTGTGTTAGTGGTCAAAATTTAGGGTTTCATGCCTAGGGAATTTCCATTTCATCTTAACTTCCTTTTGAATGAGCCTAGAATTCAAAGAAGATCTATAGGAGGTTTAGGTTAACCTGGTTCTGTGCCCAGGGTCCTCAAATTTGTGATCTTTGATCAATTTGAACGAAGTTGTGAGAGAATATCGATATTCGGGTTTTCCTTCAGCTTTGGGATTTTTCTGCACTTGCGGATTTCTCCAGTTTTCCTAGCCCTCTCAGTTTTCCTGGAATGTGTTGAAACTCCAGAATTTTTCCTTTTTCATGGAATTTCGGTTCGGTTGGATTTTCTTGCATTCTTTGTGATGCCTTGTGGAACTTCAAAATCGTGTGAATTGGATGAGTTTAAAAATAAATGTTTAACATTCCATGCTTTTAACTGATAAATTATACTGTTATCTACACCTTTTCTGCATTTTTGATGATCTATGGTTGATTTTTTGCCCTCTTCATGAAAATCCACTAGCCTGGATTTCGCGGTTGGCTTGAAATCCCAAACTATGTAGAAGCTGATTTAATGATGTTTTTGGGTTGATTTTGATATTTTCTTGGATTTTTTTGAATGATGAATATGTTATTTGTGATGGGCTAATTCTTGATCTTCATGTTATAATAGATATTGATGGTTGTTTTTGCTAAGTGCAGGCTGAATTCAACAAGGTCGTCAAGGAAGTTCTGGAGATGAAGTTAAATCTATGAAGAAATTCGAGATACTCCACCATTGGCCGACTTGGAGAGGTGCGCTTAGGATAAGGAAGAGGGTAGTTAATGCAAGGCTATGTTGGGATTTGTGCCTTGGTCTGAATTGCATTGAAGATCCCAGGCTGACCTAGATTGAGTTCAAGCATTTAATGCTAATTTGTTTTATTTTGAATTCTCCTTGGGCTGACCTGTTTTATGGCCATTTATTATTTTAAAGATTAGTTGGGCTGACTTGTTTGTGGCTATTTTATGATTGTAAATCCCAGCTAGGCCGACATGCTTTGGAGGTTCCTATAAATTGGGCATTTTGCCTCATTTGTAAGATATAGAATAGAGATCATAGAATAGAAAGACAGATAGTTCTTAGAGTGAATTAAGTAGTAGAGCATAGGTAGAAATTAGGTCATTCTGAGCAAGTGTTGTAACAAAACATTGGAATTGTTGTTGTAATTCAGTTATTCAATACAATTGAAGACATTGGGATTTTCTGGTGATCTCTTTTGTGTTGACTTATCTTGCATGGTTCTTATGATTCTATCTTTAAAATTACTCAAAGTTAATAGATGTATGTTAGATCTGATTCAATGGTGTTTATGATTTGATGCTTGAAGTGTTTGCAGCAGTCCTTGGTCCATACTTTTTGCAGCTAGTTGATTGTTAGTTGCTTTGCAAAGTTAGCATGGACCTTTATATTCATTGTGCTTAGTTCAATTGTGAAGTTTATCCATTTCAATTGCAATTGGGTTGTCTTGGATGAATGTTCATGATCTGAAAATATTTAACACCTTAGAAGATTGCACTCTTTTTGTGAGATTGCAGATCCATCTGGGTTAAGCAGGAATTAGTTTATGAGGGATTGGTTCATTTCAAGTATTTCATCATTTGCATTGTTAATCTTAGGAGTAGTGTTAGATCTAGAGATCTCTTTGAAACCCTTATCTTTTGTTATGTCTTTTATCATTGGGTTAGATTTAGGATTCAAGTATCATCATATTGCTAGTTTTGATAAATTAAAGATTCAGTATTTTCTTGTAGTAAGGTCCCATTGTGATTACCAACATTGTCAAGACCTGACATTAGAGACCTTGGGGTTATCTCTTGAGGCTTGTTGATAGAGATTTACCTTTCAAGAGAGATAGGATATTATATTATGTTTGAGTTGTTGCTATGCAGAAAAAATTATCAATAGGTCAGTACCTCCAATCAAAGATATCAATCACCATATTGACCTGATACCAGGAGCTACATTTCCTAGTAAGGCTGCCTACAAGATGACACTAGCCCAAAATGAAGAAATAGCAAAACAAGTTCAAGAGTTGTTGGATAAGGGCCTAGTGAGGAAGAGTTTGAGCCCTTGTGCAGTCCCTACCATGTTGGCTCATAGTAAGGATGGAAAATGGAGGTTATGCACTAATTCAAGAGCCATAAATACGATAACTATCAAATATAGGTCTCCTATGCCAAGGATGGAGGATCTTATGAATTGTCTAGGGGGAGCTTACTATTTTTCAAAAATTGACTTGAAAATTGGGTATCAACATATTAGGATCCATGAGGGGGATGAATGGAAAACAAAATTCAAGACTAATGAAGGTCTTTATGAGTGGATGGTGATGCCCTTTGGCTTGTCCAATGCCCCCAGTACCTTCATGAGACTGATGAATGGAGTATTGAAACCTTTTATTGGAAAATTTGTTGTGGTTTATTTGGATGACATTCTTGTCTTTAGTAGGACCAAGGAGGAGCATTTGGAGCATCTTGGCCAGGTCTTGAGAAGGCTTCATGAAGAGAATTTGATGATCAACTTGCAAAAGTGTGATTTTATTAAAGAAGAATTGGTCTATCTTTGGTTTGTCACATCAAAGGGAAGTTTGAAAATGGATCTATCAAAGGTTGAGGCCATTCTCAATTGGCCACCACCTAAGTCAGTGGGTGATGTGAGGAGCTTCCATGGCCTTGCAAGCTTCTATAGGAAATTAATCAAGAACTTCAACCACATTTGTGCCCCAATCATAGATACAATCAAAGGAGAGAAGAAGAGTAAGTTCCTATAGACCAATGAAGCAAATGAAAGGTTTGAATACTTGAAAAGAAAGGTATCATAGTAGCCTATCCTTTCTCTTCCTAATTTTAATAAAGTTTTTAGTATTGAATGTGATGTAAGTGGTCAAGCAATAGGTGTTGTTCTAAGTCAAGAAGGCAAGACAATTGCATTCTTTAGTGAAAAAATAAATGAAGCTAAGAGAAAATATTATTCACATGATTTAGAATTGTATGCTATGATACAAGCCTTAAAGAAATGGAGGCAATACTTGTTACTAAAGGAGTTTATAGTATTCACTGACAACCATGCACTTAGTTTCTTGAATGGGCAGGAAAAATTGAACCAAAGGCACGTGAAGTGGGTTGAATACCTACAAGTATACATTTTCTCCATAAAGCACAAGAAGGGTCAAGGAAACAAAGTTGCAGATTCCCTTAGTACAAGGATCATGATGGCTCAAGAAGTTCAATTGAAAAGTGTGGGCATATAATCTCTTAAAGGTATGTATAAGGAGGATGAAGATTTCAGGCTGCTTTTGATTTTTGCTCTCAATTTTCAGAGGGTTTTCACAGTGAATATGTTGATTATGTTTTGGAAGATGGTCTATTGTTTAAAGGGGCTCAATTGTGCATACCCAAGTGCTTGATGAGGGAGTCTTGGAGGGCACTTTGGACTTGAAAAAAACTTGGAGCAGGTTAGGAGGTTTTATTTTTGGTCTAAAATGCAAGTGGATGTAAAGAAATTTGTGGAAACTTGCACCATATGTCAAAGAGAAAAAGGAGCTACTTCAAATTTCGGTCTTTATGAACCTCTACCAATCCAAAATAGAACTTGGGGGAGCATAAGTATGGATTTTTTATTAGGACCTCCTAAGACACAAAGGGGAGTTGATAGTGTGTTTGTAGTGGTTGATAGATTCAGCAAAATGGCCCATTTTATTCCTTGCAACTGCACTAGTGATGCTTCTAACATTGCAGGTATGTTTTTCAAGGAAGTTGTGAGAATGCATGGCATTCCTATGAGCATTGTATCAAATAGGGACTCCAAGTTCATATGTCATTTTTTAGAGAACCTTATGGAGAAAGTTAGGAACTAATTTGTAATAGAGTTCTTCCTACCATCCTCAAATGGATGGAAAAATATAGGTGGTCAATAGATCATTGGGTAACTTGTTGAGATGTTTAGTAAAAGAGCATGGTCTTCAATGGGATTTGGTGCTTCCCCAAGCAGAATATGATTTTAATGATTCCATAAATAGGAGCATAGGAAAAATTCACTTTGAGTTGGTGTATGGAATGAACCCAAGGGGAATCTTTGAATTGAGAGATTGGAAGGGAATGGAGAAGAGGAGTGCAAAAGGAGAGGAGTTTTCCATTGCCAGGAAATACATTCATGATCAAGTGAAGGAGAATCTCAAGAAGAGTTTGGAAAAATACAAAGAGAGGGCAGATTTGAAAAGGAGAAATGTTCAATATAAGGTGGGAGATTTGGTTTTTGCATATTTGAAGAAGGATAGGTTACCTAAGGGAAGATATACAAAACTCCAAATGAAGAAAATAGGCCCTTGCAAGATAATTCACAAATTTGGGAAAAATGCCTATGAGATAGCACTCCCTCCTAGAGTGGCTATCTCTCCCATATTTAATATTGCTGACTTGTACCCCTTTAAGGGATCTTTGGAGGCAGGTGCAGGTATAGAAGCTGATGAAGATTGGGTATAGGACCTTCCACCATCTGAACCTTTGAAACTTGAATCTATCCTAGACACTAAGGAGGTGAAAATGACAAGAAAGAAGGTATATAATGAATATTTGGTTAAATGGAAGGGTCTTCCACCTAAAGATGCAACTTGGATGAGTGAAGAGGATATCAAATAGAATGGCACTTCTCTACAACAACTGACCTCAGGTGGTACTTGAGATTCTTTCCACCCTAGGTGTATGGTGCAAGGGAACCTTGGGGTTCTTATGTGCCTCAATGAGGCTTTCTCTCAAATTGTGTTTGGTTTTTCAAAGTGATCATGAATCCTAATGTAATAAGGTCTAATGGACCATTTGTGGTGTTTTACGATGGTTTGTAATAGGTCTCAAATCACTATTGTAAACTTGGTGCATCTAGGCTTAAGAAAGATAAAAGTTGCCATGATGTAGCCAAGTATTAGGGATGATGTAATGTGTTGCTTTAAGGCATGATACGTGTGTCTAGGATCAATTTGCATTGAAATGGAGTCAATTTTAAGGCATTTGTGTCTATGTTGTTGTAAGTTGTCTTAAGTTGGAAACTTTTCCAAAACAGTTGTTATTAATCCTCCAGTGGCTCTCTAATTCAAAAAATAGTTGAGGGATGTTGGGAGGAGTTGGAAAAAGTTTATAATGCCTCCTTTTGGTTGAGGCATGGTTGTTGAATTTTTTTTGAAGATCTAATACAAGAACAAGCTCTGTTTCTCTGATTTTCTATGTTTTTCTCTACTAACTAGCTTGGTACGACCAGAAATCTCTTTGTACGGATATAAGGCTAAAATGGATTGATAGAGGGATGAAATAGCTTCCAATTGGTGGTGATTTGGTGCAATTTCATCTAGTATTGAGGAAGTTATAGGCATTTTTCTGGAAGTGGTCTAAAATCCTCAAAAACTAGGGTTTTGTGAGAAAAATGTTTGTATCTTCCATTTCCACCATGTACAAAAGCTAAATCTAGGTGGAATGGAAGGTTTTTATGTGTGATTTTATTTTTCAAGAAGGTTTCAGAGGAATACATGGAGTTTGGAGAGAGATCTTTGATGTCCTAGGCCTAGCATCACTATGTGACAGTCCTAGTATTGGTGCAAAAGTCTGATTTTTGCTAGTTTGTGAGTTTTTTTGCAACAACGGTGTTTGGGAAAGGTTGAAATGTGTTTTTAAATGTTGTAGGAATCTTGGTGATGGATTAGGGTTATTGGGGTGTGCCAAGGTACTCATATCCTTATGTTGTGCAGTCACATTAGGCCTCCTTGTAACTTTGGAGATTAGACCATTGTGGTTTACCTTTTTGCTGTCATGTCTTGGGGCTTTGAGGACCTAAAGGGGTCTATGTGAGGTGCCCAAAACCAATTTCATTTGTGTAGTTACAACCTTTAAGAATTTTTTGTTTTGACTGTCCTAGTTGGACAGGCTACAAGGAGTTCATAGGCCCGTTTTGGAGCGATGGATGAATGAGGGTTTCAAAATGTAGGGTTTTGTTGAGTTGTCATGTCTTATCATGATAGATGTGTTCCAAGAATTCTCAAGTCCCTTGGTTGTGTCTAGTTGTGAGAACCCTTGTTGAGTAGTTGGGTTGTCTCCAAGAGGGAATAGTGGAATTGAAGAGTCCACTTAGAGTATTTGAGAGAAGCTAAACAAAGGAGTTGTTTGTCATTAAAGTTTGGTCTTCCCCTACCCACTCTACATTAGAAATATCCAAAAAAAATGTGGAACCCATTCAAATATATAAACCCTTATTACTGTGCAATCAGAGAAGGTATACCAATCTCCCCAATTGTGATTCAATTTTCCCTTTGGGTTACTCTCCTTTGGTCTCAAAAATATCTGCACTTCAGGGGATAATTGTGATCATATGAATAGCCTAGCAACTTCATTAGTGGTTTAACCAAATATTCTTCAAAATATAAGTAATGTGACCTATCACACCAACTATCCCATAGTGCAGTCCACATCTACACAGGTTGAAATTTTCCATCTTCATCTGTGTCTTTGATTCTTAATTCTTCACCCCACACATTTCTAACATGACCTTCATACAAAAGTAAATGCATCAACAAGGAATAATGTTTGAAATCTATACAATTATTGTTTTTTTTATCCTTTCAAGCCCTTGATTTAGGGCATTCACCAAATAGTTTGCATAGTCAGATGACCTAGCATCTTTTCTTTCTATATTAGTTGCTACAACCATTGGTGCAATAGAAATAAGTGGTGGAACCTCAATTCCCAAGACTTGACCAGCTGAGTAGTAGGTATATTGGAAGCACTCTTCGAACAAATCTATATGAAATGGAGGGTTTTCATTACTCATTCTTAGGTCTGTGAAAAGGTAGCTTCCATCTCCTGTAACTAGTATCCATGCAACATCATTCTATAAAAAATTCTCTAATGGTGAATGGAAAGTTCATGGGACCTTCTAACTAAAACACATTAGAGATTAGGTCCTGGGAAATAACATGCATATCAGCCCCATTTGTTTATTGGATAGTTCTCTTCTTAGGATTATACCAACTGGCCAGGGATTTCATTAATTCTACGTTGAAAACATGTTTGGCACCACAAGTATTCCTAAATTCAATCTCCACAGGTTACAGACTGGTTGAAACCTGAATTTCTTTCTGTAATGATACATAAAAATCTCATAACCTTGGTGTGGTGTCCAAACATCCCCCAAACCCCTATGCTTGTCTAACAATTTACTTGTTTGAACACTTCTTCTGGGTCGTGGCCCTAACTGCAGACATTGGTCTATCAGGTCTTGGTTTAGATTCCTCTTTTTAGTTTTTTTTTTTTTTCCTTGGGTTTTTTTGCACTTTCTTCCATTGCTAACTCTAAAAAAATGGAACTTTCTAGCTAAGAGTGGAGTATTTACATGAATTTTCGCTTCCCCTAGTTTCACTGCTTAAAAACTTCAAGCTTCGTCCCTTCTACTTCTTCCCTTAGCATAACCTTTCTAGTTTTTTCAATCGTATGATCAATTCATGGTACAATTTACTCTAGTTCTGGCTCATTAATATACCACTTGTTTCAATCTTGTCATCGGGGAGAGCATTTATGTTAAATATCCCAACGACGCTCTTCAATGTCACATCAACAAATAGTAATCATTCATCACCATATCGTTGGAACTTTGATTTTTTTTCCACCGATGGCCACCTTCTCCACTGATGAGAGTTCTTCTTTTGGTCTATCAGCAAGACATCAAAAATCACTACCCCGATGCATCCCAACTTCACCGATAAGTGTTATATCTTGATACTTCATGGTTATATCAGGCTATCAAGGAACCTTCATCATTCCTTCCACCGATGCACCCAAGATGCAACGATGTGATAATATTTGTTGCTTTCTATTAGCTCATTGGGGGAACTACTTTGGAAGTTAGCCCGATGGAAACATGTTACATCGATGTAAGGATATGGACTACCCTTATCAGGCTATTGGTGGGGAAGTAATGGGAGTTCCACCAATAGAGTATTATTAGGCTGATGGTCTCAAAAGGATTTCGATGGACTTCATGGGTGTGATTGTGTGAACCAAGATTCCCAACCTGCACAAACACAAGAGACAAACACTATACTAGATCAAATGCAAGGTTTGTATAATGATTCCCCAAGAAATCCATTCAAATTGCAATAAAAAGGAACAAAATGAAGAACATAAACAAGCATAAACAAAAGATAGTAAATCCTATTTAAATGCAATGCAAACTCTTGATCTCTTGGGGGAGTTGGTGCCAATTTGATGAGGAAATTGGCCCTTTCCTAACTCCTATGTAAACTTTGTTGATTGATGATGAAGAGTGATCCACTTTGATGAAGATTGATGAATGCTCCAAGATAACATTTGCATAACCTAGCTATAAAAATCAATGAGATGGATGAAGATTGCTATGAATTTGAGTATAGTAAGTTTACTCAAGTTGTGGATGCTCAAATGAGGAATGGAGCCTCTTATTTATAGAATGAAAAGTTGGAATAATGTCCAAAAGAGAGAAATGTGGGACTAAGAATCAACCAATGGAAAGATGCTACTTGTCAACATGTGAGTGGATGAAGGATGTGCAAGTTTTGAAGAATGTGTCAATAAATGCAATTAGGCGGAATTTGAAATTGTTGAAATGACATGTAAGAGGGAAAGAAAAATGCATTGAATGCCACTTTGCTCAAGGAAAAATGACTTATTAGGTGGATTAAATGCCTTGTTGGAAGGAAAAAGTCCACTTGGATTTTGAATTCAAATTTGAGGAATATTCCTTTATTATGCCTTTTGAGAGAAAATAGAGATTTAATAAATGAATTAAATTTATTTTCATGTGAAAGTTGCAAAAGCTAGAGGATGGGACATGGATTAGGATTAAATTAATTAAGGGTTAATTAATTTAACGAGGATTAAAATAATGTGACATATTGATTTAGATTTATGGGTTTATTTAAATCAAATATGAGAAGAATATGATAAAAGGATTAATTAAATAAATATTTTTGATTTACTTAACTAAGGAGATGAAGTTAGATTAAATCAAATAAGGTTTTAATTTATTTAATTTAATGAGATATACTTTAGGGATTTAATCAAATAAAATTGATTATTTCATTAAATAGGGATAATTAGATTAGACTGATTGATTTAATTAACAAGAAAAAATGGCTTAATCAGATAAATGATATATTTAATTAAGAGAGGAAGATTGATGAATTTAATCAAATAAGGTTATTCAATTAAATGGTTAGACTGAGGGATGATTTAGGATGGAATGGTGTTAGTAGTTAGGATCAGATGTGCAATGTCAATTAGTACATTTTCCATTTCTACATTTTTCTCCTCTTTGAAGCAATGTACTCGTTGCATTGGTTCAAAGAATAATCTTACCACGGTCAAATTTAAAAAAAATTATGATTTTTCTGATGCCCCACTGTTGCCCCAGTGAGAAGAATTATGTTGGTATACTGCCCCCTCGAGAGATCGAGCGGAAATGCTAATTTTCGATGGATATCACGATAAAATGTGAGAGGAGCGGTTCTACTGATCATAGGACGAAAGATAATTCTTTAGAAAGATCAGATATTTGATGTAGACAATTTTGATGATGTATAGACAGTGATCGGCCATGGGTAGCCTCATGTATATTTTGATATATTACACACACTTGATCATGATTTGTACCATGACAGTTACATTATTGATGATATAAATGAGATGATTATGATGATGCATGGATGATATGGATGCACATGATATGATATCATGATGCTTTTATGATTATGCAAATAGATGTTAAATGTATGGTTTATGAGATGTTTAGAATAACCAATCTATATTACGCAATGCATGTGAGATGATCAATGTTTCTATATGATATGATATGATATGCATATGGTTTGTGGATGTAGGATGGATGCATTCATGATGATTTATGATTAACTATCATGGTACTATGTTAGTGTGAAAGGAAAGAGATAGAAGAAAATAAGAGATTCCAACAAGACATGAGATGATGAAGATGATGATGATGATGATGATTACTTGCCGAGGAGTTGGGATTATCATAGGGATAATTACCTCATATTTGATAACACACATAGGTACCATGCATCAAGGTATTAAGAACCAAGATGGTGTTGTACCTAGTGCGATGGAATTTGACTCGACAAATAGATAGGAGCATTCTTGTTCACACCTGACATACATAAACTTTGTTAGGATGCACCTAACAAAGAAATTATTCGCCAAGTTATATTACAAGAATGTCCAACAAGCACAACAGACAAAAGATAATGATCAATGTCCCATTCCTTTCTCTCTAAATAATTTTGATTAGATATCATCGAGAGGTCATTGGAATGAGCACAATAAGATAAATCAAAGAGAAAAGTTCAAGAACACAAACAAGTCAATGTTCTTCATACCTCTAGCCAAGGGGATGTGTTTTGATTAGGATAAGTATCCAAAGTGATATCCAAGATGATGCCCATTTTCGGAACGATATATCCTAGGACATGCATTGTATAGGATGATGATGGGTTGATAAGTTGTTTAATAGGCTTTTCATATAAGGTTGACTGACATGTTTGAAAATGATCAAGAGTTTGATTTTGCATTTAAAGGTTTGTTGTTTCAATTTTGATTTTACGTTTGAAGTTTGCTTTTGATGATTGTTGTACTTGTTTCTATTTGTGTTGCCAAAGGATGAAGGTGACGATTGTTTTATTATGGATGATTGATTATTGCGGGTGATTGTGAAATGAGATGGATGGATTTTTCAAATATTTGGATGTTTTTGATGTTTTTGAAATGTTTTGAGGCTATTTTTGGTATTTTTGGGTTATTTGATTTTTTTTGGATTTTGTATCTTAGGGGCTGATCAAAGGTTAGCCTTGCCTATGTTTAAGCTCAGAGATGACGTAGTTTGGATC
Organism: Sequoia sempervirens; assembly: GCA_007258455.2. NCBI lineage: Eukaryota > Viridiplantae > Streptophyta > Pinopsida > Cupressales > Cupressaceae > Sequoia > Sequoia sempervirens. The sequence goes on from VDFB02373365.1 coordinate 230,281,783, forward strand.
TAGTGTTTTTGATGCTTTTCTAACTTTTTGAGTGTTTTTGGATTTCTACATGATTTTGACGATTTGGATATGGATATACATGATGATATTAGTGTTCTGTTTGGGATTTTGTTGAAAATAAAGCTAGGGTTGATTGATCGGATTAATGGATTGATGATGATAACATTGTTACGGATACACAACAATGCAAGGATAGTGTGAAGCAACACAAGGATTAGGATGGATATCGCAAGATGATGAGTGATTGATTGGATTTGATTGATCAGGATTTTGAAGCTTGATTTGGAACAATTTTTTTTTGAATGATTCGATGCAACTGATATTGATTGTTTGGATTGATGTTCAATGAAAGATGAATATTGATAAGGAATGCCTTCTCGTCAAAATATACCATGGACTAGTGATTTGGATTTTGGCTCACAAATGCTTTGACCAATTTTATTTTATGTTTTCCAATGTTCGGATCACCACATAAGTGGGAGGATATAGTTCAATACTTATTCCTGAATCAAGATGTAAATATCTACCCCCAGTGTCTAGCAATGTATGGAATATCATGGATGGATGCTTGGATAGGTGTATGGATGGAGGGATATGGATTATATTGCGATAAGATAAGGTGTTTGAATAGGGTATGCTCATTTTGATAATTCTTCATGCTTTAGATAATGTTGGGTACAATAGGATCAATGAAAATTACCCATGTCAAGATGTTTACCATAAGCAAGTGTAAAGTGTACACCAAACTTTGTCAAGATCAAGATTACTTGGAATATGGATGGAGATGGATGAAAATGGATTGGATAAATGGTTCATAGATGAATGGATTTATTATGGATGGGATGAGATGCTTCTACTTGAAATGGTGTACATAGATGCTTGATTCTACACACGACTCCTATTTGCTAGGTTTTCATTATGGTACCTTCCCAAAGCACCACCATAGTGGTTTTCACTAGAGGACAATTATTTTCTTTACTATTTTCAATCCTTTTTCTAATTTTTTTGGATTTTTATATTTTTAGATTTTTTTGGTTTTTTTGAAAGATTTTAAGCTCATGTTGAATCACCTTGCGGTGTTGATGTAGATGCTTCTATCATAATGTGCCATTGATATCCTACTTGAAGAAGCTACTTTGCAAAGATACATGCACTTGAATGCAAATTTTGAGATTCATGATTTTCTTTATTGATACCATAGTTAACTCTGTCTCTATGCGCACATTGCAATAGAGTGCCTTCTAAATCCTCATGATGAAGGGTCGCTGCCAATACATGGTCAATGTGAGAATCAAATATCATGTGTGGAGGCATGGATGGAGTGTGTTTAGGGATAGAAGATGGATTGGTTGACAGCTTGGAACTTTTGACTTTCTAAAATTGGGAAGATGAGCAATGATGGGTGGATACAAAAGTGTATGTGGAATTATGGCCTACAACTTGATATACTTTGTATGTTGCTTGAGAAGCCCGATTTTTCCTTTGTGGTCATCTTTGTTGGATACTTTTCCCCTTTTTATTTTTCCCCATAGTTTCTTTGACTAATGGAGTTTGATAGGGATAATTTTTCTTTGTATTTTTTGGTATCCATGTGTATTTGATTTGTCCATTATACTTCCTTGCTTCTTCTTCTTTGATAACATTCCTTGTGCTTTTATTCAAATCTTTATTTTGACGTTGGTCCCAATTTGTGGATAAGGTGATCGATGGATGAAGATTCATGACATGGCTAGTTGTAGTATTAGCATCGGTTTCATCATAAGGATTCTTCGCACTCCCTATGTTGGCATTTTCCTGAGACATAGTTTCCCCCAGCATGGTGGTAGTGGCACCTTCCTTCCTTGATTCTACTTTTTTTGAGATGTCTTGCTCAGTAAGCATTCTCTGATAAATGTCTACTATAGATGATGTTATTTCAATTTGTTGCTCTACTGACTCCAGAATGTCTTGTTCTATCTGGCCCATTTCTTTGAGTGGATAATGTTGGATATGTTCATACATGATGTCCTCAGTTTGAATTTGTGATATATTTGATCTTGATGTTGACAACTCATCCTAACTGTAGGAATCAATAATCTACTCTTTTTGTGTAATAATGTTAGGAGTAAAGGAATCCTATTCTGAATGAAGATCATCTACGTGTCCATCCACATAAAGCATCTCATGGGTAGATGGAGGAGTATGTGATATGTGGATATGATCATCTTGTATAGATAGGAGAGTATCCATTAGATTATTATAATAACTTGGGGATACAAATTCTTGATCTTGAACAATTTCGGAATTGCTTTCAACATGCTTTGGATCAAGTTCTTGACATGGGTCAATTTCAAAGGATGGATTGCTTACAAAGGGTTCTTGGATATCTTCATTAGGCATAGGAAGTGGCTCAATATCCTCTTGATCTTTGAGTGAATTGGGATCAAGTGTTGAGTTGAATATTCCTTCAATATCAACAATCATGAGGTCGAAGGATGTCAATATGTCTTGGAAGGACCATTGTTAGACTTTGGTGAGAGATGTTGATCATGCTTTAGAATAAATTCTTGAGATATTCCCTCTAACTCATTAGGTGATGTAGAGACATTTTCAACATGATCATTGGTTGATGGATTGTTGATTACAAGATCAAATAATGTTAACACTCCTTGAAATAGATTATTGTCGGATATTGTTGAGGGGTTCTTATCATGATCAAAAAGTGACTCTTGATGTATTTTGATTTGATATTTGTATGAGATAGAAACATCTTCCATGTGTTCGTTGATGGATAGGTTTTGATCATGTGATCATTGACTTGGATCGATACATGGAGTCATTAACATTTTGTTAGGATTTTGAACAAAATTTTCTTTCTAGGCTTGGTATTGGGATTGAACTTGCACTTGTGCTTGAGCCTGGGCTTGTTCTTGTTGGGATTGTAGTCTGGCTTGGGAAACTTGAGTAGCTTGTGCAACTTGCTAAGTAGCTAGTTGTACAACTTGTCAGTTTTGGTTTTGTTGGAGTGCCTTCTGATAAGTAGCCTGTTGAGTGGCTTGCAACGTAATGTTGTATTGGTTTGATGTGTTTGGTTTAGGTGGTGGTGGTGATAGAGGTGGGTTTAGAATAGTGCTTGTTGTGGCAATAAGAGGTACTATCATATTGATGATTGGGATTTGTGTGGTGGATTGTGTGATCGATATGGTTAGTCCTTGAGAAACCATGTTTCGAGGGATGATAGATGATGTGTTGGTTGCTTGTGCTATGGGGATGATCGCCATCTGTTGTTGTGATATCGATGGTAAGAGGGGAGGATTTGGTATGATGCCTTGATTGATGGTTGGGGGGATGTTTTGGATGAGTGGTGGTAGTGAAGGTAGCCAAAAACCAAGAGGTAATACGAATGTTAATGGAAAGGGTGGGAGTGGTGGGAAAGTGAGTGGCATGCTCCCTTGGGGAAATGATTATGTTTGATAAAAAATGCCCCCTAGTCCAAATAAGTCACCTTCTCCTTGTGAGGTTGTAGGGAGAGAGGTTTGAGGGGTTGCGTGAAATGATGATGATGGGTCATTAGGATTATGAAAAGTGAGGGGGACATATGGGTGTGATGGATTTTGAAGAACATTCATGTGATTTGCAAAAATATCTATCGAAAAGTTTACCAAGTGTGGATTCAAGAAGTTCATGCTTGGTATAGTTGTACTTGGTATATTCTCATTTGGCATGTATTTATTTTGTGGGATAATGTTTTTTTGTTGAAGACTCATCCATTGAGTATTTGGTTGATATATTTGTAATTTTGGACTTGGATTTAAATCTACTATCAAAAAAGATGCTCCAAGCTTTAGATTGGGTATACTCACATTTGTTGTGCCATTGAGGTTTGTAGGACATAATGATCCCATGTATGGATTGTATAAATGTGAGTTTTGAAAATCCATTGGTTTTGTAAGGTCTTGATAGTTTGGTTGACTTGGATTACTCATGATGTATGGATCAAGTTTATATTCCATGTTCTTCTTGTGTTTTGACATTGTTGCAAAAGTGACATCTAAGGTGTTTAGGACCAATGATGAGATGAAGGATGAATAGAGTGAATGATATGGGTGTTGAACTTTTAGGAACCTTGGAGGGATACTAGACTTTAGGACTTTAGGATTTTGGATTTGATTTGGATTTTGATTTTTATTTTTATTTTTGGATTTGGATTTGATAATGAACTCATAAACTCCAAGAGGTTAGATGTTTTCTTGGAATGAATTTTTCCACAAGGTGATAATTTAACTAAGCGTATGAAGAAGGATTCATCTACACATACCTAGTAAAACAAGATGATTTTGTTTTGATTTCAAGAGGATTTTTCCAAAAGTCTAGTATGAATGATTTTTCCAATGGCTCAAAAGTTGTTTGTGAGATGGGATTTGATTGAGGTTTGAGATTGATGAAATGATTGGTTATTTTGACCCTGAATGAAACTAAGAAGAACTTTGTTTACAAGACCAAGGTTTTGAAGAACATGCTTTTCCCTAAGAGTAATTCAAACCAAAAGATCAATGTTTTCTCAAAAGACCATAAGACAAAAGATAAACAAGCACATGTGTGGGGTTCAATTGATTTCATCTTGATTAATGAATTGATTTTACCACAAACACTGTCTTCGTTAAGTTTTAAATTGAATGTCTATGTCTCAATTAATTTTCATCCCACAAGGTCCATTATGTAGGAATCAAGAGAATCAAGGTGATAGTTCCCTAATGTTGACTTTAGTGAGAGAAAATTGAGATAAAATTCAAATGCCTAGAAACCTCTAAGGATATGAATCCCAAGGGCAAGCAAGGGCATGCAAATTCATTCAAGGATATTTGCTTCTCCTAAAGGGTTTGAGATTTGATTCTCATGTTAAATTTTTTTTTCCAAATGTTTTTGTACAATCAAAGTTTTTTGTAACCCAGAACAAGCACAATCCTATGGATATGAAAGACTATATTTGTTGAGTCCCCACTTGGACAAGTCTAGCTACGCTTATTTTTTAGCGAATGGTTAGATGCTTGAACCCACTTGCTCCCCTCCATGGCTCAACACTTATTTCAGGGCATCCAAGCATCAATACCCATGAATCTCTCATGGAATACTTTTCATCTCTACTAAAAACCATAAAAGTGTGGGGCAGCTTCAAAACGACCGTTCTTGCACCAACAAATAGATAGGGATTTTGGCCTTTCTACAACAAGTGTTTTAATTCGGACTGTCCATTTGTAGGAGTTGACCCAACATGGTGAGAGACCATTTTTTCTCTTCTCATCATAGCCAACCACGTGATACTGGTCTTTGTTCCAGCACCCACTTTTATGTCCTGGCTGGAAATACTCTTGGATTTAGAGTGTTACCGGTTGGGTCGTTCCCTTGGGTGAGTAATTTTTCCCACAAGGAAGGCCCTCTAAGATAAACAATAGCAAGCAAACATATTCATAGTTTGATCAACCTTCATTTAGAAAAAAAGGGAGAAAACATGTAATAGGTTGCACTCACACTCGCAAAGTTTGTTCAATTTTAAACCCAAATTGAAGTGTATGGGCAATTACTTTATCCCAACCTAAGACCATCAAAAAGCCTTTTGTTTCTCAAGATTGCCGTGAGGTGCAAGAGAAGTGCATACATCTTTTCAATGATGTTAGTTTGAGTAAGAAATCACAAAACAAAGTAGCACATGTTCTTTCTTTTTTTAATCCCACAAAGCAATAATGACTTCTTTTTATAGCACCAAATGAAGTGTGAGAATTTGCCTTGTTCAATTATTAGCCCCAAACAAAATCTAGTGAATTTGTGTCCTAAAATTCATTCTAAGCTCCTTTTGTAACAAGAATTTAAAGAGTTCTTTTTAGAGCCCAAAATGAAACTAGTAAGTCCTAAGCATGAAAGATAATAATTTTTTCCTTAAGAGGAATAGTGAATCCTCTAAGAGTGTTGAACAAACACTAGAGTGTTTAAAAACACTTGGTATCATGAAATGAGGTCATCATGCTTCTTTTCCTCTTCACCTTTGATCATTCCAACCTACAAGAAAATTAGTTAGGTTATGCAAAAAAAAGTAGAGGTCAAGAAAGCACAAAACATACCAAATAACTAGAATTTGATAAAAAACACGTGTTATAAATAAATTTTCACTTTCTAGTTCCCTCTAGTGGTACAATCCATGAAGGTGTCACAGTTTGAAATTACCAGTGGTTCTATATAGAGCCACTTACCAGTCAGCATCGCTCTATAGCCAAACTAGTGAGCATGAAGGCGTCGCTATTCTAGTTAGCAGTGCAGTTTAGATTTTGAAAAGATTCCAGTGAGCTGGAAAGATTTAGCGGTGCTGTTTGAAAATTTGATTTCTAGGCAGGAAGTATGGAGCGTCACAATTTGAAATTTGTAGTGGTGTGATATGGTGACGGTGAGTTCTTAGTGGTGCTAAACAACAACACCGAGCTTCTAGCAATGGAGTTTGTTGTACGCGTAAAAACAACAAAGGAAACACGAAATTTATTGAAAATTTGTGATTAGATTTTCAAGAGTGCCCTCCCCTAGCACCAATATGTGAAGCAAGATTCCAAACCTGCACAAACACAAGAGACAAACACTATATTAGATCAAATGCAAGGTTAGTATCATGATTCCCCAAGAAATCCATTCAAATTGCAATAAAAAGGAATGAATGGAAGAACATTAACAAGCATAAACAAAAGATAGTAAATCCTATTTAAATGCAATGCAAACTCTTGATCTCTTGGGGCAGTTGGTGTTAATTTGATGTGGAAATTGGCCCTTTCCCAACTCCTATGCAAGATTTATTGATTGATGATGAAGAGTGATCCATTTTGATGAAGATTGATGAATGCTCCAAGATAAAATCTGCATAACCTAGCTATAAAACTCAATGAGATGGATGAAGATTGCTATGAATTTGAGTATAGTAATTTTACTCAAGTTGTGGATGCTAAAATGAGGAATGAAGCCTCTTATTTATAGAATGAAAAGTTGGAAGAATGCCCAAAAGAGAGCAATGTGGGACTAAGAGTCAACCAATGGAAAGATGCCACTTGTCAACATGTGAATGGATGAAGTATGTGCAAGTTTTGAAGAATATGTCAATAATTGTAATTAGGTGGAATTTGAAATTGTTGAAATGACATGTAAGAGGGAAAGAAAAATGTATTGAATGCCACTTGGCTCAAGGAAAAAGGACTTATTAGGTGAAGTAAATTCCTTGTTGGAAGGACAAAGTCCACTTGGATTTTGAATTCAAATTTGAGGAATATTCCTTTATTATGCCCTTTGAGAGAAAATAGAGATTTAATAAATGAATTAAATCTATTTTCATGTGCAAGTTGCAAAAGCTAGAGGATGGGACATGGATTAGGATTAAATTAATTAATGGTTAATTAATTTAATGAGGATTAAAATGATGTGACATATTGATTTAGATTTATGGGTTTATTTAAATCAAATATGATAAGAATATGATAAAAGGATTAATTAAATAAATATTTTTGATTTACTTAACTAAGGAGATGAAGTTAGATTAAATCAAATAAGTTTTAATTTATTTAATTTAATGAGATGTACTTTAGGGATTTAATCAAATAAAATTGATTATTTCATTAAATAGGGATAATTAGATTAGACTAATTGATTTAATTAATAAGAAAGAATGGCTTAATCAGATAAATGATTTATTTAATTAAGAGAGGAAGATTGATGAATTTAATCAAATAAGGGCATTTGATTAAATGGTTAGACCGAGGGATGATATAGGATGAAATGGTGTTAGTAGTCGGGATTAGATGTGCAATGTCAATCAATACATTTTCCATGTCTATAGATTGCTCGGGTATGATGAATTTTACACAAACCTCAAAAACTTATGTAGATCATGAAATTGAGTCTAGTGAAATACTGTAAGGACTAAGTAATAAATGGATAGAGGCTGATGGAAATATGTGGAATTTTTTATTCCTAATAGAGTGTTGGCTAGTAATATCCTTTATTCAGAATCTTCAATTTTGTCCTCTTAGCTGCAAAATGTCCTCCACATGGTTTGTTGTGGCATGCATGAAAAATATCATATGTATCATCTTCCCTCACACATATCCTTATGACATGGTCTAGTCCAATATAAAACAAACATCCTACAATCCATGAAAAATGGAACGATTTTTCAATGAGCACCTTTGTCTCTTTTGGAGAGAAGTGAGGAGGATCTCTCCTTGTGACTAGATAGTTAGCTTTGTCAGCATACCAAGGTGTTTGCATATTGATGGAAAATAAGTGCTCATCAGGGAAAGAGTAATCTATGACCTGATTATCTTTTGATATAGTCAACCTTGAAAGAAATTATGCAACAACATTGGCCTTCCCTAGTTTATCTACAATGGTTATGTCAAACTCCTGCATCAGCAATAACCATCTTGCTAACCTACTTGATATCAAAGGTTTATTCATGAGATACCTAATGGTTGCATGATCTATGTGCACAAAGATTTGGTAACCTGTTATGTAGTTCCTAAATTTTTTGAGGGCATAGATTATTGCGAACATTTCTTTTTATGTCATTGTATAATTGAATTTAGCTCCTTGCAAGTTTTTGCTGACAAAATAAATAGCATTTTCAATAGCTCCTTCTTTCTGCCCTAAGACTACTCCTATGGTATATTCTAATGCATCTGTATAGATGTGGAAAGGAAGCTCCCAATAGGACATTTGAATACAAGAGCATGAATCAAAGCTTCCTTCAAATCCAAAAATGCCTTGTCACAATCTACAGTCCACTGAAACTCAACATCTTTAGTGAGAAGAGTATACAATGGCGATGCTATTTTTCTTAAATCCATGATGAAATTCCTATAGTAGTCGGCATGGCCCAAGAAACTCCTAACATCTTTCTGTTTTGTAGGTGTAGGAAAATTTTTTATCACCTCAATCTTTGTAGGATCTACTTGAATTCCTTTGTGAGAGATGTAGTGGCCAAGGACTACACCTTCTTGCATCATCATGAAGCACTTTTCACTATTTAGAGATAGATTTTGTTCCTCACATCTCTTTAAGACTCTCCTAATATTCTCTAATGCTTCATTAAAATTAGTACCATAGGTGGTAAAATCATCCATATAAATTTCAATGCAATCTTGAGAGATGTCTGCAAATATGCTAATGACTGCCCTCTGAAAAGTTGTAGGTGCATTGCATAGGCCAAATGGAAGTACTGAGTAGGAATAGGTCCCCCATGAACATGAAAATGTGGTCTTCTCCTAGTCCTGAGGTGCAATTTGGATCTGGTTATACCCATTGAATCCATCTAGAAAAGAAAATTACTGCTTTCCTGCAAGTGAGTCCAAAACTTGATCTATGAAAGGTAAGGGAAAATATCTTTTTTGGTGGTAGCATTGAGTTCTCTTTAATCAACACAAACTTTCCACTTCCCTCCCTTTTAGGGCATAATCACCAATGGTGACACCCACTGGCTATCTTAAATGGGGTAGATGAATCCTGCATCCAACAATTTCTATAGTTCTCCTTTTACAATTTCTCTTAGTGTAGGGTTAATTCTTCTTTGTGGCTGCCTCACTGGTTTACAATCATCTCTGATGTAAATTCTATGAGTACAAAGATTAGCATCTAATTCCTTCATATCATGATAGTCCCACACAAATGAATGCTGGTGGGTTCTCAATATGTTTGTCAATGACAACTGTTGTTCTTCACTCAATTTACTATTGATGTGCAGATATTTTCCTTTTGTCACTTGCACTTGTGTATTTATCTCTACCATAGTTATGCCACTAATGCTAGGTACCTTGAGTTCATGTGGCAGCAATGTATGATACATACCTATTGTTGTAGGAAGTTCTGCTGCAGGAAGAGTGGCTGCAGGAAGAGTAGGTAGAAGTGTCTTGACTAGGGCAACATAATGAGAGGATGATGCTTCCTCTACTTCACAATGATTCTAAATTATATTAGACAATACTTCATTTTCATCTTGAAGCTGCATGAAAGAGCTTCTACCTAACATCATAAGTTGTGCCACAAAATTAACTTAGCCTCTTCACCAACATGTGGCCATGTAGGATTATCTAGATTGTGGGATGGCTGAGTAGGAGGGTAGAGAACAAGATTTTTGGTGCTCTTTCCATAAAAAATGGTTATGTCTCTTTTCTTGCATCCAATATATGCATCTTTTGTTGCTAACCATGGTCTTCCTAAAATGATAGGGTACCTGCCTAGTGTGGATTTAAGAGAAATAATCATGAAATCTATTGGGTACTCCCATGAGTCCAGAGTTACCCCATGTTCCTCTACTATACCATCAGGTTTAACAGTTGAAATATTAGCAAGCTACAAGATAGTAGGAGTAGGTCTAATGCTTGCAACATTTAGTTGTTGTAGGATATCCTTGGTCATTACATTTATTGCTGCTCCCAAGTCAATTAGACCATTCTTTATCTGGATCCCATTTATGACATCTCCTACCACATGACTTCTTGGATCATTATATTTCGGAATAGTCACTCTCCCAAGCATGATGTCAGCTAGTTGTCCCACCACATCAATCGTAGTGGGGTATTTCTTCTTCCTTCCTAGTTTCTTAAGGCATGCTTCCTTGATTGCCTTGCCATATATTGGAACATCTTTTATGGCCTGAAATAGAGGTATCTAGACACATATATGCTTCAACTGATCTAAAATGTCAAAAGTTGTGTCCTCATTTTCTTCCTTTTCCTTCATAGTTTCCAACCTTTGAGGAAATGGGGGTGTTTGTGCAGTCTGCTTGACTGGGACTAGTTCAGGATTCTAAGGTGCACTGGGCTGAATGGTCATTTTTAGAGGCTCCTCTTCTTCCATAGGAAGCTCAGTGATAATGGGTGTGGAAGGAGTTGGAAAATTAGTTCCTGAATGCAAGTGGATGTCACTTACACTCACAACATATGCAGGGAATTGATTTGGATCACCAGAATATATTGGTTGCTATTATAGTTTGTTATTTGGGTTGGGTGTGGGTTGAGCTGGTAGCTTAGTAGGTTTAGTCGCATTTGAACTTGAGCTAATAGGAGGAGGCATTATAGTAGGTTGTTGGGGCTGAGAAGGTGGTTACATGTAGCTATTTGTCTGGTTTGGCCATTGTTGTCCTCCCCTCCATTGAAATGTTTGCTGCCAATTTCCTGGGGGTGGCTACCAATTTCCTTGAGACTACTACCAATTCCCTTGAGTTTTCTGCCACTGGGGTGGAGAATTTTGGTGATTGGGCTAGACATTTGAAGGGTTACTCCAAGGTTATGTTGGATATCCTCTATAGTTGGATGGATATGGGGGCTGCCATTGGTTACCAGATGAATAGGAATTGAAATATGGGCCAAGAAAAAGAGTGGATCTAGTGGCATACCTTGTCTTAGAGCCCATTGCCTCTTTTGTGCAACATAGTAGACTTGATCTTCTTCAACCTAGATTGGATTGAACTCAGGTGGAATCTACTTACTTTCAATATTAGCTACCATATTGCATCTACAATCCTTCTTCTTTTGTCTACAATGAGGGCAATACTCTGTCAATGTTGTCTCTACCTCCCCTTGTTTCTTCTTGGCCTGAATTGTATCTAGCTGAGTAGGTAGATTATTTATAATGTCTTGATTGAGGTCTGCCAGCAAGTGAGTAATCTCCATTCTTGAAACTCCACTGGTAGATGACTTACCCATAGAGGATTGGTAAGCTCTCCCTTTCTTTGAAGCTGCCCTAGAGTAGTTCTGGCATATCTTCTTGATATCCTCCCAAGGAACTTGGGAGATATCTCCTCCTCCCATCAGGTCCAAAGTGTTAGTGCAACTATCATTAATTCCTCTTAGGAAAATCAACTTTGTGATTCTTCATTAAGTGTATGGTGTGGATATTTCTACAAGCAAAACAAATATCTTGCAATGTAATCCTCTAGGCTCTCATCTTCCTTTTGATGTATCCTAAAAATATCATCTCTCATTTCACTGTCCCTACAATATTCCTTGTATTTCTCAAGGGACTTGGTATTCATGTCATCCCAAGTCTCCACAGTATTTCTGCCTAGGCTCATGAACCATCTTAATGTAGCTTCTTTCAAGGTGCTAGGAAGTAGATTAAGCCTATGGGCATCGGTGGTATAGTCATAACTCCTGTAGAGTATGTCAAACTCAAACAATAAAGTATTAGGAGATTGTGTGACAAGACCATAAAACCTAGGAAGGACTAAAGTAGGGATGTTTTTGAGGTTGTCAACTTCATTCTGATGGGAAATGGAAAAAGGAGAAGCTGGTTGGTTGGGTTTGTTTCTTTTTGTATCACCCATGCATTCTTGATGTAGTTCCAAAGCAAAGGGATTCTCAAGCTGATTTTGGTCTTCAGAGGAAATTCCAGAATTGGTCAGATCAGGAAATGCATCAGCAAAGGGGTTTGGCTCTTCTTCTTATTCTTCTCTTAGAAGGTTCAAATGATCAACTAGCTAGAATGGATCAGGATTTTTAGGAAGGAATCTCCCATGAGAATCTCTCCTCATTCCTCTATGCATACGGTATCAACCCACTATAAACCAACTCACACAAAGAATTGGAAAAATAATGGTGGATCATTACTCTCCTAAATGAGGGGTATACTAAGAACAAACTTCCAAAAATACTAGAGCAAGAAAAACTATCAACGACTCTAAATAACTCCCTAGTTTGACACCATCCTCGACAATGATGCCAAAAATGTTGGGCTCCTATAATGATCTAACAACTAAGACCTTACAGCTATGATTCAGAGATTGGACATCTAATATGAATAGCTATTTAAATCATCATGAAGGTGAATTTAGCTTGTCAACCTAGGAACATGAACTTGAAATGGGTCAACACAGTATGTGTACTAAGGATCAAAAGTATCCATATTCATTCTACAACTAAGAAAAACATAATGTTGAAGGTAAATTGCTTGGAAAGAAATAACATAAGTTTTGAGCATCAAGCAACAACTATACTAAGTTGAAATGCATGACATAAATGAAAATCTGAGCAAGTAAACAGGAAACTACTCTATCTACTTTGGCTGCAGGAATAGTCACATAATGGAATTCTAGTGGCTACAGGAATAGTCAGTGCCAAATTCTTAACTAATTACTTAAAAAAAAGTAATGACTAAGCTAAAGGACATAATTCTCACCAAGTGGGCCCCCCTTGGATTAGTATTCCCTAAGATAAATGTAAACTCAGATGCATGAACTTATAACTTCATTTTATTCATTGAAAAACAATAGTACAATGGAGCATCATAACTGTATTGCTTGAAAAAGTAAGAATGTGAGTACATCATTAGATTAAGCAACCCATTTTAAAGGAGCATTTGAGTCTTATTTATAGGGAGAAAATATACTAACTAATCACCTAGCAAGGAGGTCAACTTTAACATATTAGGATGCCACTTTAGGGAAAGCATGAAAAGTGGTGAGGCGGTTACGCATGCACAAAATCTGATCAGACATGCTTGCCTCAACCCAAATTTAGCACAACAGTAATGCCTATATTCACTCAATAGAAAATTAAGACCATTTACAAGATAGTTACAACTTCAATTTGAATGAGGAATATCCCACCATCGTGAGTCTTCCCTTTGTTGACATTTGAATGACCACCTTGTTGACCATTATGGTGAATGGCCATCTGACAAAATCTTCTTTAATTGTGTAGGTGGCTAATTATATATGTAGAACAATATTAGTATGCACAACAATTGCATATCTGTAACTATCTTAAAGTAGCATTCATTAATCCACATGTAAAATCAACACAGATAGCTCATATAGCATGCCAATGTCATTAAAAATTGTAAAAATAATCTTATTCCCAATGTCTATGGTTTTGAGGAAATATCATAAAAATATCAACATCCAATCATCAAAGTCTATGAAAACTATGGAAAATAGACAATAGAATTCTATCAAAATTGAGTCATAAACTGGACTCATCACTTCCTTGTCCATTTTTTAGAGCGTCGTGATCATATTTGATATTTTTTTGAAATCAAAAGAAAATACAATTTGTTCAGATTTTACATCTACACTTTTAGAATGTTTCAAGTTGGTCAACTTTGACCCACAATATCCCATGAAGAATGCAAAATGGAGGAGATCCATCTTGCACACATACTCAGTGTACGTAAATGATTTAATGTTTCCAGTGGTGGCTTCCCAGGATTTGATTTGATATTTTTTTCAAAGTGGTGTCTTGGTGAGCCTTAATTGGTTTTGAGTAGCTGTAGTTGCGGAAAAGTATGATTGAGAAACTTTGAAATTGAATATCTTGCACCTCGAGATCTCTTTTGTCAAACTATTTGTTGCACAGTATTCTTGGGTCAAATTTCTACATGCCTATTCATTTTCATGACTCCATGAGGTTGTTTGACTTGTTTTCTAGGGTGATTCCAGAGCTCACCAGGCCAGTTTTTACCATTGTGAAAATGTGTTAGAAAGTAGATTTTAATGGCAACCCAATTCATCTTTTCACCTTAGATGATTTCAAAGGAAATCTCAAGGTCAATTTGAACATGAAACTTGTTTCAAAATGAAAATATTTTTAGCTAGGCCCACATGGGGACCCAACATGCATCACACAGTTATGAGGTTCCCAAGATCAATTGGGATGCACTTAAGGTGGACAAGAAACATATCAAATGATTTGAGTATACTTGGAATCATGGAATTGAAAGTAGTGATTGCTTAAGGAAAAGGATACATTCAAGGCTACACTAAATGAATCAAATGCCCTTATGTTGACAATTCACTTGTAAATTATAATTATTTTGGAGATTTTCCTTCATGGTTGAGTGGAACCACAAGATTAAATTTGATAGGGAATTCATTTAATGTGAATTTATTTGAAAACATAGAAGAATCCTATCTTTAAAGAAGCTTGAAATGAAATAGATGAAATTGAAGTGATAATTTGGTTATTAATTGTGAAGGTGATGAAAATACATGTGCCTCAACCTTCTTTTTGAGTCCTGAAAAGAAGTGAGCAGCCATTGTGTAGCTTGAAAAAGTAGCTTTTCAACTAAGATGAACAGGAGGTCATTCAAGTATGCTTGGGTTCTTTCCAAACTCAAGGCTGAGCATGAATGTGGTATTACTATGGATACTACACTATGGAAGTTTGAGACCACTAGCATTGTGATGGATGCTCCTGGCCATCGTGATTTCATTTAGAACATGATTACTAGGACTTCCTAGGTTGATTGTGTAGTGTTGATTATTTCAACCACTGGAGTGCTAAGGCCAGACACAATTGTCACGTTTGGTCCAACTAGGCTGACCACTGAAGTTAAGTCTTTTGAAATGCATCATGAAGCTCTGCGCCATGAATGAGAGTGGAATGAGTTTGAATTGATCATTAGATGCACTTAAAATGGATAAAGGCCCATCGAATGATCTCTATGTGCATTAGCAACATGAAGCAGAGAATAGGAAATGGCTTGAACTAGAGATATAAATAATCAAAGTTGCTTAAATTGAATCTAATGCTAAGAACTCTTAAGTTGTTTTTTACATAGAAATTATAATTGTTCGCATCTTTATGTGATGAAGGAACACATCTTGAAGGATCTTAAACTGTGTGTAAAGCATTGGCAGAGGGATTTGAATTTTTTTTTGCATCAATGGGGGTGCCATTCCACATGCACAAGAGGTTGATACAACAAGAATTTAAACTTGAATAAAGAGAATTAATATTGGCATAGAGGTGAATGAAGAATGAGCCATCACCATCCTTGTTGTGAAAGTGGATCAAAATTGTTGGAGGAAATTGTATTTTCACTAGTCATGCCTAGCATACAACTGATAGTGATCAAATTGATATTACAAAGAAACATTTAGAAGCAATGTAGAGTGTTGACACAATGGTCAGGTAATGTTCATGTTGCTATGGCAGCCAACGTACCTGCAGAAAGTGGGTAATATGATACGGCAGAGGAATCTTGCACGTTAGTATATAAAGTAAGCCCCTATACGAAATGCTTTCATTTTAATGCCAAGCTCAAACATATTGTGAGCTTGAGCGTGTGTTTCAGATCTGAAGGATGGGTGTGCCTTTGTTGTTTATGATGTTGTAAGAGATGTTGAGAAAACTCTCAGGGCATTGAAAGGAAGGATTATTTATGGAGAAACCTCTTTTCAATGTTGTATGAGCAAGAAAAACTTTGCACTTGTTTCCTTCATACAAGGACAACCATTGTGCATTGCTATTGAAAATGTATCAAAATTGTTTGAGGAAATTCTCTTTGATGTAGTTATCAAGTTTGAGAAGCTACTGAAAGAATGACTTTGAAATGTTATGTTGGGTGCCATCGTGCTAGAGCCTAAAAGAGATTTAAATGCAGTTATATTACTTTAATGGGAAGACAAGGCCATATGCTGATCGATGCAAAGCCTCGTTCATGTCACCATAGCCAAAGAGGTGTAGAGCATGAACAAACAAAAGTTAGGGCAAAGCAAGTTGATCGATAGCTATCAAACAAGGAGAGATGCAACCAAATCCCGACTGTCAATCACAAGCCTCGCAAGGATGGGGATGACATCACAAAATGGGTTGTGAGGTGTGCAAGAAAGAGCCGTGTGGAAAGTGGGGCCCATGCAGAGTGAAAACCATAGGAAAATGAATGTTTCTTGATTAAATATTTGATTTAGAAACCTTTTCTCATAGTAAAAAATAAATCAAAATTGCATTGTGCTAGGCGGCAAAGTTTGGGGTAAAGTGAAATATAATGCACGAGTGAGTTTTTCAAGTTGCCCAATATAATTCTTAAATGTTTTCACTTTAAAGAACATTTTTTTTAATATAATGTGAAGGTAGAGGGCAGAAAAATGTCTTTGATAAGGCCCATATAAAATTTTCAAAAGCTTTACTATTTAAAAGCAATGCTTTTAAATATAAAGGAAATTTAAAGTTGGCTGTGAAGTGAAAATAAATAGCACGGGGGTTCATATTTTAATGTAAAGTGAAATAAAATAGTTTCTCTTTGCTATGTGAAAATCAAAAGAGGGCACAAGTAAAATATTCTCCTTGCCTGATAAAATGCAATATTTTAAATAACACGTGAAATGGCACAGTATAGTTTTATGAAGTGAATAAAATATTCACTATCTAGAGGGCATTATTTGCTAGGAAGTGAAAATGTAGCAAAACAAAAGAGAAAAATAGGCTTTCACGTGCAGAGCTACTTTTCAGCTGCAGAGGAGCAAAGGGAAAAATGGGTAAATGGCATGAATTTTTTCTTTCATAGAAAGGTGATTTTTTTTGTTGGAGAATCAAAGTGAATGAAGGAAAAATACAGAGGCAAAGTTTTTTATTGCAAAGGAAGAGAGAAGAGAGAGCATTTTCCGAGTTTCTTGTTGCAAATTAATGGAGGATGAAGCTTCCAGGTGTCTACAATGGATTAATTTTGGGGCTCTTCTTCCTTCTATATCTTCTCTTCTTTTCTCATTGTAAAGGGTTCTAAATTTTTGTATGGCTTGGGTAGATAGAGAAATGTTGAGTCTGAGTCATGAATTGGATACGTAATTGTAATGTTTCAATTTCATGAGTAAATATCAATCAGTTTGTGCAAATAGAGCATGATTTTCATCAAATTGTCTCCATATTTGTACACTTTGAGTCATATGAATTCAATATACAAAGTATGTTTGAATTTTTCATCTTAGTTTTTCTGATATTGTGTTGTTTGTTCATGGTTCTATTTCAAAGAAATGGTTAAATTACTTTGAGCAGATAATTGTGATTTCAAGTGTGGAGGTGTATCTGTAAGAAGAATTTGGATGAAAAAAAGAGTGGATCTATAGGTGTAAGGAATTAGCAGTTTTGAATCCACTAGTTGAAGTTTATTTGCTGATGATATTTTCTTTATAATTTTATATTTGACTCCATGGCCCAGAATTAGGCACTGATTTGTCATTCAACTAAATGCATTTTAGAAACAAATTATAAATTCAAAATCATTTTAATTCTTGTTGTTTGATTTGGGTTTAGTGTTGAGTTATGCTTCCCAATTGTTGAGTGAGTGTTGAGATACCAAAAATATAGCCAGATTTGAAGTTGTTAATATTTTCCTTGGTATACTTTAATTGGGAATTATCTGATTTAAAATGCAATGTTTGTGCATATTTGAAATAAGTCTTTAGGCATTGTTAAGGGAGATCACCCTTGGTCTTAAAAATCCATAAGTGTAGGAGATTTCAGTCTTCGACTGAATCTTGTCAATTGGCCAAATCCATCTTTAAGTCTAAGCATAAGAAACTGGCTATTCTTTAGGACTCATTCGATGTGTTGATTTGGAAACACCAAGAGATTGGTGACTCCGCTGGGGAGAAATTTGAGTCTCTAGTTACAGACTATTTAATTACAGAGTCATATTATTTTCTAATATGAATTTTTGGTTCAAATATTGAAGGAATTCAAACCTGGAGAAAGAAATTGTTGCAGTGAACCTAAAAGTTTCATGATTTGTGGTGCTCTTCTAGTGAAAGGAACTCAGAAGGAGATTTATCTCTGAAAGAGCTTCATACTACTTGAAGTTCAGTCCTCTCTGAAGAAAGGTGGAAAATCTATCAAAATAACCCAATGAAGATGTAAATACAGTTTTAGATCTACAATATTTCAAGTCAGGAAGAAGAATTTGCAGTAGCTGCAACATTTCTAGGTATTATTCACTTTTGGTTTTCAATAAATTTGTGTGTGAAAACCATATATGAAAATATTGATAAAATTTTGGTTCCCTATTAGGTGAAATAGCACTAAGAAAGGGAAATGATAGTAATATTGAGTCTACATACTTCTAAATTATAGCCTATGTATTATGAAGTATGCTTTTTATTTAAATATGCCCACTAAATAGTTCTTAAGTGTAGATGCATTTGAATTATGCATTGTGGTATTTTGAGGTCATGATGAAAGCTAGAAATAGGGAAGTGAATGATCAACTAAAGAGTTGATGTTTGAATTTTGAAAGAGGTGTATCAAAATGCACCAATGTATGCATCCTTGTATGGTTCCTAGTGCAACCATGGTTTGTTATCAGCCCCAACCATGTTGTCAAAGAAATTTCAACACTAAAAGACATAGAGCTATCAATTTTAGTGGTATTTTGGGTTACCCAAATATCATACCATCTAAAATTAGAGATAAGATACCAAAATTCTATGGTGATAAGTCTAAATCAGCAAGTGGGATTTTTCAAGAGTTTGTTGATGTGATGGATGACTATGAGGTAGATCATGAGGATGTGATCATAAGGCTATTTGTTCAGTCTCCAAGAGGAGATGCAAGAGATTGGTTCTCTTATTTTCCAATTTCCTCCATACATTCCTAGGATGAGTTTAAAGCAGTGTTCATAGAGAAATTTGGTGAAAGGATTGATCCCATTTTAGTGAGAGAAAAATTTATGAGCATTGAGAAAGAAGAAGATGAGCTATTCCTAGCTTTCAATCTCAAATTTTCAAATGCAATAAGGGATATTCCAAAAAATTCTAAGGCCAAATGATGTAGTATGTTTGGTTGTGTACTTAGGTGGATTTGATAAAAAATGAGTTATCTATTAAGGGATAAATATCTTGCAACATTGCATCAGGCATATCAAATTACCATGAATATTGAGAACAATCTGAAATATTCAATGATGAAAGGACACAGGGTTGTGAGTGTTGGTTATCCTAACACACCTCATGGAAATAGAATTCATGGATCAGATAAAATAAATGCTTGTCAAGATGGTAATGCTTATGTTGTTCTAATTTCTCCATCATCACAACATGTAGTTAACAGTGAACTCCAAGTTGAACATCAACACAATTTTAGCAATGTTGATCAAATATGTTTTGTTCAAGGATTGTCTAAAATGAAAAGACACAAAGGAGAATAACTATATGATTTGTTCTTGAGATTTTTGGATGCCTTGTTGGAAGTCCCAAAAAATTTCAAACCTAAGGATTCAATGTGCATTGATAAGTTTTGTGAAATCTATGAGTCTGGGTTGAGTACTTTTCCAAATGAGTTGAAGCCTCATAGTTTGGATCAAGTACTTGATTGGATAAAGATTGTTGAGGGAGCCTAACATAATTATGGACAAAATATGATGTCTCAAAATGAAGATATCAACTATCTTATTGAGAAAAATCAGAACAGGATACACAAAAATGGAAAGAGTATATCAAAAAATAAAGATCGATGTTGTATTGATGAGGATATTGATTGTAATCAGCTCACAATCAACACATGTGTAAATCTGTACAATAGTGATGAAGATGAAAAAACATGGTATGATGAAAAAATAGATATGCATGAAATTTCTTCCAATATCTTGGGTGATGAAGAATTAAAAGAGATGCAAGGTGTCATTCCATGTCATGTTTTGATCAAGGAAAATAATACAAGTGTTGTTGACATTTCATCACAAATCAGTGATCAAGACATTGAAGATAAAAGTTCAAGTACTCATTCTGCAAAACCTGAGCATGTCTTATGTAGTGATGAGGATTATAATGAAAGAAAAATTGATTGCTCTTCAGAGGACTATGAATGCTCCTGTGAGGATGATCTAGAGGTATTTTCTTCACCTAAAGAATGTAATGATATGAATATTCATGAAGTCACTTGTCCACAAGTGAATGATAAAACTACATTTAAGGCATACATGGGATGTAATTCAGGTTTTTCATCAATGGAGCATGTTAATTCTATGAAATATGAAGAATTTGAAGATAAGCATATGTGTGTTTAGTATGCTGATCCTGAATACTGTGTTAGAAATGATGAAGATGTTGATGAATGTGCTTATTTCCTTGCTTCCCATGATTGTATGTGTGAAGTAGATATGGAAATGTTAACTATGCATGAAGCGGATGATGATGTACACATTGATGAAAGAAAGGGTTCATTTTCGAATGATCAAGTTATGCATTATGATAAACAAATGGATCTCGGATTAGCATTATTACCCATTGATAATGTGTAACAATTTGATGAATTTTTAGATTGTGTTGACATTACAAAACTTCTTGATCCATGTATAGAGCAGCCAAATGATGCAAATCACAGTGGGTGTGATGTTAGTCAATATGAAATTGAATATGGTTGCTTCTTTTATGATCTTTCTCATCATCACATTATGAAAATGGACATGTCTATTTTGAATGAGTGCATTAGTGTGAAAGAAAATGAAGGTTCTAGATCTATTGCTAATGAAAAAAATTAGCTAACAGTGAATCTTTGGCACATAGGTCAATATGCTTATCAACTGAAAGTGCACATGAGGTTGCTAACACATATAAATGTATTTTTTCTGACCCTGTTAGTCCTGAAAGTGATAGCATTCAAAGTGATTTAGGTATTCATGTTGACATTGTGGAGAGTAATATTGAACATGCTATGAAAAATCAATGTGAAAATTTTGGCTTAGGGTTAAATTTTCAATCCTTTGAATCTTTATTTGAGACATTCCACATGGAATTGCATAGTGGGCTAAAGAATGAATTTGACATCATGTGTGAACCTAGGATGGAAAACATTGTTTATGCATTAGAGGTTGATGTTTTTTTTTTTAATACCCTTATTTGAATGTAGATGAAGGTGTTGTGGGTGTGGATAAATCTGATTTTTAGAATCTTGAAACACATGATATTTTTTTTGGGTTGTGTTGTTGGGATGATGAAAAAATGACATGTGATGCAATTCAGTTGAAGGAATTAAAAATGTGTGAGCATTCTTTTCTCAACACACAGGAGGACTGCACATTGTTTTTTCAGACATTACATCTTCTTTGAGCATGATCATTATGAGGGGGTTACTAAATGTGATAAGACCATTTTTTTCATGTGGTCTTGATCACTATCCTCCTATGTTACCACTTGATACAAAATAAAAAAATGAAGAGATTGGTAGTGATATGGTCTATGTGATTTGGTTACCATGTGATATCAAAGCTAAACAAGAAGCAAGTTTCCACTTGTGCAAAGGCAGCCTGATACTTGTGTTTACAAAAAATGAAGTCACTCATGTTGTTGTGGTGTGATAGAACCAAGAATGGATTGAGGGATATCAACTCCTTTAATAGATTGGTGTTTGAAAGGGGTAAGAATTGACTCCCCTTTTTCATTTGGTGGCTTGGGGTCACCAAATGAGGTTAAAGAAAGGGTTGAATAAAGGAGCGATTTTAGACCACCTAATGGAATCGACATTTGGTCTACTCCCTAGAGACCTGGATTCTTTCTACACCCATAGGGAGCATACATCCCCAGTTGGAGCTATTGGCGACATCTTCTAATTTTGTAAATTTGAAGTGCCTATATTGAAATTTTTTCCTTTGCACACTTAGATGTGCACTTGATAAATATGTTAAATAGGCGCATGACATCTAAGAGGGGGGGTGAATCAGTTGTCACACAATTCAAAATTAAAACTCAACACTTATTAATTCCACAACCACACTGTTTTGTTATTAAGAGCATGGAACACAAATAACATAAAGCAAATCAACACTATGAACACCAGATTTTTTACGTGGAAAACCCAATGAGGGAAAAACCATGGTGAGGGTTAACTCACAATATAAAAGATTATAAATATAATACAAAGGATCACTGCCCAAAAGAGGACTCATTGTCCAAGTACAAAGGCTCACTACCTACAAAAAGGGACTCACTGTCCATAGAAAAGGACTCATTGTCCAACAGGGAGGCTCACTACCTATAGATACAAAAGAGAACAAAAATATCCACCATAGAAATCAACACACATCTGCAGCTTGAATAAATATTGCAAAAAACTTGAGCTCACTACCTTTAGGACTCTGAAACAATGAAGAACTATTGTCTCAACTCACTCAAACACACTTTTTTTACTATGATTTGTGGATCACTTTCATCACTTTGCATCACACTGTCATACAACTCTTCACAATTCAACTTGCTTTTATACCATCCTCATCCTTAGAAACTTTCTTTAAGGTCAGCCACAAATACCTCATTTTATAAATTCAAAATAGGTCAGCAACTCAAAATTCTCATGGTGGAAAGGAATAAGAGTGGACCAATAAAAACATTTTTTAAGATAAAAAATAATATCTTGAAACAACCACACATTTCCTTAATTAAATTTTATTCTTCAAATGAAGTGTAAACACCATGTTGGCCAAACCTAATGAAAACACAAATGATCATTCATGTACACTCTTCTCAAAAAGAAGATGACACACAGATGCAACGTCATGCTTCCTTAAGCATGAGAATACATCCCAAAATATTCTAGATACATCCGCAACAAAACAACAAACTTGAATCACTAAACATCCTTCACCAGTCCATCTAGACTATATAAACTCACACTGAATTACTAAAACATGACTTCCGAATCACCAATTTTCAAGCCACTTTTCTAGAGAAGAGAAAAGACCTTCACAAGACATATTCTAGATCCACAGGATCTGAAATGAAATAGAGGAAAACTGTAGAGCAATACTATTTCTCCTAGTCCATAGAAGACCAACTTTACCAGAACAATTCACATACTAGTGAATGAAGCTTTCACATACCATCAAACCAGAAGATAAAACTCAAGAGATATCACCACTAAATCCCCATTATCAAACCTTCAGATCCGCACAAGCATAGGGTCAACAAAACAGAAATACAGAGCACATATCAGAGCACGTTCTAAACACATTCAACACTCTGACTTCTCTTCTTTATTAATTTTCTCAAAAGCACTTGGAAACTCATCAATACAACGCATCTGCATTAGCATAAAGATAGCTCCATGTACTCACAACATCTTAGAAGCATGTCAGCTATACATGTACAATCTGCAACATACTAAACTATGTTGACATCAATGACAACATTAATGGTAACACCACCAAACTAGCTCATACTTGCAACAATCTCCCCCTTTGTCATTGATGGAAACACATGATGTGAAAAACCATCAAAGACAACATCATCCTTCACAATACTAGGAGAACACCTTCTCTTCTTTTGCAACTATTTTTCACATAAATTTCTCTCCCCCTTTGACATCAATGGAAAAGATCAACAAATTTGATTACTCCCCCTTAGGAGTACACCTATACTGCAACAATGAAACCATTTCTACCCCCCTATAGAGTAGACCCATTTATTAGTGAAGATAAATAAAGAATCTATGAATTCATTGGATTGATGCACCTACATGTGAACTTAGTTTAGACGGCCAATGACCCCCAAAATCTCCCTAAGATGCTCAAAATTATCCTTAGGAAGAGACCTAGTGATTATGTTTGCAATTTGTTCCTTTGTTGTCACATACTCCAATCTAACTTCATTGTCAAACACTTTTTCTCTTATGAAATGATATTTGATAGATATGTGCTTCATTCTTGAATGCATAACCGGGTTCTTTGAAATTTTTATTGCACTTGTGTTGTCACAAAAAATATAAATAGGCTCATCACATACCACACCAATGTCCTTTAGAATTTGCTTCATCCGCAAAACTTGTGTGTAGCAGAATGCTACATCAATATATTCTTCCTCTACAGTGGATAAAGAAATCGATTCTTTCTTTTTACTCAACCATGAAACCAATCTTCTGCCAAGAAAGAAAGCACCACCAATGGTACTCTTTCAATCATCTACACATCTGGCCCAATCAACATTGGTATAATCACTCAAGGTGAAATCATCACTCTTAGGATACCATATTCCATAATCCAGTGTACCTTTAAGATTTCTAAATATCCTCTTTATAGCTATCACATGTGCTTGTCTAGGATTTGCTTGGAATCTGGCAACTAAACATACTGCATGTATAATTTATGGTCTGATAGCAGTAAGGTACAATAGTCCGCCAATCATAGATCTATATTTTCTCTGATCAATATTAGCAGATTCATCATCTTTGCTTAGTTTACATTCGGTTACCATAGGAGTACAAACCAATCTGGAATCATCCATCCCATACTTTTTCAATAGTTCTTCTACATACTTAGATTGTGAAATGAATATCCCTTTATCAATTTGATTCACTTGTAGATCAAGGAAGAAATTCAATTCACCAATCATAGACATCTCAAATTCTTTTTGCACCTCTTCAAAAAACTTTTTACACATGCCTTCATTTCAAACAAAGATGATATCATCAACATAAACAACTACTATCAACATTTTTTTATCTTGTAATTTGAAGTAAAGATTGATGTCAACAGAACCTTTATTGAATCCTTTCTTTGTCACATATTTCTCTAGTCTTTCATACCAAGCTTTGGGAGTTTGCTTCAACCCATACAATTCCTTCTTCAACTTACATACCATGTTCAATTTTTCAGACAACTAAAACCCTTCAGGTTTCTCCATGTACACCTCTTCCTCCAACTCACCATTCAAAAATTTTAACTTAACATCCATCTGATACACTTTGAAGTCCTTGTGGGCAGAAAAAGCCAAGAACATCCTGATAGCTTCCATTCTAGCCACAGGGGCAAATGTTTCTTCAAAATCTATACCTTCATCTTGTGAATATCCTTTGCATACTAGTCTTTCCTTATTTCTTACAAATTTTTTACTTTCATTCAGCTTATTCTGGAACACCCATTTTGAACTAATCAAATTTTTGTTCACATGCCTAGGGACTAGTTCCCATGTCTGATTCTTTTCTATCTAATGCAATTCTTCTTTCATAGCTCTCATCCATCTCTCATCTTCACATGCTTCAATTACAGATTTGTGTTCAATTTTAGATAATAGACACAATTTTACCTTAGCTGCAACTCTACTTCTTGTCTTCACACCTTCACTTTTATCTCCAATTATCTGATCCTCCGAATGATTCTTTTGAACATACATAGGAGTTCTGACAATAGATTCTTGCTCATTATCTTCTTCTCCTTCTTCTTCCACTTGTTTTTCTTTCTCTTCTTCTTCCTTCTTGTTCTCCTCAAGTACATGTCCACAAATAGGATCATTAGGTTCAACTTCACTTATCTCAATAGGTCTATGTATGTCTTTATCAACTTTCACATTAGCAGTTTCAATGATATTTCTTAATCTTTTGTTAAAGCATATGTATGCTTTGCTAGTAGTAGAGTATCCGAGAAAGATTCCTACATTACATCTAGCATCAAACTTTCCAATATTTCCATCATCTCCTTTAATATAACATTTGCTACCAAATACCTTGAAGTACTTCACAATAGGTGTCTTACTAATCCATAACTGAAAAGGTGTCTTGGTGTTGTTGTATCTGATCTGGACTCTGTTGAGAACATAAACAATAGTATGTTTTTCTTTTCTCCAGTACACATCTGATACATTTGATTCTTTCATCATGGTTCTAGCAGCTTCCTGTACAGTCCTATTTTTCCTTTCAACTACACCATTTTGCTGAAGGGTTCTCAGAGCATAAATATATCTCCTTATGCCATGTTGTTCACATAATGCATTAAATTCACCAAAAGTTAATTCTCCACCTCTATCAAATCTCAAACACTTGATTTTCAAATTTACTTCATTTTCCACTCTTTCTTTGAATACCTTAAACCTATACAAAGCCTGAGTCTTTTCTTTGAGAAAAGTAACCCATGTAATTTGAGTTTAATCATCAATAAGAAACATGAAATATCTATCACCATTCAAGCTCCCAGTCGTAGTTAGACCACAGAGATCAGTATGGATTAACTCCAACATTCTGGTAGTAGAGTACCCTTTCCCCTTAAAGTTGCATCTTGTCTGTTTCCCCAATTGACAACTTCTACAAATAACATTAGCAGGTCTTGTGATTCCATGTAGTCCTCGAACAATCTCCTTTGCACTGATCTTGACCAGGTTATCAAAATTTACATGTCCCATTCTCCGGTGCCATAACCAACTTTCACTGATTTGAGATACAAGACAATGACCATCAACTCCCTTCAGTTGGTAAACATTTCCATGAGTTCTTCTTCTAGCAGCAATCATATCTCCATTTCTAGATCCTTTTCTGATTTCACAGGTATTATTCTAAAACACAAGTTTAAAACCATTGCTACACATCTGACCAACACTCAAAAGGTTATTCTTCAAACCCTTTGTAGACACTTAAAAATGACCTAGGCCTGCAAGCTCTACTTTAACCACTTTTGTCCTAGCATAATTATGACATTTAATTATGTCCTTGGTTCACATTCGACTATTAATTAAATAATTCATAATTACTTAATTAATTTAGGTCCTTTTATTCTTCATGATTATTAAATAAATAAAGTTTATTTATTTATTAAATACGTCATTAATAATCTAAGTCTTCCTCTAATTAAATAAATTTCTAAATTTATTTAATCACCCTTCTTTAGTCATTTCTTTCTAATTATTAAATAAATAAGTTTTGTGTATTTATTTAATATGTCACTAACTGTCATAATTAAATGAATTGATTAATTTATTTAATTAATTAATCTTATCTTCTAAATTAAATAATTATCTTTAATTATTTAAATTAACAAAATTAATATTCCTCTCAATTTAAATAAATGAAATTATTTAAAATGTCATCACAATCTTAACTGACAATCCATTTTAGTAAATAATCTGAAAAAGATTATTTATTGTCTCACAAAATCCATATTTTGAGTTGATTTAATTCAAATTGGTAGCTTTCTTCCAAAAATCAAATAAAGCAAGCAGATTCTTGATTTTTCAAATTTGCTTTTTAGTCCACCTCTTATCTTTCTAATTTTTCAAATCTCATAAAGCAAGCTATCTTTATCTTCTTAATTTTGAAAATCTTTATTTTTGAAATTAGTTATCTCATCTTTTCTCCACCCCCGATCTGATTTTCTCAAATGACATCTTGACCGCTCACTTAAATATTTTTCCCTAACCCTGATTAGGGATTATCAAGTTAAATCTCATCCTCTGATTTTAGGTTTTTGTCAAAGGTTGATCTCATCCATCCATTCAAAATTGTGTTTTCTATAAAATGACAATTTTGCTCATAATTTAGAGACCACTTCATTAACATAGGCATTATAGTCATTTATCATTGGCATAGGAATAGGCATAATTTTACTTAAATCCTTCAAAACTTGCATAGGACAATGGCATAGTCAAATTTCTCACACACTCGATCTGAGGGCATCAATCATACGCTGCAATCTAGGAGGTGCTATGGGGGCGATTTATGGAAGCTTCGCGAATATGGTATAATCGTTTCGTTATTATTTGCTTTCTTTGTGCTTCATAACTTCTTTGGGTTTTATTATTGATCTAATCATTGCTAACCTCAAACCTTAGAAATTTACCCATTGACACATTTGGTGAACCTGACGTGAATCCTTTGATCTAGCTTTCCTTTTGCAGGTTTTATTGACCTTTTGTTGCAGATCTGTCAGTTTTTGGACAAAACCCCAAGTTTCACCAATTTCTTCATATATTCTATAGAGTTGTGAATTTTTTTACAAGATTTTTACAGAATCTTTTGCATCATCTCAAGAGGCTACAATAAAAAACTAGAGGGTTTATCATCAATTTTGTAGGAGTTATTGTGATTTTAATTTTTTTCATAAAATTAATTTTTTGGAAGCAAATCGATGAATTTTTTAGAAATTTTTACATTTTTTTAAATCTCTTTAAATTCTAATGGGGGTCTATGTTTTATAGACTTAATTTTAAGTTCAAATATAATGCAAAAAATTTGATCTTTGTGTTTTGTATGATTTTCACAAATCCATGTTTTTGGGTGCAAAACAAGGAATTTTTTTGACTTCTTTACATTTCTGGAAAACCCGCAGAAAATTAGTAGGAATCTCTTCTTTGAGTTTTTATTTTACAAATCAATAAAATCATCAAATAATAAAATCTAATTCGGCTATGTCAAAAACATGTATCTGAAATTGCAATTTTCTAATGAGCTTGTTTTTTTCTTTGGCTGCATTATAATATTATTTTTTGATCTTGTAGGTGATCATAGGGAGCTATAGTAGCAGCAATATCAGTCATATATAACATATTGGAAAGAAAAAACTTTCGAGTTTGCATAAACATACGTTTGTCGAAGACTAAAAATCAAAGAAACTCCTAACTTGTGGTTTGCAAGATCGAATGTCGAACAATGAAAACTAAACATTGTGCTTGTATTTTTCTAGATTAGTACACACTTCCTTTGGTGCATTAAAATGAATGTGTGCTTGATTCTATCTAAATGTGCTTGAAGGTGGTAGGTGATTATGCTCTCACCTTGTGAAAACTAGGTGATCAGAAAACCAGACCCACCTTATTTTTTGTGTCACCCTCATGATTTGGTATATCGAAGTATCCTCTCCCCTTGCCCATCCGTGCGATCCTGGGTGTATGAGAAATGGTTACTAACTCTAGAACTTGGGCCTATTCTGGTGGGAAAAAGTACTCACCCAAGAATGACTCAAACTGGTAGCACCCTAACACCGAGGGACTTCAAGCCGGTATACAAAAGTGGATTCTTCCAAGAATCACGAGTGTGGTTCCGACGAGATGGATCCGAAAGGGGACTCTCACTGCATGGAACATGCCCCACAAATGGAATGCCCGTATTAAACACCTCTTGTCTTAGTATCCAACCGTTCTATTGGCCGTTGTTTGATATAGTGCAGGGTACAGTATCATGCCCGAAGACACTCACTACTGATCCCCTTGAGTAGAAATAGCAATTCTTGGGAAGTCATTACCTAAAGAATCTGAATTTGGTGTGCTCAAATGACATTAATGAGCCAGGGAGGGGAGCCAATGCCACCAAAATTCTAAGCTATCCGCTCTTGAGAAGGAAAGGTGTTTATCACCAATCCGGGTTATATCGGTTGGCTATATCAAGTATACAAACCCTTGGCCTATTTTCCTTTTAGGATTGTACTTGTCTTCTGTGTGCTTGCTTACACCCAAAACATTATGCTTGTCAAGTGCTTGTTGGATTCCTCAAACATTATACACAATAGTCACAAATCTGGACACAAACAATTGACCTTAGACAACTCATACTTTTCAACAAAACATCAAAAAACAATCTCAGTCCTCATTTTGAACCTAGACTTTGCATTAATCATTTTAGTCCTTCATCAACATTATCGTCTTAGTCCACATTTGACACTTTGGCTTTGACAACATCATCATCTTGCATTAGTCATTTCCCTTAGACAGACGTCATTATCACTTTTCATTTAACAACATCATGACATCCACCACCTTATCTTCCCTTCACCAACATATTGATAGGCTTGCTAGTAAAGTTGAATACGAATTACTCTGTAGAGGTCAATACCAAGAAGTCTCAGACTTTACGAGACAATTCCTCCAAGCTGAAACTCAATGTCCTTCTTACCAACAACCTATCATCCTAGTCCTCTGCCCATCTACCCTCACCACCAAAACTCACTTAACACAAATCTTGCCATTAATTCACAACACACGTCCAGTTATCACCCTTATCCTAACTTTGACAAGGGAAAACAACTGTCCACTAGTCCACTCCAAGTCTCCACATCATATGCTAGTCCTTCACCTATCAATCCTATCAACATCTACATGCCCTATCAACCATCTATCAACTCATGTCAAGTCCCCACATCATACCATATTGATCTCGTCCAAGTATCCACATCCTATTTTAGTCAACCTTACACCAATGTAGTCCAAGACTCCATGTCATATCCGGTCCAAGTCTCCACATCATACCCTTGTCCTTCACATACTAGTCCAATGCAAGTACCCATGTCATATCCTAGTCCTTCACATACTAGTCCAGTCCAAGTCCCCACGTCCTATCCTAGTCCGTCATTCATTAATCATTTTCAAGTCATCTCCTCACAAGCCACATCTAGTCATGAAAATTCTATCATTACTTAAATTCAAATCCCATTTAATAAACTTGAGGATACATGTCAAAATGAAAGCCCAAAGCATGACATTATAACGTCACCCTCATGTCAAGAACAACGTAGTCCATCCCATGACCTTATTTTTGATTGTATCATCCACGACAACCCCATCTTTGACCAAGACCCTACCATTAACCAAGAAGTCCAAATCCATGACAACCCCATCTTCAACCAAGACCCTACCATTGGCCAAGAAGTCCAAAATGATCCACTCCCTGACCTTTACGCCATTCATGGTCAAACACTTGCCGACCTTATAAAGACCTCAACTATTGACACTTCCCACGATGAGACACTTGCCTCCATGGGACACATAGACGATATTCCTCTAGAACAAGAATCTTCCACTTGGGACATGCTTGCATATGATCAAGTTATAGCTAAATTCATTAGACTCTATGACACTAAACATAATGATGGCTTCAAAATTGCCTTGGAAGCACCAACAAAATCATTTGAACCTGACATGTCACATGATCAGACCAAAGATATCAGTCAAGAATATGTCCAACATGACAATGAAGCTAAGACACTTTATCAACTAGGGTCATCTATCATTGTTAGAGCAGGATTTCTTGCAGATGAAAATATTACAAGTGACAGTATCCACATACCTAATGATGGGTTAACCTCTTGTTTTCAAAACAACAAATACCCCATCGCAAATAGAATCTGTCAAAGCATGCAATATCAAGGCAAAGGACTAGGCATACACGAGCAAGGCATTCTAGAACCAATACAACTTCAAGAAAATTACAGACATCAAGGTCTTGGCTATTCCTCAGTTTGTAAATCAAACGATGTCAGTGGTACCTCCTCGATACTGGGGGAAACTTTGTTAGATACAAATGTCTAAGTGGAGTCCATGAGAAATCCTTGTCATAAGATTGCTTCCAACACCCCCTCCACCCACACCATGAACTGTCATTCCATCATAAATAAACCTTCCCTTTGGAACCAACAAAAACAAAAGTCTTACAAGTCAAAAGATCAAAATCAAATGTCAAAGGCCATTGAATCAAACAAAGGACAAGTGGAAAATGAAATTAAAATGGATCCCAAAGAAAGATGGATCAAACAAAGACACCAAGTCAAATACAAAAGTCAATCACAATGTGGAGCCACAAGACAAGAGGACTCCCACATATAACACATGTCCACCTCCTTCAAAATGGTCATCAATCAAGGCATATAAAAGTGTTGGTTCCAAACACCATCCCTCTAAAATATGTCATCCACCATCCCAAGTTTGGAAAATAAAAAGTCATTCATCCAAACGTCCAAACAATATTTCCATGTCTACCATCATTTTTCATAACCCTACATCTCGTCTAAAGTCCAATGATCCCACATCACAAATTTGTCACATCTTGGCAGCAACTCTTTACCGCAAGGACTCTCATGGCACTCTATCACGATGTGCGTATTCTGATAAGGCCAACTCTAGTATCAGAAAGGACCACAATGACATCGATTAGTTGTATACAAGCGCTACGATCCTGACAAGACAACTACTTTAGACAAGACATTATTGGCATATTATGGCACCAGTTTCTACATCGACACTGTCAATGGATTCAGAACAATTAGTGGTCATCTAAAGCATCCAGGCTATCCACAAAATTAGAAATACAAAAAAATTGAAAAATGTAAAACATCGTCACCCTGATGAAAACCTGGAAAACTGGTGTCATGGTGACAAAAAAAAATGAAAATAAAAAAGTCAAGAAAATAGTAAAGAGAAAAATTTCATCCAATGGTGAAAACTTGGAAAACAGGCGCCCTGGATAAGTACAATGATGAAAACCTGGCAAACAGGCGTCATGTGTAAAATAAATCATCTATGTGGACTTTTACACTTGGGGGCAAGTCGTCTCATTTATCATGCCTTCCTCATGACATTTACGTCCATCTAAGCCCTATTATTTCGACGCATTTTTTTTTCCCACCTACCTTGGTCTTGACATAAAACTGGCACACATAAATCATGCTTTTGGAAAACTCTTGACATGCCTATCCTTTGGTCACCTATCTTGGCTTTCCCTTGTCAAACATTCTAAGGATAATCATCATCCCATCTCATCCTAACCAAGTCATTCCAAATGCAATGAGTCTAATCCATACAAACACTTTATCCAAAATTTTACTTGATTGCATTCCTGGCCCAGCTGTAGACCTCTATACTTTCATCACTTTATCATCATTGTCCTCACATTGTTTTGGGATGTGTCCTTCCCACGTCAAACAATGTTTTCATCACCTATCAATTGGTATTTAGCTTGACTAGGGGCACAATCATGTTTGTCCTTGGATTCTCATGTGTAGGAATCAGTCATATGCATTTGTCACGATCCTCTTAAATGTCAAAATCCAAAAAATTCATAAAACAACAAAAAGACAAAAACATCATAAAATGTCCTGAAGAAAGACCTAAAAATCATAAAATGTCCTAAAGAAAAACACAAAAACATCCAAATCAATGTCAAAATCATAAAAATGGAGTCAAAGTGAATCATGTCAATCAATCTTTGTCATTTTTTGAACTACATTGTCTCTACGCATTTGCTACGTAGGCAAGGCCATTAGTCGATGAGTCCCCGAGACATTAGGTTAGTCATTTTAGGTTGGTCCAAATAAAATCATGGCATTTGTCACAATCATCACATCACTCAAATAAGAAAACATAGTCAAACTCAGACACAAGACAATCATTCGAAACGTCAATGTCAAAATTGGTCAAAATCAGACAACACAGTCCAATCAATCATACAACCAACATCAGTCAACTTGCCAAAACATATTAGTCAAAACAATGTCAATCTCGTCACTCTTTGGTCCTCTTCAAGATGTGTCCTTCTTGGAGTTAGACCTCGTCAAAATTTCCTTTGCCTTTATCAAGATGTGTCCTTCCTGACAATAGGCCCCGTCAAACTGTCAACACCGTCAAATTGGAAAAACTCTTAAACTATCAAAACTATCAAACCAACAAGAAATCAATCTTTAGCGAACAAACATTGGCAAAAAAAATTACATGGCTATTAATCTTTCTGGTCTTTCTTGTCTTATCTTTTGACTATCTTGTCTATTTTGTCTTATATTTTTACTACCTTGTCTTTTTGGTCATGTTACTAGCTACCTCGAGGATGTCCCATAAAGGATTTAGAGGTGCGATGACGTCTCCTGGCCTATTTTATTTTCTTTGACTGCTGTCTGTGGATTGTTTTGACAAAAATACTGGGGCAACTTCGCCCTTGGTATGAGTTAGGACATTCCTTGTCTGTGACTGTTTATTTTTCAAGTGGATGACCTTGCACACCATGGTCTACATCATATCATGGTGTTTGTTGTCCATTTGTGTCATTTTTACTGCCGAATGATGATCAAGAGCAATAAATATTAAAGTCCTATGGCAATGTTTTGAAGGATTTGGTCTAGGAACTAACATGCATCTCTTTTTGTCTTGTCATCTTCTCTCGCCCATCTCATATAGGCATTGCATCCATATCATCATCCATATATTTTGCACTAAAATTTCTTTGTCTCTTCATATTCTATTATTCTCGTCCATTTCGAGAGCACACCCATGTTCTTGGAACCCGTCTTTCCTCTTGAGGGGGCATACCGTAACCCTCCTCATCATTCTTCCTCATCTTATTTTTCATTGGGGCATATTTTTGACTTATTTTCTTTTTCACAACGTGACATGTTACATTATGAAAAAGAGGGGCAAAATGTAGACACTTAAAAATGATCTAGGCCTGCAAGCTCTACTTTAACCACTTTCGTCCTAGCATAATTCTAACATTTAATTATGTCCTTGGTTCACATTCGACTATTAATTAAATAATTCATAATTATTTAATTAATTCAGGTCCTTTTATTCTTCATGATTATTAAATAAATAAAGTTTATTTATTTATTAAATATGTCATTAATTATCTAAGTCTTACTCTAATTAAATAAATTTCTAAATTTATTTAATCACCCTTCTTCAGTCATTTCTTTCTAATTATTAAATAAATAAGTTTTGTTTATTTATTTAATATGTCATTAACTGTCATAATTAAATGAATTGATTAATTTATTTAATTAATTAATCTTATCTTCTAAATTAAATAATTATCTTTAATTATTTAAATTGACAAAATTATTATTCCTCTCATTTTAAATAAATGAAATTATTTTAAATGTCATCACAATCTTAACTGACAGTCCATTTTAGTAAATAATCTGAAAAAGATTATTTATTGTCTCACAAAATCCATATTTTTAGTTGATTTAACTCAAAGTGGTGGCTTTCTTCCAAAAATCAAATAAAGCAAGCAGATTCTTGATTTTTCAAATTTTTTTTTCAGTCCACCTCTTATCTTTCTAATTTTTCAAATCTCATAAAGCAAGCTATCTTTATCTTCTTAATTTTGAAAATCTTTATTTTTGAAATTATTTATCTCATCTTTTCTCCACCGCCGATCTGATTTTCTCAAATGACATCTTGGCCGCTCACTTAAAGATTTTTCCCTAACCCTAATTAGGGATTATCAAGTTAAATCATGTCCTCTGATTTTAGGTTTTTGTCAAAGGTTGATCTCATCCATCCATTCAAAATTGTGTTTTCTATAAAATGACAATTTTGCTCATAATTTAGAGACCACTTCATTAAGATAGGCATTATTTTCATTTATCATTCATAGTCATTTATTATTTATCATTGGCATAGGCATAGGCATAATTTTACTTAAATCCTTCAAAACTTGCATACGACAATAGCATAGTCAAATTGCTCACACACTCGATCTGAGGGCATCAATCATACGCTGCAAGCTAGGAGGTGCTATGGAGGTGATTCATGGAAGCTTCACAAATTTAGTATAATTGTTTCATTATTATTTTCTTTCTTTGTGCTTCATAACTTCTTTGGGTTTTATTATTGATCTAATAATTGCTAACCTCAAACCTTAGAAATGTACCCATTGGTACACCCTTCACATAATATACGTCATCAATACTATGCACTCCATCAAAAATAATTGAACATTTCCCACAGATCTTGGCTCCTAAATCATCACCAAACATAACTAAACCAACATCATATTTTTCAAGTTTAGTGAACTTACTCTTATCTTTGGTCATGTGATTAGAACATCCATTATCAATTACCCAATAGTCTTCATCATGTCTTGCATGAAAAGCGGTAACCAAAGTACCTTCTATCCTATTTCTCTTATTCTCTAAATCTTTCTTGCTTACACATTTTCTATGGTTAGTGGATACAAATTCAATTTCCAAAGATAAGAATAAGCATTCCCTATCATCAGCCTCATTCTTAGATTCATCATCAGAGATTCCTGCTTCTTCTTTAACATAGTACAACTTCTTATAGTTCTTATCCTTTCTATCCTTATCTTTATAATCCTTGTTCTTCTTATGCACAACCCTATTCGGACATCTTGAAGCATAATGACCAATATTGCAACAACTATAACATTTAAAGGACAACACACATTTATACTTTCTGATTCCTTTCTTCAACTTCCTAGTGAAGTTTGCTTCCAACTCATCATCACCATCGCTATCCAGTTCCTCTTCAATATTCAATGCCTTAAATTTTGTTTTTCTCTATTCTTCTATCTTGTCTTATTTCCATAACTTTCTCAACTCAAAAGCTTGCAAGGTATCAAAAAACTATTCCAAAGTATAAGTCTTAGGATTATATACTTCTTCAATAACTGAGATCTTATCACTATAGCACTCCAGTAAGGTTATCAAGATCTTCTCAATTATATCTTCATCTGATAGTTTTCCTCCTTGATCTCTAACTTCATTTGTAGTCAGTTCAATTCTTTGAAAGAAACTTGTAAACTCTTCACCTTCTTCCATCCTCAGGTTCAAAAATCTGTGCTTTGCTGCCAACTTCTTTTTCAATTTCACCATTTCATTTCCTTCATACATATCTTCCAACTTCTTATAGACTTCATATGTAGTTTCCAAAGAAGAAACCTTTGCTCTCTCATTTTTAGATAAACCACTGCAAATAGCATAGTTCGCCTTCTCATTTTATTCATAACTAGAGATCTCATGTGTAGTAGTAAGACAACTACATGGGGGTGTATACTTTGTCTTAACACCCTTCTAGGTCTTGAAACCAAAGGAGATAATATATCCTTTCATTTGTCCCTTCTAGTCATTGTATTTAGTTCCATTGAACATAGGGATCACCAAATTATGTGCCATTGGATCTTCCTTAAGTGGTTAAGCTCAACAAGGAACCAAAGCTCTAATACGAATTGTTAAATAGGTGTAGGACAACTGAGATGGGGGGTGAATCAGTTGTCACACAATTCAATCTTAAACACCGCAGGAGAACCCTATTGAATGAATGCCTTCAAAAGGCTAATATGTAAAATTTGTGTGTTCAAGTCTAAAATAATGTGTCAAGGCCAAGTAAAGACTAATTTGAATGTATTCAAGCCATGTAATAGGTCCAAGGCGGTCAAAGAGATGAAAAAATGCAAAACATGTAATATTGTCAAATATGTAAAAAGAGCAAAAAAGAAGGAATATGAAAAGAAAAAGTGGGATTTGAAGGAATAGGTCATTCAAGGAAGTTGAAGAGGTAGTTACTAGTTTGGATACATCTATAAGAAAACATTGTAAAAGTCTGAGAAGGGGCAGATTTCTTGTATTTTTGAATAAAATAGTGAATAATACCCTTGTTTTCTGAGTTTTGCAGCATACTTTCCATTGTTTTTATCTTTGTACTGGTAGGTTATAAATATCAAAGGCTAATACTCATGTGATCTCATTCAAGAAAGAGTTAAATTTCATTTCAAAGAGTGGGAGGTTAGTCATTTAAGAAAAAAAAAATCAGAGGCAACTTCTTGTGTCTCAGTTGGTGTTCTTTTTATAGAGGGTTTGAGAGTCTTTAAGTATTTCTATGGCCATTCCACCGATGTAGGGTTAGTTGGCCAATGGAATGGAATTATTTTAAAGCCCTTTCAATATTATGTGTGTGTGTGAGTGCAGGGGTACACATGAATGTAAGATATGATGTTGTTTCAAAGACGATTTATGAGTCTTTTCTTCAAAAATGGTGCCTCCATGGTATGAAAAGGTGAATAAACACTTGTTAAAGTATGGAGATCGATTAGAATTTTCATGTAGACTCATTTACGGATGTTAGTAACAATGGCTGGTAATTTTGAGGTTTGCAAATGATGATTCCAAGAAACCCTCATGTAATTGTGCCTAAAAGGACTAGAATTAAGGGTTTTGTGGGATAACGCTTATTTGGGATTTTTAGCCTCTGAAAATTGTTGAATCTTAAGTTTTGTGAGTGAATGAAAGACTTTTTGAGGACATTTAGTGTTTTGGTGCAGATTAAAGACTACTTCATTTGTAAAGTAGGGCTAATTGATGGGTTTTGTGGTGTTTAGTCCATTTTTTTATGGTTGTTACAAAATAGTATATTTGCTTCTTGTAGTATGATGCTATTGATTGAAATGGGTCTCAAAATTTGTATTGAGATGGAGAACATGATTTGTGCTAGAAATGAAGCTACACAATTCAAGGGTTTGATTACCTACTAGAGTAATGAAGGCTAGGTTGCTAAAAACAGATAAACTAATGAAATCAGTGAAAGAATGTTTATTTATGTTATGAACCAACCTAAATGATGTTGTTACATAGGTCTCTATGTTTGATAGAAATCTAGAAGGATATCTTGGTGATTTGGGTGTCTTGAACAAGGAATACATAATGTCTACTAAGATGTTTTTTCTGCAAAATCAGAAATTTTTCCATGTTTGTGAGTATTTTCATGGTTTGTTATAAGCAAAAAATTGAGGGATATAGTGTTCTGCAAATCAGGGAACAGTTGGTAGCATGAATGAATGAATGAGGTTTTTTTTCCTTATAGAATGTAAAATGGCAATGAAGATTACTTAGTGAGTCATGCAAGAATGAAATGGTTTAGTGTTCAAGAACTGGTTATTGTTTGATTCTATCATACTGATGATGGTTGAGTTGTATTCAGATTTGATAAAGATTTGTAATCTGGTTTGGATTATTTGAGGTTTTTAAGAAATGAAGGATCAGGTGAAATTGTGTGAAAGTTTGATGAAAAGTTAAGTGAATAAAGATGCTTGTTCAATTTGATCTTCTCCAAATAGAATTGTGTCTAAAGAACCTTGATGGTTTGTTAGTGTTTGGTTGTTCTCTGCATCAAAGTGGTATTAGAGCTAGCAACATTATGTTGGTTGGTTGAATTGATGGTTTGTTGAAGTTGTTTTTGCTAATAGTTGGTTGAGAATGTTGGTTGGTTGTAGGAGCTTGATCCATCTAAGCTATGAGAGAAAGATCTTTGTGTTGTGCGTTGGTAAACATGAAAGGTCTATGGTCACCATCCTCCAATGGAGATTAAGCTGGGTAGAAGGTGCAGGAAAAAGAGTGAGGCATCTTCTAGGATCTATTGTTGGGTAAGATGGATGGTTTGTTGAGTTCGTGCTTGATTTTGTGTTTGCAGGTTGAAGAGAGATGGATATTTGTTTGGGGAAGCACTAGAAGAGTTGAAGTCATGTTGAAAATACCCCACTAATGGGAGTAGAAGAAAAACTGAGAAATGAAGACAACAAGTCAAAGAATGATTGCTGGAGAGAAGAAAAGTGTAAGGACAGTCTTGTGTCCTTATAAAAGAGAAGATGATGGAGAACTTGATGAAGAAGTTGGCCAAAGGAAAGAGAAGACAGAGAAGAAGATAGAGTTGAAGGAAAAGAATGGAAACAAGACAAAGGAAAATGAAGAATTCAAGAGAAAAGAAGAAGAATAGTCCAATGCAATTTGAATTTATTTTGTATTTGTAGACATCCAAATTTGGACACTTAATTTATCCAAATTTATCACTTTTCGTCTAAACATCCTCTTATCCGAGTTAATTAAGTAATATTAGTATTATTTAATTAATATCTTTAATTCTGCCAAATCCCTAAGGTATTTAAGTAATCCTCTTTTCATTAAATACCTTACCCTCCTTAATCCTCTTTTCATCAAATAAATTAAATAAATATTACATTTATTTAATTCCTCACATGTCATTTTCATCTAATCCTAATCCATTTCCTAATCTCTTCATTAAGGATGTGCACATGCCTAATCCTTGATTAGGATGTGTCACATCCTCCAACTTTTGCAAGTTGGCTTTTAATCCTAATTAGCCCCTAATTATCCTCTAATTACTGATTAATTAAGCCTAATCATTCTCCAAGGAATTTTTAATTCCTTTTATTCTTCCTAGATTCCTCTTTTATATGTGAATTTTTAATTCACATTCCATCCTTCCAAGGCTTCTAGAACCTTGGACTTGTCACAATCTCCACATGTGACCAAGTCCCACCTTTTTGGAGCCCACCTTTTATCCTCTAGATTATCCTATGAATGTGAATTTTTAATTCACATTTATATCCCCAACCACCTTTCCTTTTCCCATGTAGATTTTGAGGAATTCTAAAATTCCTCAAATGTCCCTTTCACTCCCTCTTGGGGACAAGAAATCCCTTTTGTGGAAATCTCCTCACTCCCCAAGGTGCATGTCCTTTTTCCACCTCATGTACCTTCTTGACACCTCATCTCCATCTCATATCCCCTTGGCCACTTCACCCTCCACATGTCAAGATGTGAAGGCTTGTGGGTTCTCAACCCACCATAGCCCTTCATCTTGGCCTTGTTGGAGCAATCTTGACCATTGAATAGAGAATTCAAGATCCTCTATAAATACCCCCTCCTCAAGGGCATTTGGAGGAACACTTTCATTTGGAGCAACCTTATGCTGCCAATTTGCCTTCTCAACACTTAGTCAATTTGCAACTACATGCTGCCATTTTGAAATCATCCAATTTTCAATCACATCCACTTGCATTTGCATCCAAGCACATAGTAAAGATCTTCAATAGAGCCATCAAGGAGCACACATCCTATCTTAAGCAAGGGCCAATCAAAGGAGTATCAACAAGAAAGGAAGGTAAAGCTATTTGTCTTGTGTTATCAACTTTCTTTATTGTTTTATCACTCTCTTTTGGCTAATCTTGAGGTGTCCTTGGTATTTTGTTTTTCATATCTCTTAGTTATTTTTCTCATTTAGAGAAGTGCAAATATCAGGGTATACATTTCTGGCACGCTTGGTGGGACCCACAAATGGGTTCCCATATTTTACGTTTGCTGTTGTTTAAGTTTTTATAGGAACACGTCGTAGAAGGGCGGCTACGCCCCATTTTCCGCAGAAGGGCGGCCACGCCCCATTTTTCCACAGAAGGGCGGCTACGCCCCATTTTTCCACAGAAGGGCGGCTACGCCCCTTTTTGCGCAGAAGGGCGGCTACGCCCCATTTTTGCACAGAAGGGCGGCTACGCCCCTTTTTGCGCAGAAGGGCGGCTACGCCCCATTTTTGCACAGAAGGGCGGCTACGCCCCATTTTTCGTAGAAGGGCAGCTACGCCCCATTTTTTGCCCTACCCCCATTTCAAGAATACGCCCCATTTTTGGCTACACTGGCTATTTTTTTTTTCTGTTTTGCTGCAGAAGGGCAGCTACGCCCCTGTTTTGCTGCAGAAGGGTGACTGCGCCCCCTGGAAGGTAAAATTGTTGTTTTGATTTCAGATTTAATTGCTATTTTTCTCATTAACGTTGTTCTTGCAAGGATACATATGTTTTGTGCTAACCTTTTGTAGCATATTCTTGTGAAGTTGATGGAGAAAGCGGGATAAAATATCTAATATTTGCTTGCAGGGCTATCCATTTGCTCAATCTTCTTTAAAAATTATCCTTGTTGTTTGCATTAATCTAAGAACATAACTTAATTAGGGGGAGTAATATTCGTTGCTTGCTGCTCTTGTCTTTTTGTGTTACCCTAAGGGAGTATTAGCTTGTTTCCGCTTTCCCCTTGCACTTCGTGTGAGCCTGGGGAGTAGTTGGAAGCGGTTAGTGCTTTCTTCATAGTGGGACCTGCTTGGAGATTTCATCACCCCAACGGACGATTCCAACCACACGTACCGGCGGGGTATACAAAGGGGGGAGAGCGAAAGTTGTACCCCAATCCAGTCACATCGTAATTGGTGGAGCGTCGAAGCTAGGGTGATACCTAGATAGACGTGAAGAGTTGGTCTGAGCCCTTCAGAATTTCGCTGGGGTTCCCGACTCACGCTTGTGACTGGCTAGTGTTCACGGTTATGCCTCACGTACCGAGAGTATATCGAGGACTCCATAGATACCTTGTGCATCCTAGATTAAGACCACTTTTTCCATACCCTCAACACTAATCATAGGGTTGTATTTGCTTGAGAGTGTTTTCTTGTGAGAAACCAGTGAATTCTTAACAATTTGGCCTTATCATTATCATTTTAAAGTCCTTGCCGTAGCCATTTACATCAAACCAAGCCTCTATTTTGTTGTAGAAGGGCGGCTACGCCCCTGTTTTGCTGCAGAAGGGTGGCTACGCCCCTGTTTTGCTGCAGAAGGGCGGCTACGCCCCTGTTTTGCTGCAGAAGTGCGGCTACACCCCTGTTTTGCTGCAGAAGGGCGGCTATGCCCCTGTTTTGCTGCAGAAGTGTGGCTACACCCCTATTTTGCTGCAGAAGTGTGGCTACGCCCCTATTTTGCTGCAGAAGTGTAATTATGCCCTCCTAAACACCTGAAATCCCCCCCATTTGGATTCATTGAACCTTTAAACCTTCATTTCACCATTCCCAACCATTACCTCATCATCCCAAACCTTCGTGTTGTCACTTTAAACTCTCAAAAACCCCCATTTATCCCTTTTAAACCTCCATCTCATTATTCTAAACTTTCGTTCAACTATCCTAAATCCCCATACATTCTCCACAATTATCCTTAACCCCCCATTCATTCTAATTTCTTCCTAATCCACCAATCATTTCTTACCATTTACATCTCCAAACACCGCCTATAGCCAAACCATCCTAACCTTGTATTACTAAGTGGTTACCCGAATTGACTATAGCACTTGAAATGGATTATTAGTCTTTAACTTCAAACCCAATCAATTCGCTTCCATCTTGAGGTAAATTCGGTGTTGTAAGTTATCATCCTCGGCCCAATCAATCCATTCCTAGCTTAAGGTGGATTCGGTGTCATAATCATCCTATTAATCAATCAAATCTCTAGGGTTACTAAGGGTAATCTCATGTGATCAAGCTTAAGGTCTTTCCCTCATACCTTTCATAATTTAATACAATCAAATCAAATCAAATCAAATCCTTATCCCTCTATCCAATCCACCCAAATAATCCTTTTCCTTGTCAAATCAAATCAAATAAAATCCAATCAAATCAAATCCAATCAAATTCAAATCCAATCCAATCAAATCTAATCCAATCAAATCAAATCCAATCAAATCCAATCCAATCTGATCTATTCAATCAAAATCCAATCAATCTTATCCAATCTTATCCAATCACATCCCTATCCAATCATCCATCTACCAAATCCCATCAAAATTAAAATCAATCCCATCACATCATCCAATCATCCTAATTTGAGCTTTAATCCAAATCCTGATCTGAGCTTGACCCAAATCCCAATTTGAGCTTTCATCCATCTCCATCCAAAATCTTTTCATCCATCCTCTTTATCCTTTCACCATCATGAATCCTTATCCTCCATCAATAGTGGTCAAGGGAAACTCTAATTGCATTGATGACGATAACGAAAGTCTTGTTGATCAAGAGGTATACAACATAGATCCCATTGACACTATCATCTCTAGTAATCTTTCTCCACCCACTTTCCAAAATCCAATCACCTCCTCGAGTTGTCCCATTATATCTTCGTCCATGCCTAATCATGTTGCTTCTACTACCTTTGATAAGGGATATCCGTCATATCCATCATACCCTTCATCTACATCATCCTCTTATCCAACACCCACATCCTCTTATCCTAGTCTACCATCTCAATACCCCTATCCTAATCCCCCATCCACATCCTCCTATCTAAATCCTTCATCTGCATATCACCACTACCCTAATCTTCCATGCCAATCTGCTCACTCTAATCCTACATTCGTACCTTCCTATCTTAATCCAACATCCACATCAACTTATCCTAATCCAACATCCACATTTCCCTATCTCAATCTACCATCTCAATTTTTCCATCCTAGTCCTCCATCTACTCCTAGTCCTCCATCCAATCCTAATCCCCCACCTACTCATAGTCCTACATTCAATCCCATTCCCCCATCTAATCCTAGTCCACCAATCCATAATCCTTCATCCACTCCTACCACGCCATCTCAACCTAGAGCATTCAAGTCCCTCACTCAAGAAATTCTCCAAGGACTTATAATAAAGAAGCCACCCCCAACTCCACATCTTGAAGTCATGGAACCATGCCATCCCAATCCATCATCCACGGTAACTAGTGATGAGAGCCTTCTCCATACCACACCTATCATTGCTGTTACCACCCCTAGCACTGATCAAACCATTGAAACCATTGAACCCACTAAATCCACTGAACCCACATCTCCTACTATGAAAACCACCGAATCCATCAAAGACACCCAACTCCAATCCACTCCCCCTACTCCGAGAGCCGTCGAACCTATCGATGACACCCAAATCCAATCCACTTCTTCCACTCCTAATATCCATTCCCAAGAATATCTTGAATCCTCCATCCTTCCATCTTCCCCACTTAAAGAGTCCCAACAAGACCCCATTATCATGCCATCCACACAAGATGAGTCATGCCAAGATTCTAATCCAAAGCATGCCAACATATCCCCTTCTCTAGATCAAGATCCTACCATCCTATCTCGTCCACCTGAAGATCACAGTCCC
Source organism: Sequoia sempervirens (assembly GCA_007258455.2). Taxonomy (NCBI): domain Eukaryota; kingdom Viridiplantae; phylum Streptophyta; class Pinopsida; order Cupressales; family Cupressaceae; genus Sequoia; species Sequoia sempervirens. The sequence continues at coordinate 230,326,541 of VDFB02373365.1, forward strand.
CCATCCATTCCACCCCATGATCCCCTTATCTCCACCACTCCATCTTCATCTCCACCGCATGAGCCCACTACCACAAATCCAAATCCTATCATATCCCCTAATCCCTCTCCTAATATCACCCATCCACATGCTGCTATCCCTTCATCTCCCTCTCATGATCCCCCATCATCACCTAAAACTGCTATACCTACACCGCTTGCATACCCCCTTGGTACTCTCACATTCTTCCATGGTGGCCTCCTCGCAGAAGAAAAACAAAGCATATACGCCAACCCTTCTCTTCCACCTAATAATGGACTCGCATCATGTTTTTTAAATAACACAAATCCTATCATGGATCGCATGCTTAAGAGAATGAACTACCAAGGAAAAGGTTTAGGCCTTCATGAGCAAGGTATTATAGAGCCCATCCAAGCTAAAGAACATTTGTCTCTGTAAGGTCTTGGATGTACTACTGATGACTCGCAATCTAAACATGTTGGTACAACCTCTAGACATCCTCAACGAGCCTTCTCCAAAAGAACTTATGGCTCTGCCCATCACTCCACCAAATCATATGCTGCCATCCCTCCTCTATCGTATCACCTCAAAACCACCGTCCATATTCCTCCTTCATCTGCTCCATCCATCTTGGGTCCTTACATCCCTCCATCCACCATATCCCATCCTTCATCTACTCCATCCATCTTGGGTCCTTATGTCCCTCCACCCACTCCATTTACTTTGGGTTCGTATATCCCAAAATCACCTCCTCCATCTCGTGCTATCCATCCTTTCATCCATTCATCACCCATCCACCTCATCCATCATAGACATCCTAATCAGGATCAACAAAGGCACGTACCTAAACATCCTCCATCTACACATAATCCCCATACTACTACCTCCATCACTCCACATCATCCATCTCCTCACACCCATCCCATTGCTACTAAAAGCACTTTGGTTGTTAAAGAAAAAATGCATAAATCCAAACATCCACATGAATCTAAGGCTCCCCATGTCCCCTCCAAAAGACATGGTGAAGAAAAGAAAAACAAAATCCCAAATCAAAATCACATCTATAGCTCACAAAGAGCCAGCAAAGCAAAGATCAAAACCATGTGGATCCCAAAGAAAAAAGATGCAATGCCATCACTTGAAAAATCTGTAAGAACATCCAAAGTCGCTAATCCAAAAGCTAATCATACACCCCTTTCATCTCCTAAATCTGTTTTGGGTCCCTATGTCCCGAAATTCACCATTCCATCTCCTCCATTATCCCCACATTCTCCATCCCTTAATCCTCTTATCTTTTCACATCCACCACCACATGTGCAAATGTTGGTCCTGAACACATCTCCCCATCACATATCCACCCCATCATTCCATCCATACCCTTTGCAGCATCCCATCCATTATCCCATGTATCTCCCCTCTCAAATCCCCCTAATTCATCCTCATGCATAAGGTTGTACCAACACCCAATAAGTCAGTTCGAACATGAGCTCTTAATACCTCGTATAGAACTTGATGCTTGAGTCCTTTATCCACATCCATATCCTTATCCATTTTCATCCCCCTACTATTCAAAAATTCAAAAATTCCAAAAAAATAAAATAAAATTATTATTATTGAAAAAATGTCAAAAAAAATAAATAGTCAAGAGAAATAATTCATCCAATGGTGAAAACTTGGCAAACAAGCACCTTGGATAAGTACTATGATGAAAACCTGGAAAACAGGCGTCATGCGTAAATCCCCATCTACACTTGGGGGCAACTTCCTATGCTTCACGCTATGCACCCATCTTCCTGTTATCTGTCCTTTTCATAAATCCCCCCATCCCACCTATCTTCCGCATCCTACCATCATATCTCGTTTATCTCCCATTCCCTCCATCCTTCTTATGATCTTGATCAAAATAGGGGCACCTATCTATACATGCTTTGGACACCTCTTGGTATACATTCCCTTCCTCCGTGCTCTATCATATTCCTTGGTCACTCATCCTATCCACCTCTAGTTATCTCCTTTATCTTCCCATCCACTCGTCTCCCATCCCTCATGCCTCATTATATATGACATATCTAGAGTGGGGGCATCTGCTTCCTTTGTGACATAGTCCTTGGAGACATTATCTATCATAACATCCCTTCATCTTCGTATCCATCTATCCTAACATCCCTTTTATCTCCCAATCCTTCTGTCACAGTATCCCTTCCATCTCCCCATCCTTATCTTCATATCCATCTATCCTAGCATCTCTTCCATCTCCCAATCCTTCTGTCCCTATCCATCTATCACAGCATCCCTCCCATCTCCCCATCCTCATCTTTGTATCCATCTATCCTAACACCCCTTCATCTCCCTATACATATATCATAGCATCCCTTCCATCTCCCCATCCTTATCTTTATATCCATCCCCTTCATCTCCCAATCCTTATAATCCCTCCCATCCTTCATCCATTCTTTCATCTTTATCCTCATCCCATCTCAAAATTTCTTGTCATTGGTATTTGGCTATAGGCCTCCTTCCATGCAACCCAATGCCCTTTTATCTCATCGCCATCACTTTTACTTCTTCTACACATCTTTTCAATATTTTATCTTTTCTCAAATGTCCCTCATTATTCTTTTCTTTTTCATAGCCACTCCACCCCTCGGGGCGTGTCTGCCCTTCCTCGGGATGGGTCCCCTCCCCTCGGGGCGTGTCCGTCCCTTCGGGGTGGCTCCGCCCTCCCGGGGCGTGTCCGCCCCATCAAGGCGGGACCGCCTTCCTAGGGCGTATCCGCCCCATTGGGGCGGCTCCTCTTATCTGAGTTAATTAAGTAATATTAGTATTATTTAATTAATATCTTTAATTCTGCCAAATCCCTAAGGTATTTAATTAATCCTCTTTTCATTAAATACCTTACCCTCCTTAATCCTCTTTTCATCAAATAAATTAAATAAATATTACATTTATTTAATTCCTCACATGTCATTTTCATCTAATCCTAATCCATTTCCTAATCTCTTCATTAAGGATGTGCACATGCCTAATCCTTGATTAGGATGTGTCACATCCTCCAACTTTTGCAAGTTGGCTTTAATCCTAATTAATTATCCTCTAATTACTAATTAATTAAGCCTAATCATTCTCCAAGGAATTTTTAATTCCTTTTTATTCTTCCTAGATTCCCCTCTTTTATATGTGAATTTTTAATTCACATTCCATCCTTCCAAGGCTTCTAAAACCTTGGACTTGTCACAATCTCCACATGTGACCAACCTTGGACTTGTCACAATCTCCACATGTGACCAAGTCCCACATTTTTGGAGCCCACCTTTTATCCTCTAGATTATCCTATGAATGTGAATTTTTAATTCACATTTATATCCCCAACCACCTTTCCTTTTCCCATGTAGACTTTTGAGGAATTCTAGAATTTCTCAAATGTCCCTTTCACTCCCACTTGGGGACAAGAAATTCCTTTTTGTGGAAATCTCCTCACTCCCCAAGGTGCATGTCCTTTTTCCACCTCATGTACCTTCTTGACACCTCATCTCCATCTCATATCCCCTTGGCCACTTCACCCTCCACATGTCAAGATGTGAGGGCTTGTGGGTTCTCAACCCACCATAGCCCTTTATCTTGGCCTTGTTGGAGCAATCTTGACCATTGAATAGAGAATTCAAGATCCTCTATAAATACCCCCTCCTCAAGGGCATTTGGAGGAACACTTTCATTTGGAGCAACCTTATGTTGCCAATTTGGCTTCTCAACACTTAGTCAATTTGCAACTACATGCTGCCATTTTGAAATCATCCAATTTTCAATCACATCCACTTGCATTTGCATCCAAGCACATAGTAAAGATCTTTTATAGATCCATAAAGTAGCACACATCCTATCTTAAGCAAGGGCCAATCAAAGGAGTATTAACAACAAAGGAAGGTAAAGCTATTTGTCTTGTGTTATCTACTTTCTTTATTGTTTTATCACTCTCTTTTGGCTAATCTTGAGGTGTCCTTGGTATTTTGTTTTTCATATCTCTTAGTTTTTTTGCTCATTTAGAGAAGTGAAAATATCAGGGTATACAGTATTTAAAAAGAAGGTTGATATGTTTCCAAGGGACTTTGAAAATTTTGTTGGTTGGTTATATGGTGCAGGAGCACCCTATTCAATGAATGCCTTCAAAAAGCTAATTTGTAAAATTTGTGTGTTCAAGTCTAAAATAATGTGTCAAGGCCATGTAAATACTAATTTGAATGTATTCAAGCCATGTAATAGGTCCAAGGTGGTCATAGAGATGAAAAAATGCAGAACTTGTAATGTTGTCAAATATGTAAAAAGAGAAAAAAAGAAGGAATATGAAAAGACAAAGTGGGATTTGAAGGAATAGGTCATTCAAGGCAGTTGAAGAGGTAGTTACTAGTTTAGAAACATCAATAAAAAACATTGTAAAAGGCTAAGAAGGGGAAAATTTCTTGTATTTTTTAATAAAATAGTAAATAATACCCTTGTTTTCTGAGTTTTGTAGCATGCTTTCCATTGTTTTTATCTTTGTACTGGTATGTTATGAATATAAAAGGATAATACTCATGTGATCTCATGTAGTAAAGAGTTAACTTTCATTTCAAAGAGTGGGAGGTTAGTCTTTTAAGAAAAACAAGAATCAGAGGCAACTTCCTGTGTTTCGGTTGGTGTTCTTTTTACAGAGGGTTTTAGAGTCTTTAAGTAATTCTATGGCCATTCCACCAATGTAGGATTATTTGGTAAGTGGAATGGAATAATTTTAATGCCATTTTAAAATTATATGTGTGTGTGAGTGTAGGGGTACACAGGAATGTAAGATACGATGTTTCAAAGCTGATTTCTGAGTCTTTTCTTCAAAAATGGTGCCTCCATGGTATGAAAAGGTGAATTAACACTTGTTAAAGTATGGAGATCGAGTAGAATGTTCATGCAAACTCATTTACAAAATTTAGTAACAATTTTTGGTTATTTGGAGGTTTGCAAATGATGATTCCAAGAAACCCTCATGTAATTGTGCCTAAAAGGCCTAGAATTAAGGGTTTTGTGGGATAATGCCTATTTGGGCTTTTCAGCCTCTGAAAAGTATTGAATCTTAAGTTTTATGAGTGGATGAAAAACTATTTGAGGACATTTAGTGTTTTGGTGCAAATTAAAGACCACTTCATTTGTAAAGTAGGGCTAATTGATGGGTTTAACAGTGTTTAGTCCATTTTTCTGATGGTTGTTACAAAACAATATATTTGCTTCTTGTGGTATGTTATTATTGATTGAAATGGGTCTCAAAATATGTGTTGAGATGAAGAACATTCTTTGTTCTAGAAATGAAGCTACTCGATTCAAGGGTTTGATTACCTACTAGAGTAATGAAGGCTAGGTTGCTAAAAATAGATAAACTGATGAAATCAGTGAAAGAATGCTTATTTATGTTATGAACCAACCTAAATGATGTTGTTACATAGGTCTCTATGTTTGATAGAAATCTAGAAGGCTATCTTGGTGATTTGGGTGTCATGAACAAGGAATACACAATGTGTACAAATATGTTTTGTCTACAAAATCAGAAATTTTTCCAGCTCTCTGAGTATGTTGATGATTTTTTATAAGAAAAGAATTGAGGTATATAGTGTTCTACAAATCAGGGAATAGTTGGTAGCATGAATGAATGAATGAGGTTGTTTTTCCTTGTAGAATGTAAAATGACAATGAAGATTACTTGGTGAGTCATGAAAGAATGAAATGGTTCAATGTTCAAGAACTGGTTATTGTTTGATTCTATCATACTAATGATGGTTGATTTGTATTCAAATTTGATAAATTTTGTAATCCAGTTTGGATTATTTGAGGTTTTTGAGAAATGAAGGATTAGGTGAAATTGTCTGAAAGTTTGATGAAAAGTTAATTGAATAAAGGTGCTTGTTCAATTTGATTTCTCCAAATAGAATTGTGTCTAAAGAACCCTAATGGTTTGTTAGTGTTTGGTTGTTCTCTACATCAAAGTGGTATCATAGCTAGCAAGGTTCTTCTAGTTGGTTGAATTTATGGTCTGTTGAAGTTGTTGTGGCTAATAGTTGGTTGAGAATGTTGGTTGGTTGCAGGTGCTTGATCCATCTAAGGTGTGAGAGAAAGATCTTTGTGTTGTGTGTTGGTAGACATGAAAGGTCTGTGGTGACCATCCTCCAATGGATATTAAGCTGGGTAGAAGGTGTAGGAAAAAGAGTGAGGCATCTTCCAGGATCTATTGTTGGGTAAGATGGATGGTTTGCTGAGTTCGTGCTGGATTTTGTGTTCGCAGGTTGAAGAGACATGGATATTTGTTTGGGGAAGCACTAGAAGAGTTGAAGTCATGTTGAAAATACTCCACTGATGGGAATAGAAGAAAATTTGAGAAATGAAGACAAGAAGTCAATGAATGATTGTTGGAGAGAAGAAAAGTGTAAGCAGAGTCTTGTGTCCTTTTGAAAGAGAAGATGATGGAGAACTTAATGAAGAAGTTGGCAAAAGGAAAGAGAAGATATAGAAGAAGATAGATGTGAATGGAAAGAATGGAACCAAGACAAAGGAAAATGAAGAATTCAAGAGAAAAGAAGAAGAATAGTCCAATGCAAGTTGAATTTGTTTTGTAGGTAAAAAGAAGGTTGATATGTTTCCAAGGGACTTGGAAAATTTTGTTGGTTGGTTATATGGTGCAGGAGAATCCTATTCAATGAATGCCTTCAAAAGGATAATTTGTAAAATTTGTTTGTTTAAATCTAAAATAATGTGTCAAGGCCATGTAAATACTAATTTGAATGTATTCAAGCCATGTAATAGGTCCAAGGTGTCAAAGAGATGAAAAAACGCAGAACTTGTAATACTCTCAAATATGTAAAAAGAGCAAAAATGAAGGAATATGAAAAGACAAAGTGGGATTTGAAGGAATAGGTCATTCAAGGGTGTTGAAGAGGTAGTTAATAGTTTGGAAACATCTATTGAAAACATTGTAAGAGGACGAGAAGGGGAAAATCTCTTGTATTTTTGAATTAAATAGTGAATAATACCCTTGTTTTTTGAGTTTTGTAGCATGCTTTCCATTGTTTTTATCTTTGTACTGGTAAGTTATAAATATCAAAGGCTAATACTGATGTGATCTCATGCAGGAAAGAGTTAACTTTCATTTCAAAGAGTGGGAGGTTAGTCTTTTGAGAAAAAAAAGAATGAAAGTTATCTCAGTTTGTGTTCCTTTTACAGAGCGTTTGAGAGTCTTTAAGTAATTATATGGCCATTCCACCGATGTAGGATTAGTTGGTAAGTGGAATGGAATACTTTTTATGCCATTTTAATATTAGATTTGTGTGTGAGTGTAGGGGTACACAGGAATGTAAGATATGATGTTGTTTCAAAGCACATTTCTGAGTCTTTTCTTCAACAATGGTGCCTCCATGGTATGAAAAGGTGAATTAACACTTGTTAAAGTATGGAGATTGATTAGAGTGTTCATGCAGACTCATTTACAAAATTTAGTAACAATGTTTGGTGATTTGGAGATTTGCATATGATGATTCCAAGAAACCCTCTTGTAATTGTGCCTAAAAGGCCTAGAATTAAGGGTTTTCTGGGATAATGCCTATTTGGGATTTTCAGCCTCTGAAAATGACTGAATCTTAAGTTTTGGGAGTGGATGAAAGACTGTTTCAGGACATTTAGTGTTTTGGTGCAAATTAAAGACCACTTCATTTGTAAAGTAGGGCTAATTGATGGGTTTTGCAGTGTTTAGTTCATTTTTCTGATGGTTGTTACAAAACAATGTATTTGCTTCTTGTGGTATGTTATTATTGATTGAAATGGGTCTCAAAATATGTGTTGAGATGGAGAACATTCTTTGTTCTAGAAATGAAGCTACTTGATTCAAGGGTTTGATTACCTACTAGAGTAATGAAGGCTAGGTTGCTAAAAATAGATAAACTGATGAAATCAGTGAAAGAATGTTTATTTATGTTATGAACCAACCTAAATGATGTTACATAGGTCTCTATGTTTGATAGAAATATAGAAGGCTATCTTGGTGATTTGGGTGTCATGAACAAGGAATACACAATGTGTACAAATATGTTTTATCTACAAAATCAGAAATTTTTCCAGGTCTCTGAGTATGATCATGGTTTGTTATAAGAAAAAAACTGATGGATATAGTGTTCTACAAATCAGGGAACAGTTTTTAGCATGAATGAATGAATGAGGTTGTTTTTCCTTGTAGAATGTAAAATGGAAATGAAGATTACTTAGTGAGTCATGAAAGAATGAAATGGTTCAATGTTCAAAAACTGGTTATTGTTTGATTCTATCATACTGATGATGGTTGAGTTGTATTCATATTTGATAAAGATTTGTAATCCAGTTTGGATGATTTGAGGTTTTTGAGAAATAAAGGATCGGGTGAAATTGTGTGGAATTTTGATGAAAAGTTAAGTGAATAAAGGTGCTTGTTCAATTTGATCTTCTCCAAATAGAATTGTGTCTGAAGAACCCTGATGGTTTGTTAGCGTTTGGTTGTTCTTTGCATGAAAGTGGTATCAGAGCTAGCAAGGTTTTGTTAGTTGGTTGAATTGACGGTTTTTTGAAGTTGTTGTGGCTAATAGTTGGTTGATAATGTTGGTTGGTTGCAGGTGCTTGATCCATCTAAGCTATGAGAGAAAGATCTTTGTGTTGTTTTTTGGTAGACATGAAAGTTCTTTTGTCACCATCCTCCAATGGAGATTAGGCTGGGTAGAAGGTGCAAGAAAAAGAGTGAGGCATCTTCCAGGATCTGTTGTTGGGTAAGATGGATGGTTTGTTGAGTTTGTGCTAGATTTTGTGTTTGCAGGTTGAAAAGAGATGGATATTTCTTTGGGGAATCACTAGAAGAGTTGAAGTCATGTTGAAAATACTCCACTGATGGGAGTAGAAGAAAAAATAAGAAATGAAGACAAGAAGTCAATGAATGATTGTTGGAGAGAAGAAAAGTGTAAGGACAGTCCTGTGTCCTTTCGAAAGAGAAGATGATGGAGAACTTGATGAAGAAGTTGGAAAAAGGAAAGAGAAGACATAGAAGAAGATAGATTTGAAGGCAAAGAATGGAACCAAGACAAAGGAAAATGAAGAATTCAAAAGAAAAGAAGAAGAATAGTCCAATGCAAGTTGAATTTTTTTTGTAGTTAAAAAGAAGGTTGATATGTTTCCAAGGGACTTGGAAAATTTTGTTGGTTGGTTATATGGTGCAAGAGCACCATGTTCAATGAATGCCTTGAAAAGGATAATTTCTAAAATTTGTGTGTTCAAGTCTGAAATAATGTGTCAAGGCCATGTAAATACTAATTTGAATGTATTCAAGCCATGTAATAGGTCCAAGGTGGTCAAAGAGATGAAAACATGCAGAACTTGTAATATTGTCAAATATGTAAAAAGAGGAAAAAAGAAGGAATATGAAAAGAAAAAGTGGGATTTGAAGGAATAGGTCATTCAAGGAAGTTGAAGAGGTAGTTACTAGTTTGGAAATATCTATAAAAAACATTGTAAAAGGCCGAGAAGGGGCAAATTTCTTGTATTTTTGAATAAAATAGTGAATAATACCCTTGTTTTCTGAGTTTTGTAGCATGCTTTCCATTTTTTTTATCTTTGTACTGGTATGTTATGAATATAAAAGGATAATACTCATGTTATCTCATGTAGTAAAGAGTTAACTTTCATCTCAAAGAGTGGGAGGTTAGTCTTTTAAGAAAAAAAAGAATCAGAGGCAACTTCCTGTGTTTCGATTAGTGTTCTTTTTACAGAGGGTTTTAGAGTCTTTAAGTAATTCTATGGCCATTCCACCAATGTAGGATTATTTGGTAAGTGGAATGGAATAATTTTAATGCCATTTTAAAATTATATGTGTGTGTGAGTGTAGGGGTACACAGGAATGTAAGATACGATGTTTCAAAGCTGATTTCTGAGTCTTTTCTTCAAAAATGGTGCCTCCATGGTATGAAAAGGTGAATTAACACTTGTTAAAGTATGGAGATCGAGTAGAGTGTTCATGCAAACTCATTTACAAAATTTAGTAACAATGTTTGGTTATTTGGAGGTTTGCAAATGATGATTCCAAGAAACCCTCATGTAATTGTGCCTAAAAGGCCTAGAATTAAGGGTTTTGTGGGATAATGCCTATTTGGGCTTTTCAGCCTCTGAAAAGTATTGAATCTTAAGTTTTGTGAGTGGATGAAAAACTATTTGAGGACATTTAGTGTTTTGGTGCAAATTAAAGACCACTTCATTTGTAAAGTAGGGCTAATTGATGGGTTTAACAGTGTTTAGTCCATTTTTCTGATGGTTGTTACAAAAAAATATATTTGCTTCTTGTGGTATGTTATTATTGATTGAAATGGGTCTCAAAATATGTGTTGAGATGAAGAACATTCTTTGTTCTAGAAATGAAGCTACTCGATTCAAGGGTTTGATTACCTACTAGAGTAATGAAGGCTAGGTTGCTAAAAATAGATAAACTGATGAAATCAGTGAAAGAATGCTTATTTATGTTATGAACCAACCTAAATGATGTTGTTACATAGGTCTCTATGTTTGATAGAAATCTAGAAGGCTATCTTGGTGATTTGGGTGTCATGAACAAGGAATGCACAATGTGTATAAATATGTTTTGTCTACAAAATCAGAAAGTTTTCCAGGTCTCTGAGTATGTTCATGGTTTGGTTATAAGAAAAAACTTTAGGGATATAGTGTTCTACAAATTAGTGAATAGTTGGTAGCATGAATGAATGAATGAGGTTTTTTTTCCTTGTAGAATGTAAAATGACAATGAAGATTACTTAGTGAGTCATGAAAGAATGAAATGGTTCAATGTTCAAGAACTGGTTATTGTTTGATTCTATCATACTGATGATGGTTGAGTTGTATTCAGATTTGATAAAGATTTGTAATCAAGTTTGGATGATTTGAGGTTTTTGAGAAATGAAGGATTAGGTGAAATTTTGTGAAAGTTTGATGAAAAGTTAAGTGAATAAAGATGCTTGTTCAATTTGATCTTCTCCAAATAGAATTGTGTCTGAAGAACCCTGATGGTTTGTTAGTGTTTGGTTGTTCATTGCATCAGGCTTGGCAATGTTGAGCATCCAAAATACTGAGAGGGTTGTGAATCAATATTCCATAAAACCACAATAAAATCCATGGAATCATTATCACAATTCTGACTGAATCAACATGAGAGAACATAGAAACAAATCAATTCAACCATATAACATGAACACCAATATTTTTAAGTAGAAAACCAAAAAAGAGAAAAACCACGGTGAGGGTTAACTCACAATATATACATATATATATATATATATATCTGGATACAAAATATTATAGGGGTCACTGCTAGGATTCACTATCCTTAAAAGGGTCACTTCCTAAATACAAATGATCTCTAACTACCAAGAGATTCAACTAATAGGCTACACCTTCAATGTGTAGGGTTCAGTTCCAATGAAGCTCAGAATATGAAGTACTTCCCCACACAACAGTCACACAACAAATATGTTCTGATCCACAACTAATAAAGCATTTAGGCTCAGACCTTTCTTCCACACACACTTGCACTCAACACTTCACACTCCACACACACTCGCTCACTCTTCTCATTCCTCAAAGCATCATATATATATACAAGTATATATTAATCATCAATTATGTCAACCTAATTAGATGAAAAAAAAGTAAGAAAAACTCTCTTTGTCGATACCATATTAAGCATTTTATCCATGTAGTGCATTGTTCCAAGTTAGCTAACATCCATAAAACATAACTAGTCTCCATAATGTATTACATACACTAAGTCAACCAAGACTAGAACACAATTCTCCAAACCAACAAATAATCATCAAAGAAAACACCTCCTAGATCCGAAAACACATTAATTTCCCATCATACTACCAGTGTAAAGACTACCAACAAAAGTGTAGCATAAGAATGTTCACCTTCATAAAATGTGGAGTCTCCTACACAGTATGCCAAGCAAGGAACAACAGTAGGATACAAAGTTGAACTCTGTTAGAGATAACTTTCTACTCACAACCAAAAAATGTATCAAGATCTAGGATATAGTTGTCTGAACGTGTCAAGATAAAATCGTTAAGATATCAGAGTCATATAAGATCTTGCGGTGAATTTCAGATTCAAATACCAACACACTGATCCATTACAAAAGGGTATTATTAACAGGGAACAACTTCTAGTAAACCAAGTAGACTTCTCATATAGTTATCATCATGTTGACATCAATTAAAATATAAGAAAAACCAACACAAACCATCCATACTTCATGCTCATGTTGCAAGGATTCCATAATCCCAACAATCTCCCCCTTTGGCATTGATGGCAATGTGCATGCCAAAAACATTTTCCAATATACTACAATTGAATACTCTTAATACTCCCCCTATCAAAATTATTCACAATTTTTTTTTCCTTTGTTAACCTCTATCTCTCTATCTCTCCCCCTTTGACATTAATGACAAAGGATGGGGTCTAGTATATATGTATATATCAAAATGTAGCAAAAAAGATATGAACACAAAATTGAATTAACCTGAAGAATAACCTTTGAGACTCTCTAGGATGACCTTCCATGATGCTTTTCCTTTTTCCCATGAACCTTTTTCACTTATATGAGTCTTGTGTAATAGCTCAAGTTTAGTTAAGGACTCTATACCATCTGCTAGAGTATTGGGACTCATATTAATCTCTGATAATTAACCAATACAGCTAGGAGCACTAAAAAAAAAGGTGTTCTTGAGTTTAATCATGTATGTGAGTACCACAAACTTCTTGATAAATTATGTCCTTTGATCTTGTAGTGAAAATATTTTTTCTTAAAGCTACACAATGTAGGACCACCTCTAATTATCTTTATCTTCTATTAACCTATATGTATCGACCTAAGTGCTGATTTGGGACTGACTCATCCTTATCTCATTTCTTTTGCTTAGTGGACTGCTAGATGAATCTAGGGAAAAAGAAAGTAGTTCTTGTGCCTCTTCTTCACAAACATGTACACTCTCCAATTCCTTCATCACTCAAATATTTGCATTTGAACTTTTTTCTTGATATCTTCCAAATTTCCTTTATCAGACCTAATTCTAATAGGAGCTTCAAGTCTAGAGGTGTAGACCTTCAAAGGATCAATCAAGCCTCTAAAATTATCCATAATAGAAATAGATGAATCAAAATTAGCACTAGGAATAACCTCTTACACTTCTTCCAAAGCTCTTTGAATATTTTTTCTTTCATGCTCATGTTCAAACTCACTTCGTTCTACAACTTCTTGCTTAAAAAAACTCTTTCTTTTCTTCCATGTTCCAGTTGCACTACCATAGGTACTTCTACATAAGATTTTTAGGGCTTTACAAAATAATTTTAGCATAATTATCAACTTCAACCTCTGACACTTCATAATCTAACTTAGATATCCATACCAGCCTTGATTCAACTACTTCCATGTGACAAAATCTATGGACAGAAGAAAATTGATGTTTCTGGAGACCCTTTTAGTAACATTTACTAGAATCCTTGTCCTTCTATTCATCTTCATCTGAAATTTTCCAAAGAATGCATAAAGGGAACTCTCTTGTGCATATGAGCTACCAAGATTTATCATAAATTTCTTGATTTGATGGGCAATAGGCTCTATAATTGACCATTCTATCCTTCCTATTACTGGTAACTCCCTCAAAAAGTAAAAGAGTAGGAAAACAACAAGATTTCTATATCGGAATGTATTCTTCTTACTCTTTTTGATTTCCTTTAAATTATTCAAAAATATGTATACAAAGTAATTCACACAAGTTATAATCCATACCTCTTAATACCATATTAACAATAGTATGTACATTAGCAGTAGAAACTGTGAGGTCATTGTTAGGGATCCAAAATTTGTGACTGATGACCATAGCATCATAGCTTATTATCGGATCAACAATTGATCTCAAATAAATCACTTTCCCTTTAATATTCACACATGTATCCTCAATTAAATCTCTTTCACATCCATATCCTTTTGTTTGGGAACTGGTTTGGAGAAACACAAACTAGTTACAACTCTGATAGCTTCTCTAGTAATCAAATGTGCCTCATCAATCCACAAATATTTATCATGAATTCTGCTTAAAACTATTCGAATATACTTCTTTTCAAATTCAAACAAAGGGACTTTCCTCCAAACATCGAACTTTTCCTCAACTAGGATGATGTAGGCATCATGGATCTCTTCCAATTCACTTTCCCATAGCATGCTCAACTGAATTGATGATATTTATTTAGTCTTACTGTAAGAAATGCATAGATATCCTTTGTGGAAAAAACTCTCATAGGGATGCGAGATTATGCACCAACAAACTCTTCCAACAGATCCTTAAAATATCTTCTCAAATTAACTTGCACTTTATCTGCACTATTCATAGCCTTTGAATTATCTATTGCAAGAAAGGAAAAGGAATGAAGTGTTGTCATTGATGTCAACCGGTCAGTTGGTTATCTACTAGTTGTTGTTGAATATATATATTGAGGATATTAAGAAAATTGTATTAAAAGAAGGTTGTTGGTTTTGGTGCTTGTGAACTATGTTTTTTTGTGTGTTGATTGAGGTCTGGGAGAACTATTGCTAGTCTGTATTTGTGTTTGATGAAATATTATGGTGTATGGTTCAAGAGTTGTGTTTCCCTAGTTCTATTGAAGTTTCTTTTGGCATTCAGATGTATTGAGCTTAATTGATCTATGTGTTTCACACTGGAATAGCTGACTATGTGTCAAGCACTACTTTTGAAGCTAATGAAGTGTGTTGTATCAATTATAGATCCTGGTGAAGTATGTGTTTGGGTCACCCTCACTCTAATTCCACCCTAGGATGTTTGGTGCTAACCTAATTTTAAAGTTGAAGTTGGATGGCTGTCTTTGTATCTTTTCAAGGTTGGAGATAGCATAAATACAAAATGTGTTGCGATGAGAATCGTACATAAGAAAAGAATGAAGATAAGTGAAAGAGAAGATGTGACCTCAATGATATTATTAAGGTCTATGAGTTAAGTGTGTGGTTGTTTAGTGTGAAGCTTAATGTAAAGTTTCCAAATTCAGTGAGCATAAGGTGAACTCTATCATTCATGCGAGTTGATCAGTGATTATGGTGGAATCTTTGATGCATTGGGATTTTGTCTCTTTGTAACAATTATTCTTTGTCTTATTTGTATCTTTGTGGCAGTGAGCCCCCTGGGTTGTAGCCCTGTGGATAGTGAGTCTGGACAGTGAGTCCTTATTTCAGGTAGTGATCCTTTTTCTAATTGGTTTTTATATTCTTTATAGTGTGAGTTAATCCTCACTGTGGTTTTTCCCTCATTGGGTTTTCCACGTAAGTCTAGTGTTATTGTGTTTGCAAACTTTCATTTGATGGTTAATCACTTAATAAGTTATGTGTTAGTTCTGGTAATTGAATTAAAGGTTATAATCTATGACAATTTATTCACCCCCCCTCTCAATTGTCCTATCCAACAATTGGTATTAGAGCTTGGTTCCTTGGTGAAGAGCTTAACCACTTGAGGAAGGTCTGGGATGGCTAACAAAATGATCTTTGATTATCCAAAGTTTGATGGAACTAACTATAGTATTTGGAAAGTACTGATGGAAGAATATCTGGAGTATTATGGATTTGATATTGAGAAATCTTACAAGAATCCCTACACTCCTACAAATCATCCAAGTACACCTGAGCAAATTAAAGCACATGAAGTGAATAACAAGGAAAAGTTCATCTTGAAGAATAGTTTGGTACATTCCGAGTTGATTAAGGTTCATAATTTGAAGATAGCTAGGAAGTCTGGGATAATTTAGAAAGAGTGCACAATGGTGATGAAAGGGTAAAATAAGAAAAATTACAAAATTTGGAAACATAGTTTGATCTTTTACATATGACTGAAGATGAGAATGTTAAATATTATGTATAGATATTAGATGAGGTAGTGGCTAGAATGTGATCTCTTGGCACTACTATAGATGAAACCAGAATTGTAAAGAAAATTCTTAGGACTCTTCTTGATGCTTACAGTGAAAAGGTGAGTGCTATTGTGAAGACTATAGATTACAAGACATGCACTAACGATTTGTTGTTAGGATTCTTGACATCTTCTAAAATGACGAAGCCAAATCTAAGAATTCAAGGAAAGACAAAAACTGCTTTTAAAGCTACAAGAACTGAAGATATGGATGAAGAGAACTTTGAAAGAAGATTGAGAAAAGGCTCTAGTAAGTATGAAGGTAAATTTCCCTTTAAATGATTTAGCTATGGAGAGATTGGTCACTATGCTGCAAAGTGTCTAGAAAGAGCTAAAAAGAATAAACAAAGATATGAGAAAGAAAGGAAAGGAAAGAAGATTAATAGAGCTTACTATGTTAATGAGAATGCTAGTATTTTAGATGAAGATTCAAATATGAAGATCTAGATGACAATGAATGCTTGTTCTTGGTAATTAAAGATGAACCTACTTCTACTAATTTAGAAATAAAGTCAAAGGAAAATCCTCCAGAGAAGAAGAAAGAGAAAGAGAAAGAGAAGGAGGAGAAAAATGAAGGTATGATTATCTCTTCCCTACATGCTAAACAAGAAAAGAATTTTTGGGTAGTGGATAGTGGTTGTTCACATCACATGACTAATGATAAGAGTAAGTTTGTGAAACTTGAGAAATATAATGGAACTCTAGTTATGTTTGGAGATGATACTGGTGCTAAAATATGTGGGATAGGTTTAGTAAGATTTTGATGGCAAGCATCATACTGATGATGTCTACTATGTTAAGGGTGTAAGGCATAATCTGTTGAGCATTTGTCAAATGTGCAGAAAGGGATATGATCTTGTGTTTAAGGATGAGAAGTGTGAGATCTGGAAAGGATCCAAAACTTTGATTGCTATACGATAGAAATCTTAAGGGAATATTTATCATCTTAAAGGTGTTAACGGATGATGTTTTATGACTCAAATAAATGACGGTTGGTTATTGCAAAGGAGAATGTGTCACATGAATTTTGATAACTTGGAAAGGATTAGTACTGTTTAAGCTATGAGAGATCTACCAAGAATCAAAAATCCTATAAATTTTATTTGTAGAAATTTCCAGTTTGGGAAACAGACAAGAAATCGTTACAGATTAAAGGAACAATCTACTACTAGATTGCTTGATTTGGTTCATACAAATATTTGTGGTCCTCTGAGAGTGTGAAGCCTACTTGGTGAAAGGTACTTTATGCTTTTAATTGATGATTATTCTAGATATACATGAGTTAAATTTTTAAGAGAAAAATCAAAAGCATTAGATTGATTCAAAGCGTTCAAGGCTATGGTTGAAAATTAAGTGAATTTGAAGATAAAATGCTTGAGATCTGATAGAGGTGGTGAATTCACCTCCCATAATTTCAATATGTTTTGTGAAGTGAATGGAATAAAGAGACAATTATATGATCTGATAACTCCTTAGCAAAATGAATTTGTTGAAAGGAAAAATAGAACAGTTCAAGAAGCCACTAGTTCAATGATCATTGAAGCTGGATTACTGGAAGTTTACTAGAAAGAAGTTATTGACACTATTTTGTGTGTATTCAATTTAGTTCAGGAAAGAACAAAAAGTGTGAAGAATCTGTATGAGCTATGACATGGAAGAATTCCTATAGTTAAATATTTTAAGGTATTCAAAAGCAAATGCTACATTAGAAGAGATGAGGAAACCTTTAGAAAGTTTGATGCAGGAAGTGATGTAGGAATATTTCTTGGTTACTCTAAGAAAATCAAGGCATAAAAATGTTTCAATAAAATATTGAGGAAGATTGTGGAAAGCTCGAATGTGAAGGTTAATGAAACAATGAAGAATTCTATTGATATTGATGGATATGTATTTGATGAACATGACTGTGCAAGAATAGAATAAATTGAAGAAGAGCAGGATAAAGATGAGTAGAAAGAGCAGAATGAAAGAGAAGAATATGCTCTGGTAATTTCTAGAACACCAAAATATGTATAGAGGAATCATTCAAAAAGTCATATTATTGGAGGCAAGCCAAAATGTGTGTTGACTAGAAGAAAAGTTGCTACTAAAGTAAATTTGTGCTTACTCTCTAAAATTGAGCTGAAGTGAGTGAGAGAAGCCTGCAAGGATGAACATTGGAATGAAGCAATGAAAGAAGAAATTTTGTAGATTGAAAAGAATCAAACTTGGGAATTGGTTCCAAGATCGGTAGACAAAAATATCATTTGATCAAAGAAGGTATTTAGAAACAAGTTGAATGAGAATGAGAAAGTTGTTAGAAACAAAGCAAGGCTTGTATGTAAAGGCTACTCACAAGTGGAAGGTATATATTTTTAGGAAACCTTTGCCCCAATAGTATGAATGGAAGCTACAAGGATGTTCTTGGCATTAGTTGCTGAAAAATATTTCAACATCTATCAGATGGATGTCAAATCAGCATTTTTCAATGGTGAGCCAAATGAAGAGGTTTACATGGAACAACTGAAAGGATTTTAGTTAATAGATCAATTAGATATGGTGTGTAGATTGAAGAATTCTTTATATGGACTAAATCAAGCCCCTAGAGCCTGGTATGCAAGGTTAGATAGGTATTTGAATCAACAAGGATTTAACAAAGGTATGACAGTCAACAATTTTTACTTCAAGACTATGAATGACAAAATCTTGATTGTAGTGGTATATGTTGATGACATTATCTTTGGAGGAAATGAAAATATGTGCAAGATGTTTGTGGAAGAAATGCAGAAATAATTTGAAATGTCTATATTTGGCGAGAAGAATTTATTTCTTGTTCTATAGATTAATCAAATAGAGAAATAAATTTTCATTTCACAATCTAAGTATGTGAGAGAAATGTTTAGAAAATTTGGTATGGATGGTTCCAAACTGGTAAGTACTCCTATGGTGACTGGATGCAAGTTCGGAAAAGATGATGATTCACTGAAAATTGATCAGAGCAAGTATAGATCTATCATTGGTGGACTACTGTATTCAACTGCTACTAGACTAGATATTATGCATGCAGTTTGTCTTGTAGCTAGATTTCAAGAAGAACTGAAGGAAACAAATGTTGTTGCAGTTAAATGAATATTTAGATATTTGAAAGGAACTATAGATTATGGATTATGGTATTTTTAAGAGAGGGGAACCGACCACATCAAGGCCCCAGGTCACAAAGAGCCAAGAGTGGAATATTTCCCTAGCTTACCTCACTCTAAAGGAATGTTTTGAAAGAGGGACAAGAATGATGAGGAATATAAGGCCCTGCAACCACTCTTTAGACCCAAAATATAAGATGGGGCTAGGAAAGTTGGTTTCTAGGTTCAACATTGTACCTCAAGTAGCTCTCTACCCAAGGACAAAAGCGTGGTTTTGAGATGATAGTGAGGTGCGCTGGTGTCTCTCAAGTGCGCTAGTGTCCGTACAACTAGAGGACCAAAAAACATAGTATGAACCACCAAAAAAAAAGGTGACAACCTAGTTGGTCACTTCTAAGGGAACAAAATAGAACTATGAAGTAGGAAAGATATAAACAAATATGATAGAGTAAATATATGAAGGCTAAGGTGACAAGGATAATCTCACAAAGATGCTCGTTCACTAGTTAGCTCCAAATGCACATCCACCTACACACAAGAAATAGGGAAAATTGTTAGGAATTGTATAGGGGTCTGCCTCAGTTAGACCTCCATTTTGGTGTTTCCACCTCCATGGATAGCCAAGATAGAAATGATAGAGAAATGTATGATAAAGAAGTAAAGAAAGAAAGCACATGGATAACACTACAAAATAGTATAAAGCTACTCAACCAAATCATAAAGGAGAGGAGAGAAATGTTACTACCTCCACCAAGAGCTCACTAGCCAATGATGGAGAAAGAAGGCTTGAAAAATCACCACAGACTCAACTGTGATGAAGGGAGGTGTTGCAAAACCTCAAACCCACACTACGATGGCTTGTTCCACACTTGCTTTACAGAGTTGATGGAGTGTTGTTGATGCTTCTATGAAGTGCCAAAGTGTTGTTTGAAGTGATGGAAGTGAAGAGATTGCAAGAAGTGATGAGTTGAATGCTTAGAGGATGGAAAAGAAGTTGGGTTGAATGAAGAATGGAAGAATTTGAAGGAAGAAGAGAATCTGCCATTATTGGGGTTGGTTGGTCAAAGAGGGATGCTACAAAGCGTTCCCAATAGGAAGTGTAATGCCTCTTCCAACTTTTGATGCAAAAATTTGTCAGTGATGTAAGCATGCTGCATCGACATCTGTGTGCCATGCATGCGTCTTTGAAAAATATTCTTCTATCGATGCAAAAAAAAATGCCAAGTGGAATGAAAGTAGCTTTTTGATGTAGAATTTTTCCTTCGGATTTGGTTTTCTAAGGTGAGGAAGTGTAAAACGAGAATTTGTGTAAGGGGTGAAAATTTGTGTCAATACATTTTTCCCCCACTTTAGCGAGAATGAATACTAATGAGTTCTTCAAAAAAGTAGATCGGAAGGGTAGTAGGGTTAGAAATGTATAACTGGACTATCAAGGAAGTAGACCATGATCTGGAGAACTCGATAGCGCAGGGTAAGCAAAGGACTTCATAGCCCTGCAAAACTATGAAGCTATAGATCGAAAGAATCTTACAGGCCCACAGACCTATAAGGAGGTGACCCCCAAGATCTCTCACATGAAAGAAGCCCTGAGAGGTAAACACCTCACAACCCACAAAACTAGAAGGAAGGTGTCCTCCAAGATGTCTCACATGAAGGAAACCCAGAAAAGCACCTTACAGACCTGCAGGGCTATAAGGAAGGTGTCCTCCAAGATCTCTCACATGAAGGAAACCAAAATAAAGAACCCTACAGACCTGCAAACTTGTAGGGAAGGTGTCCTCCAAGATCTCTCACATGAAGGAAACCCAAAGAAAGCTCCCTACATATCCGCACATCAATAGGGGAGTGAACCCCAAGATTTCTCGAATGGAGGAAGCTCAAAAGAAGCACCCTACAAGCCCACAGACCTATAGGGAGGTATCCACCAATATCTCTCACATTTAGGAAACCCAAAGAAGGGGATTCCATAAAGCCAAAAAGTAGCTTCATAGGCGCACCTACAAAGCAACATATTTACCTGTAGATAGAACATGTCCAAAAGTGGCCATGCAGGCAAGTAAGCAGACAATCATGCAGACCGCCGATAGATTGGTAAGCTTTAAAAGGGGTCCCTTAGAAATCCAGCATGAAGAAAGTGGTTCACTCAAGGGACACACTATTTGAAAGTACAAAAAGGATATTTTTTCTCAAATCGATTTATCATAAAGGAATCCTTTCAAAAGATGTTCACTTCATCAAGGAATTTGGAAGGAAGGAAATGGCCCCTCACGAGGGGAAGATCAGAGCTAGTCCCACCTCGAAGGAAGGTTCTCAAGTTATTTCTTTATGAACCCGTGATGAAGGAAACATGTTTCGTTAGGGTTTCAAGTCGAGAATATGATTCTTTGAAAAAAAAGTTTGCAAAGATTCTCAAGAAAAGATTCATTAACAACGAATGTATTTTATGAAAACCAAAGTTTCATGGAAGTGAAATTGTCATACATGAGAGGGACAACTCAAGCAAATAAGAGAGAAAGAAAGAGAAAAAGATAAATGAATATAAACACAGGGCACAAGGGTAGTGTGATATTTTGGGGTCAAAAGTGCTCATAAATATATATAAGTATAATAATAGTATATAAAATGAACTGTCATCAACCCCCTAATATAGTAGAACATGTGAAGAATGCATGAGAAGAAAAAGTAAAAATAAAAAATTGGGTTAACATGGAAGGGAAGCCTAAATTCCCCCACCACTTTGCATCATCCCCAATTTTTTCAAAAATAAATCACAAACATGGAAGAATGATGACACACATAGAAGAAGTTTTATGACATGAAAACCACTCCTGTATCCAAGCATCAACAAGGATGACAAGGTTCATCTAGGAACACATAACACGATCATGGGGGAACACATCAAAACACACACATCTACTCTAAAGATAAAGAAGGGGCCTTCCCCAAACAGTGGTTGACCAAGAGATCATCTACTTCCTACACTAGATCACCATAGGGGGAAGGAGGATGATCTTGAAGTGGTGGAATGTTAAGAGGAGCATCCAACCATCAAACAATAAGGGCTAAGGAAGAATACCCTAATAGGTCCCCTTCAATCGACTCTTGTGGAGCTAAGGTAAACGATTTGCGAAAATCACTGATAAGGTCAAAAAATCATCAAGAGAGTTAAACATGCACTTTACTAGAGTGCCATGTCATACCTCAATGGATGGGAAAATTTGTGCCCAAGATTCACTGCTAGGCTCACCAAGTGATTTGGGAGTGGTGACGAACTCAAGGGAAGCCAAGTCTAGTTTTATCACTAGGACATAACAAGTCTGCGCAGGACCACCTTTTGGGGGAGGTGGACTCCTCTTATGTCCTCCATTGTTGGAAGGACAACTCTCTACCTTATGCTCCATTGGGGTATGTGAAATACCCATAGATGAGGTGAGAGGTGCAAAGGAAGAGGAGGAAGAGAAGGAAGAGAAAACTACAACAGATACCATCAAAATGTTTAGCATATCTATGAGTTTTTGGAAAGGTGGGGAATCCAGAAGGGACATCAACAAAGGTGGCTCCACTAAAGGAGCGATGAACACCTACACCATTTTAGGGTCAAGCACATTCATACTCACAGTAGAAGCTGAAAGTGATGTGAAGCTGGATTGAATGGAAGTAGAGGGGAGGAGAGAGGAGCACGTGGTAGGAGGCCCTGATATAGGGGTAGTTGTCTCCTCTTCCTTCCTCTGTAAGGAATCCTACTTAATCATGAGATCCTTTCACTAACACTTGTGCTTGTGTGCAAGGAATTTTCTACAACTCTTCAAGCTAGAGACTTGAGGTTGTGAAGGAATAGAAGGTTCCTGCTCAGCCATGGGAATGTCATCCACAATTGTTTCTAGTAGAGGGATAGGCTCCTGAATGGGAGTAGGAGGAGTGGGTTAAGAAGTAGTGGAGGGAATTTTCTCTAATGCCTCGGAAATGGGCCTCTTCCCATTTATTGCTTTGGGAGAAAAAGCTGTAGGAGGCTGTGAAGGTCAAGACATAGAAGATTCCCTGTAGAGGCCTTTTCTCCTACCATATCGAATGGGCCCAGAATCCGTGGGTAGGACAAGAAGCTCGAATGTGGAACACTTGGGCTATCACCAAGTAGGCACCATAGGATTCTCTCCCTAACATGAAGTGGAATCTGATAGCTCCATAGCAGGGAAAGAGGAAGCATTAGGATGAATAGCGGAAGAGGAAGAAGGAGGATCTTGGGACTGCTTCTCTTCTTCCCTTCTATGTGACTTGGTGGCATCATTGTAAGCTTTTAAACATGCCCTATGCAACATAACATAAGGTGATGGAGGGTATCTAACTTTCGGCCTTAAACATCCTTTCTTATAATTTTGATACATTCAGTACAAGAGGTATTTCCTAGGTGGGAGAGGACCAATGGGTGCAGGCCAAAAGTAATCTAAGGAATAACTACCACGCTTAACTAGTGGTTTATAACTAGTGTCGTAGATCACATGCACAGAACTCTCATGAATGAAATTCAAACATTTATGCAAAACTAAGGGAACTACATTCATAGCTACTATCCAAGGGATACCCAAATTTACTTTGAAGAGTTCAAACCTCGGGATAATGTTGAATAAAATATTCATAGATTTAGGTCCAATGAGAACCGACAAGACAATACTACCCAGAGGAGGTAGAAAAATCTCGTCGTGCATGTAGATGGTGCTTACAGGTGCAACATACCCATCTTTATGAAAAAATTTGATTAGCATAATCTCCTCATTTATGATATTCACTTGAGATGTCAAATCAACAAGAACACCTACTATAGTGTTTTTGTTGATTCACATAGGGATATAAAGAGGAGATGTTTCTCTATTAAAAACCATTGATAGATTCTACAAGGTGAAGGTTATACTAGTACCACTGCTCATAGGCTGCATAGAGGGGATAGGTTAATGTAGAAAATAAGTCATCATGCACACTAAATGGTACTCTCACAAAGCCCCCCAAAGGTTACAAAATAGGACAGTGACCCAATTAAGGTTTCATTACGCAACACTTTCAGAACCTTCCAACTACACCTACTAGGGGTTAGGTTAGATTGTAAAGCGATGGCCTTACAACACTCACACCTAGAACACTCCTAAAATACAAGGAAAGGAGATTTCAGTATCGTAAAATGGAACCAAAATGGTTCATGTTGAGTTCACAAAAAATGTAAGAGAGAGAGACCAACCACGTCAAGGCCCTAGGTCATAGAGAGCCAAGAGTGGAAGTATTCCCTAACTTACCTCACTCTAAAGGAATGTTTGGAATGGGGGATGAGAATGATGAGGACTATAAGGCCCTGCAACCACTCTTTAGACTCAAAATCTAAGTTGGGGCTAGGCGAGCGAATTTTTGGGTTCAATGTTGTACCTCAAGTAGCTCTCTGCTCAAGGACAAAAGTGTGATTCTAGGACAACAATGTGGTGCACTAGCATCTCTTAGGTGTGCTGGTGTCCGTACAGCCAGAGGACCAAAAAACATAGTATGAAGCACTATAAAACAAGGTGATGGCCTAGCTAGTCACTTCTAAGGGAACAAAATAGAACTATGAAGTAGGAAAGATATAAAAGAATATGATAATATAAATATATGAAGGCTAAGGTGGCAAAGATAATCTCACAAATATGCGCGTTCACTACTTATCTCCAAATGCACATCCACCTACACACAAGAAAGAGGGAAAATTGTTAGGGGATGTATACAGGTCTACCTTAGTCAGACCCTCCTTTTGGTGTTTCCACTTCCATGGACAACCAAGATAGAAATGATAGAGAAATGTATGATAGAGAAGTATAGAAAGAAAGCACATGAATAACACTACAAAATAATATAAAGTACTCAACCAAATCATAAAGGAGAGGAGAAAAACTTTACCACCTCCACAAAGAGCTCACTAGCCAATGATGGAGAAAGAAGGCTTGAATAATCACCACAACCTCAACTATTATGAAGGGAGGTGTTGCAAAACCTCAAAATGACACTGTAATGGCTTTTTCCACACTTGCTTTATGGAGTTGGTGGAGTGTTGTTGCTGCTTCTATGAAGTTCCAAAGTGTTGTTTGAAGTGATGGAAGTGAAGAGATTGCATTAAGTGATGAGTTGAATGCTTAGAGGATGCAAAAGATAGGTTGATTGAAGAATGGAAGAATTTGGAGCAAGGAGAGAATCTACCATTTTCGGGGTCAGTTGGTCGAAGAGGGATGTTACAAAGTGTTCCCAATAGGAAGTGTAATGCCTATGCCAACTTCAGACACAAGAATCTGTTAGGGACATAAGTGTGCTGCGTGGATGTCTGTGTGTTGCGCGCACATCTTTGAGAAATATTCTTCTATTGACACAAAAGAAGAATGCCAAGTGGAATGAAGGCAATTTTTTGATGTGGAATTTTGGCTTAGGATTTGGTTTTCTAAGGTGAGGAAGTGTAAAAGGGGAATTTGTGTAAGGGGTGAAAATTCACACCTATATAGTATCCTAAAGATATTGATTTTACACTCAATGCTTATATAGATGCAGATTGGGCTGGAAGTATAGATGATAGGAAAAGTACAAGTGGTGGTACATTCTTTCTTAGATGTAGATTGGTGGCATGGTTGAGTAAGAATTAAAATTCAGTCTCTTTTTCTACTATTGAGGTTGAGTATATTGTTGTTGCATCGTGTTGTACACAAGTGTTATGGATGAAACATACATTGAAAGATATCACAGTGCTACATGATGATCCTATTCCTATCTTCTATGATAACACAAGTGCAATTAACATTTTGAAGAATCCTGTGATGCACTCGAGAATGAAGCATATATCTATTAGGTATCATTTCTTAAGAGAGAAGGTTATGGAGAATGAGGTCAAGCTTGAGTATGTTTCAATAAAAGATCAGATTGTAGATATATTTACAAAGGCTCTTCCTAAAGATACTTTTGAGTATCTCCAAGATAAGCTAGGGGTTATTTCCCCTCCTTTTATAAACTAAGATGCATTTGGAGATGCATCAGTCCAGTAAATTCATGATTCTAGCTTTTGGACTAATGTTTGTTGGTGGCTACCCTCAGGGGGAGCAGGAAGATTTTCTAAAGTGTTGTCATTATGAGTATTCTACTTTCATGTCGAAGGAAGTTTCAATAGACATATCTTTTACCTTTTCCATTGATGTTAAAGGGGGAGAGAGAGCATGTGAAAAGTTAATAAGAGAAAGCAAGTAATGAGGAAGATGATATTCTAAAAGTGGAGAAAAAAAAATAAAAATCTTAAGAAGTATTTTCAAAATAGGTGTGGTTTCTTTGATGGTTTTTCACATCATGTGTTACCATCAATGAAAAAGGGAGAGATTGTTGCAAGAATGTAAAATGAATGAAGTGTTGTAATTGATATAAATTTTTCAGCTGGTTATGTCAACTGGTCAACTTGTTATCTACTAGTTTCTATTTATTATATATGTCGACAATATTGAGAAAATTGTATTAAAAGAAGGTTGCTAGTTCTGGTGATTGTCAACTATGTTTTTTTGTGTATTGATTGAGGTCCGAGAGAATTTTTTCTGGTCTAGATTTCTCTTTGATGAAATCTTATGGCATATGGTTCAAGAGTTGTGTTGCCCTGGTTCTATTGAAGTTGCTTTTGGCATTTAGATGTATTGAGCTTAATTGATCTATGTGTTTTACACTAGTATGGTCGATCGTGTGTCAAGCACTACTTTCAAAGCTAATGAAGCGTGTTGGATCTATTATAGATCTCGATGAAGCATGTGTTTGCGTTTTCCTCATTCTAATTCCACCCTAGGATGTTTTGTGCTAACCTAATTTTAAAGTTGAAGTTGGATGGCCAACTTTGTATCTTTTCAAGGTTGGAGATAGGATAAATACAAAATGTGCTAGCAATGAAAATTGTACATAAGAAAATAAGGAAGATAAGTGAAAGAGTAGATGAAACCTTGATGCTATTCTTGAGGTGTGTGAGTTAAGTGTGTGGTTGTTCAATGCAAAGCTTAACTTTGTGTTTCTAGATGCAGTGAGTAGAAGGTGGACTCTATCATTCATACAAGTTGATCAGTGATTGTGGTGGAATCTTTGTTGCATTGGGATTTTTGTCTCTCTGTAACAAGTATTATTTGTCTTATTTGTATCTCTATGTCAGTGAGTCCTCTAGGTTATAGCCTTGTGGACAATGAGTCCTTATTTCAAGTAGTGAACCTTATCTCCGGTAGTGAGCCTCTTTGTAATTGGTTTTGATATTCTTGATAGTGTGAGTTAATTCTCACCATGTTTTTTCCCTCATTGGGTTTTTCGCGTAAATTTGGTGCTATTATGTG
This sequence comes from Sequoia sempervirens, assembly GCA_007258455.2. Taxonomy (NCBI): domain Eukaryota; kingdom Viridiplantae; phylum Streptophyta; class Pinopsida; order Cupressales; family Cupressaceae; genus Sequoia; species Sequoia sempervirens. The sequence goes on from VDFB02373365.1 coordinate 230,354,039, forward strand.
TGTCACTTGCATTTGATGGTTAATCACTTAATTATTTTATGTGTTAGTTTCGGTAATTGAATTAAAGGTTATAATCTGTGACAACTGATTCACCCCCCTCTTAGTTTTCCTATACAACATTGTCCATAGCAATTAAAGTGAAAGATTGTGCAAATAAGAATACCTCTGTAAATGCCAACAAGAAATGTATAGATATCCTTCCTTTGGAGCTCACTTCAAATCCACTTTTTGTTTTCTTTAAACTCTAAAACTCTAAATTACTCTCTAAGCTTCCTTTGCACTCTTTTCCGAAAATACATAAGCCTCTTGAATTATTTGAATTTATTCCTTCCATTCTGAATTATTTTGTAATAAGTGCTTCAACTTTTAGGTAAATTACCTTGAAAAATGTGTACACCTCTATTCTTTCAAATTTTACAAATTTCATCCTTCACACATGCGGCTGAGAAAATTCCTTAATTTTACTACCACATTAAATATACTTCTGTCATGATGTGGCACAACTATTGATGAGGGGCTTTACTATATTTTTTGATAATTGCTCCCCCTTAGCCACTACTTTTCTTATAAATTGATGGGAGTATTTGTACCAGAGGTCAGCACAGATAATATCGATGATTCAACTTGCTTTCCTTCCTTTCTCCAAATCTTTTTCATTTCCTTTCTTGCCTCTTCCAGATCAATGATTTGATCATGCTTCTCCGTCAGATAATTATTCTTTCTGCAGTTATTACCAGGGTGTTCTAGATTGTTGCACTTATAGAAAACAACATTCTTCTTTTTGTTCTCTCTTTTATTCAAATTATCTTCACACAAACTAACTCTATATCCAATTTTCTTGCACTTAATACATTTGCCGAAGAATGATAAAGAATGATTCATTCTACTTTTACAATCCTTTTCCTTATGAAAAAATTTCTTGTAGGAATAACAAACACCATTCAAAGATAAATACATGTTAGCATCATGTCATTTGATAGGAGTTCTTTCATAATTATTTCTTAGATCCTTAATTTGTCCATCTTTGCATTGAGTCTTCTTATCAGTAGATTGCTTCACTTTAGAAATTTGACCTTCCTCAAACCCTAAACCACTCATCCATTTTCGATCTGTAAGAAATAATCAATTCATCAAGTGTTTACAAGCTTATCTTAAATTTTTCTTGAAAAATTCTTGCGTTTTCCAGATCAGATCTCAATATTTCTACTTCTTCCTCAAGCATTATGCATTCATCCATCTTGCTTTGAATTTCAATCTCTTGACAATATTTAGTTCTTTTCTTTTCATCTAATTGTTGTAACAAGTTGGAGACAATTTCATCTACCTTAACTAATAGATCACATGCTTCAACACTTTTACTTTGCAACTTTTTAATATAATCATTTGCTTTCATTAACTTTTCCTTTAGATCTTCTATTTCTTCTAAATATCCAACACATACCACTTCCCGAGGAGAAAAATTCTTATACTCAAATCTTGGGACCTTCTTCAAGTTGTTAGGCTTCTTCCAAGGAACCAAGCTCTGATACCAATTGTTGAACCTCCAGAATACTGAGAGGGGGGGTGAATTACTATTCTATAAGACCACAATAAAATCCATCTGATCCTTATCACAATTCTAACTGAATCAGCATGAGAGAACATAGAAAGAAATCAATTCAACCATACACATGAACACCAAGATTTTAAATGGAAAACCTAAAAAAGGGAAAAACCATAGTGAGGGTTAACTCACAATATATTATATCTAGATACAAAATATTATAGGGCTCACTATCAAGACTCACTATCCTTAAAAGGCTCACTTATTGAATACAAAATATGGCTAACTGCCAAGATACAAAGATAGTGACTCACTTCCAATAGACTGAACTAATATGATACACCATCAATGTGCAGGGTTCAGTTCCAATGAAGCTTAGAATATGAAGTACTACCTCACATAGTAGTTGCTCAAAAAATATATTCTAATCCACAACTGATAAAACATTTAGGCTCAGACCTTTCTTCCACACACACTTACACTCCACACACTCTTGCTCTCTTTTCTCATTCCTCAAGGCATCTCATATATATACAAGTATATCTTAATCATCAATTAGGTTGGCCTAGTTAGTTGAAAATAGAGTAATCAAAATTCTCTTTATCAACACCATATTAAACATTTTATCCATGTAGTGCATTGTACCAAGTCGGCTAACATCCATAAAACATAACTAGTCACTATAATGTATTTCATACACTAAGTTGACCAAGAATATAACACAATTCTCTTAACCAACAAATAATCCTCAATGCAAACAACTTCCGGATCTCATAACACATTAATCTCCCATCATACCACCAATGTAGAGATTACCAAAAAAATCGTAGCATAAGAATGTTCACCTTAATAAAATGTGGAGTCTCCCACATAGTATGTTGAGCAAGGAACAACAGTAGAATAAAGAGTTGAACTCTCTCAAAGATAAATTTCTGCTCACAACCAAAAAACATCTCAAGATCTAGGATATAGTTGTCTGAATGAGTCAGGATAACATGGTTAAGAGATTAGAGTCATATCAGATCTTGTGGTGAATTCCAGACTCAAATACCATCACACTCATCCATTACAAAAGGGTATTATCAATAGGGAATAGCTTTTGGTAAACCAAGTAGACTTATCATATAGTTATCATCATGTTGACATCAATGACAACATAAGAACAACCAAAAAAATCATCCATACTTCATGCTCATGTTGCAAGGCTTCCATAATCCCAACAAAATTTTCTTTCTTAGGACTCCTAGATTTAATGCACCGAATTTGTACCTAGTCCTTGGGGAATTTTTGTTTAATCCAAAGCATATTATCAGCTAAATTTTGACTTGGCTTCACCATTTGTAGCCTCACTCCTGGACCTTGGTATTTTTGTTGAAAAAGTTTGCAAAACTATAAATACGATAGTGTGGCTTGATTTCTTGGGGAATTTGGACTATGCTCTATTTATTGCACACCCAACTATCAAAATTCCCTCCACTAATGATATTCCTCTATTCGTGGAACAATAAGAAATAGTTCCACTCTAGCCATTTTTTACTGATCTCCATACCCCTGAATTTGATGTTCACCGAGACAATGGTTACTTAGGATATACCACTCTTATGGATGAAGCATCCCTGATTGACTGAATGACCACCCTATTGTTGCAGCTCAATTTCTCCCTTTTTTCTCTTCTTGCACTTTTTACGATGAGAAATTTTGTATTTCCATGTATATATATATATATATATATATATGAATTTTTGTTGTTGTATTTTAAGCATGTATTTACTGTGCATGGTGTGAACCAAGATTCCAAACTTGCACAAACACAAGAAACAAACACCATATTAGATCAAATGCAAGTTAGTATCATGATTCCCCAAGAAATCCATTTGAATTGCAAAGGAAATGAAATGAAATGAAGAACATAAACAAGCATAAACCAAAGATATTAAATCCTATTCAAATGAAAAGAAAACTCCTAATATCTTGGGGGAATTGGTGCCAATTTGATGTGAAAATTGGCCCTTTCCCAATTCCAATGATGCAAATGCTGATTGGTGATGAAGAGTGATCCACTTTGTTGAAGATTGAAGTGTGCTCCAAGATGAAAATCTGCATAACCTAGCTAAGATTGGATAAAAATGGATCAGAATTGCTATGGATTTGAGTATAATAACTTTGCTCAAATTTTGGATGATCAAATGAGGAATGAAGCCTCTTATTTATAGAGTGAAAATTTGGAGAAAATCCCAAAATGAAGCAATGTGGGACTAAAATTCAACCAATGGAAAGGTTCCACTTGTGAAGATGAGAATGGATGAGGGATATGCACATTTTTGTAAATGTGCCCATAAATGCCATTAGGTGATATTTGAAATTAGTGAACTGACATGTAAGAGGGAAAATGAATGTCTTAAATTCCACTTGGCTCAATGCAAAGATGAAATAAATGTCTTGTTGGAAGGACAAAGTCCACTTGGATTTTGAATTCGAATTTGAGAGAATATTCCTCCATTATGCCATGTTGAGAGAAAATAGGGATTTAATAAATGAATTAAATCTATTTTCATGTGTAAGTGGAAAAAGCTAGAGGATGGGACATGGATTATGATTAAATTAATCAAGGGTTAATTAATTTAATCAATGATTAGATGATGTGATAAATTTGACTTAGATTTTTGGGTTAATTTAAATCAAAGATGAGAAGAATGTGATTTTAGACTTAGTTAAATAAATAATTTGATTTATTTAACAAAAGAGGATGATTGGTTAGCTTAAATTAAACAAGTTTTAATTTATTTAATTTAATAGATAGACCTTAGAGATTTAATTCAAATAAAGTAAATTATTTAATTAAATATGGAAATAGGGTTAATTAGATCAGATAGATTGATTTAATTAATGAGAGAGAAAGACTTAATTAGATAAAATGATTTATTTAATTAAGAGAGAAAATTTGATGGATTTAATCAAATAAGGGTATTCGATTAAATGGCTAGACTGAGGGATGATTTAGGATGAAATGGTGTTAATAATCGTGATCAAGTATGCAAGTATATTTTCCATGTCTACATTTTGCCCCTCTTTGAAGCAAAATACTCGTTGCGTTGATTCAAAGAATAAACTGTCTCGATCAAAAGCCACATTTTTTTTTATTTCAAAACTTTCCCTATTGCTGCCCCGATGAGAGAAATATGTTGATATACTACCGCATCAAGAGATTAGAAAAAAAATTCTGATTTTTTGGGGTGATCTCGCGAAAAAGAAGACCAAGTGCCTGACGGATCTAGAAAGGTTCCAGGAGGTCAAAATAATGAGATAAAATGCAAAAAATGATGGAAAATGGCCCTCAAATGGAAAAAAATGGGATGAGGGTACCTAGGCCCCTCCTGGACGGCCAAACAAGGTTAGAAATCCATAATTTTTAGCCTTAAATAGGCCTCGAGAGACCACTTTCAATTATTTTTCAGATTTAGCCTTAGGAGATTCTGCAATTTTGAGCTTTGACACCTTGGCGAGATGGCACAACGACAACTCCCCATGCACATTTCTAATAGGGTACAGACACACCAGAGACTTCCCGACATTGGACCACTGGTGATTCAACTTGAACCTACTTGATTTTTTGATTTTTGCATACATTTATGACGCTCAAGAACTAGGTCTTTAGGAGCAACACCATATATTCCCGCCGGAATTTTAAACTGCGATGCTCAGTGTTCAAACTATGCTGCCCTCACAAGGTCCAATACTGCGATGTAGTTTGAAATTTAGGGTTAAATTTCAAACTCCATTTCCCTTGTAGGTTGCACCGCCGTAGTGCTCTTTAGGGTTAGGGTTTCAAGTTAAACTCTGACGTTATACAAACTAGACCACCGTGGTGCAATTTGGGACTTTGAAGGCTCGAGTGGCATAGTTTGAAGTTTACAAACTGCACCACCTTCACATGCAGCAACACTAGAGTCAGTTTGGGATGTCGGGTGAAGCTACAATGAAGAATTTTTTTGATGATTTTTAACACTGTGACTTTCCTGATGTAGGAGGAGATGAGGGAGATCTATTCGCACGAGCATAGGTCTCGAGATATTTTCAGACTCTTGAGGGATTTGTCTAAGTGAGAGAAAGAACACTTAGGAGAGATGTGACTTTGGTACATCACCTATGCACCACCCGTGCGAGCACACCTGGGCATGATGTCAACACTTGCTGAGAGGTGGCACAGTGAGACCTCCTCATTTCACCTTCTGACCGGTGAGGCCACAGTCACGTTAGAGGACGTGTGGTGGATCTTGAGATTACCCATCCATGGTGAGTGGGTGATTTATGACATGGCTGCTGGGACAGATGCCTGCTATGTTGTCCTGGAGACTGATTAGATTGTATTCTACCAGGGTCAAATCAAGCTAGAGTGCCACAGCTCCCTCACTTCACCCTACCACTTAGTGATTGTCACCATCATATCGAGTCTTGTCATACCAGATTAGTGAGGCCAATATTTTAGTCTAGGATGGGGGATTTGCTAGGAGCACATGGTCTAGTGATGACTGACACTTTTGGCATGGGGCCTAATTCTATTAGCCTCTCTGTACATATATCTTCACGAGTTCACCTACTTGGATGGCAGAGCACTCGAAGTAGGGGTCACACTCCTGCATATCTGGGCATGGGATCACATCCTCATGCTTCATCCTTTGAGTTGTTATAGTTCTGATGGATCCAGATGATCTAGTGGTCTAGCGATACAAAAGGGGTGTTTCTTTCACTCACACAAGACAACATGAGATTCCTCACTGGAGGAGGGTCCTTGATGATATGTGAGTGTTCACATGGCAGCCCTACCATGGACAACCAACCTAGTTTGATGATGTACAACAATTATTCTTTTCTTGCCAGTACCACTTGATGCAGGTGTGAGAGCACACTATGCTTGAGATGTACTTTTGGGGGAGGGTGCAGTGATAGATTGGGGAGCCACAGGATAAGCCTAATGATTAGTATGTGGCCATTTTTGCTAGGATGATGACACAGAGCTCCTAGGGATGGTACATACCTACCCATGACATAGTTCAGAGATTTATGCAGCTGGTGGCCAAGCCGTGGCCATATAACCAGGGTCAGGCAGATCCTGGGACCACACATGCATATTGAGATTAGTTCAGGCTGCCCCTGAGATTGACAGTGCCAGGTACACCATCTGCTTGATGAAGAGAGAGAGGCAAGGGGCAGGACAAGGCTGAGGAGACAAGGATCAGGACTAGGGTAGTAGAGGACCAACACTGGATCAATCGGTCAGGGACCAAGTTCCACCTATTTAGCCACTCAAGGATCAGTAGGATCAGCCCCACCAGGATGTCCCGACACAAGATCGGGACTGGGGGTAGCGCGATAGACAGGATGGGCAATAGGATCGGGTTGTGACACCACCTAGAGATGGTGATCAAGATCAACCCCACGTGTAACCTCCCCTATAGCTAGATCTAAGGGATAGGAAGATTTTATAGTTATAGGCCCAAATACAGGTACTGATGGCTGAGAGGGACTAGGCCAGGGCCAAGTAGGATCAGGCCATTTTGCAGAGCCAGGCCATGGAGTTATAGGCAGCGGTAGAGATGGGCCACCGACAACAGTTAGAGTATGGCTGCCTCTTCCTCCTAGAGCACAATATCACTTCAGTCATACAAGAAGGTTGTCTGAGAGGATGATTATTATAGGATGCATTATCATCAGGACATGCCGAGAACAGGACGAGTTTCCAATTTTTCATAGAGGACTAGCCATAGACCTACACAGGGCCATGAGGATAGAGCAGATGGCAAGGGCAGTAGCCAGCAGGGCTAGGCCTTCATTTAGATGAGAGACAAGATTCCTTTTGTGCCCTTTTGGATCATTTTTGATAGCCCCATGGGCCGATTATACTTATATTTTTGATACTTGATCCAATTCTTTTTGTACTATGATAGTGTACATATTTTGATGATATATGAGATGATGATTTTGAGCTAATATAATATGTGATACATTTATGGATATCTTTAATTTCTATATCCTTATGTAATGATTCTATATCATGGTGTAAATGATTTATGGATTCATTTTGTTTTTGATATCTTTTTCTGATGCACTTTTCAGGATGTATGCAAAATGTTATGATATGCAAATGCTTAGACTTAACAAATCTATATTATGTAGTAATGGATGGGATGATGTGGTGTACCTTTTCTATGTATGATATCTACTTATGATGATGTGATATGATAATGATGTGATGCTATGATGATGATGTTTTATAAAATGAGTATGTAATGGTTATGATATGAAAATGGATGCTCTTGATATATGATGAGTATGTGATAGCATAATGGATGCTTATATGTGTTATGGGATGTAGGATATGATGATGCAGATGTTTTATGATGCTATGGGATGAGTTATTTTTGTGTTTATATATGATGGATGCTTATGTATGATTTATGTAATACTTAGAATAACCAATCTATATGTATGGAAATGCAATACATGTTTCTATATGATATGCTATGCAATATGCAATATGCTAACAATTTATGGATGCAGGATGGATGCAATGATAATGATGATGAATAACTATCATGGTACCATGTTTGCATGAAAAGCAAGAGATTCCAACAAGACATGATAGGAGGATAATTATGATTAATTTTCAAGGAGTTAGGATTTTCAAAGGGCCAATTATCTTATGTTTCATAACACACATAGGTACGATGCATCAAGGTATAGAGAACTAGGATGGCATTGCATCTAGTGTGATGGAATTTGACTAGAAAATAAAATAGGAGTATCCTTGTTCACACCTAACATATGGAAACCTTACTAGGATGCACCTTAGGTGCTTCAAACATCTCAGACAGAAACATAGAAAGGCAAGCCTTCCTATATGGTCAACAAGCTATCTAAAACACCTTCCATACATACCTAATAAAGAAAGTATTTACCGAGGTTATTTTACAAAGACATCCAACAAACACATAGATAAAAAGATAATGATCATTTCCCCATTCCTATCTCTCTAAATCCTTTTTTTGGGATATCATCGAGAGGTCCTTGGAATGAGCACAATAAGATAAATCAATAGATCAAGATAAAGCAAACAAACAAGCTAATGTTCTTCAAGACTGCTAGCCAAGACTAAACTACTATGATGCCTGATGTTGATGTCCATTGTAGGAAGGATGCATCCTAGGACATGATATTTGATGATTTGATATGGGACTGATTTGGATGATAAGTTATTGACCCAAAGAGTTGATTAACTTGTTTACGTATTGACCTAGACTTGAGACTTTGACATTTAGGTTTTTTTACTTTTGAATTGAGATACCTATTTCTGATTGTTTTACCAAAGGTTGGGGATGACGATTGTTTATTTTGAGTGATGTTTATTGCAGGTGAAAGCGAGATGAGACAAATGGATTTTTTCACATATTTGGATGTTTTTTGAGTTTTTTGAAATGTTTTGAGAATGTTTTTGGTTTTTTTTTTAAATTTTTCAATTTTTTTTGGGTTTTTCTGAGATTTTGACTAAGACCTAACCTAAGGACATATCCTAGGGGCCTTGAGGGCTGATCAATAGATTAGCCTTGCCTATGTTATACACACAGATACCACGTAGTTTGACTAACACAGACTCGATTATTGTTAAAATATGAACAAATGCATTGGAAGTTTATTATGACAGACTCATAAAGGACTTACCTAATTGTCTCGGGGGATAATCAAAAATCAACCTTGCCTACATTCAAGGCTCATAGACCCGTAGTTTGACAAGATGACTCTTTTTTTTGACTTTTTGACCTATTTTTGGATTTTGATATGTTTTGAATGTTTTTGGAATTTTTGTGATTTTTTGATGTTTTGATGTTTTGATGTTTTTATATTTTTTGATTTTGGGATCTCAAGAACATACATGAATCCAATCCGATGAGAACATTCCCCTAGTGTGATGCAATAGACTACTTCGATAAAGACATGACAAACTAACCTTGAGAATGTGCTGAGTAGTACTTAGGAGGGATCATGACATGAACACAAGACCATGCTATGATGCGGATGTGGATGGGTGAGTGATGGATGATGAAAGCATAATGGATGGATGATGCAGAACAAGCTATGAAGATCTTGGTGGATGGAAAGTGCTTATTTACACAAGGGGCCTATTTTCTAGGTCTTCACCAAGGTACTTGCCCAAAGCACCAATGAAGTGGTTTTCACTAGAGGAAGATTTTTCTCTTTACTATTTTTGATCATTTTTTTGATTTTTTTTGTTGTCACCAAGATGCCCGTTTGCCAGGTTTTCATCAAAGTAACCATTTTTTTGGGACATTTTCTAATTTTTTTTATTTTGGGTTCTATACCTCGAAAGATTAGGCATAATTTTTTTTGAGATGGGAGTTGTTCATGGGCTCCTGTAGAGGTTCCCCTTTGTGTGTTGATAACTGATATGCCCTTGACTTATAGCTCGTTGTGATAACAAATGGTCCCAACCAGTTAGGTTCAAATTTTCCTTTGCTTTTTGGATTTTGGATGTTCTTCTGATTCTCCTTTAGCACCAGTTCTCTGACTTGGAAAATCCTACTTCTATTCTTCTTGTTATAGCTCCTATTGAGTCAATTCTGATAGACTTGCAAATGATTTAAAGAATCCACACGTCGCTCATCCAGTATCTCTAGCTCATTTAGTCTTGATACTTGGTATTCTTCATCCATGATGAGGTTTTGTAGTGATATTCTTAGTGATGGGAGCTCAATCTCAATGGGGAATATGGCTTATGATCCGTAGACTAGAGAGAATGGGGGGGCATCGGTGGGTGTGCGGATGCTGGTTCAATAGGCCTTGAGGATAGGATTTAGCTATAGATTCCAGTCATGACATGCATCATTGACTATATTTTTGAGGATTTTTAGAATGGTTTTATTGGTAGCTTCTACTTGGCCATTGCCTTGGGGATAATACGGAGTGGAAAAGTGATGTTGGATTTTGAAATTTTCACATAGGTCATGGACATCTTGATTTTTGAATGGTGTCCCATTATTTGAGATAATAGCTTGGGGAACACCATATCAACATATTAAGTAGTTTAGGATGAACTTTGATATCTGCTTTCCAGTTATGTATGTCATGGGGATGGCTTCCACCCACTTGGTAAAGCACTCAGTGGTGGTTATGATGAACTTGTGTCCATTAGATGAGGTGAGGGTTATCTTTCCACTGAGATCAAGCCCCCACTATGAAAAGGGCCATGGTGTGATGATGGGATGAAGTTCTTGAGCTGGAGCATGGATGAGGTCCCCATACTACTAACATTGTAGGCACCTTTTTATGTAGTCATGTGCTTCTCTTTCCTTTGTAGGCCAATAATACCCCATCCTCAACAATTTCTTGGCCAAGGTCATTCCACTCGAGTGTGAACCAAAAATACTATTATGCACCACAGTTAAGGATTCAATGCCTCCTCAGCATTTAGGAAGTGTAATAAGGTTACTTCTATGCTCATACGGTAAAGGGTGTTTCCTAGGATGACAAACCGGGATGCTTTCTTGACAAAGGTTCATTTTAGGCTTGAGGGTAAGTCAGTAGGTAGGACCCCTATTCACAAGTAGGTATAAATGTCATGGTACTAGGGATCACCAGGACCAATGATTTCGCACACGAACTCTAACTCTAGTACCTCGAATGTGGGTATGAGGAGCTTCTCTACCAAGAATTCATGTTTCAGGATGTTGCGAGGGATGTCTAGTAGGGATCCAATCATTTCCATGGTGTCTACTGGTCTATTGTTTGCTCTGGGAATATGCTCAAATGTGATATCAATGAATGATTATTTGAGGCTCTCTACCAACTTTTTGTATGGAGTCATTTTATCATCCTTTGTTTGGTACTCGTCATTCACTTGATTTATTATCAGTTGGGAGTCTCCGTATAATTTGAGGGTCATGATGTGCCAGTGCACTGCTATTTTGTGACCTATGGTTAAAGCTTCATATTCTGCAATGTTGTTAGTGAAGGGGAATGCCAATTTGTAGGATCTAGCTATACAATCCCCCTGTGTGGTGATGAAGAAAACACTAGCTCCTGATCCATGTTGCGTATAGGAACCATCAAAGTAGAGTTTCCAATGGTTGACTATGCTCAGATTGAAGATGGATTCATCCAAAAACTCTGATATGAGTGGATTCTCTAAATACATGGGTGTTTTTGCAAGTTGATCTGCGAGCACCTGGCCTTTGATTTCTTTTTGTTCGATGTACTCAATGTCATATTCAAATAGAATCATGACCCACTTGGCCATCCTTCCTATGAGCATTGCTTTTAAAAGTAGGTACTTGAGGGGGTCAATCTTGGTGATGAGTTTGATTTTGTGTGCCAACATGTAATGTCTAAATTTTTGTGAAGCAAGCACTACTACTAGACATGATTTTTCGATGAATGAGTAGTTTAACTCATGCCCGACCATTGTGCGGCTGATGTAGTATATGGCCCTTTCTATCCCATTTTCATTGTGCTGAGCTAGAAGAGCACTGAGGGCTGATGTTGTTGCTGACACAGAGAATTAGTGGATTTCTTGGGATCAGTGGCATGAGGACCGGCGGTGTGAGCAAGTATTCTTTGATTTTTTTGAAGGTTTGCTCGCACTTGTCATCCCATTTGTATGCTACTCCCTTGTGAAGTAGGTTAGAATATGGGATTTGCTTATCTTCAAGTTGTGCTATGAATCTGTGGATGGACTGAAGCCTGCTTTGGAGACCCCTCAACTGTTTCAATGTTTTAGGTGCCTCCATCTCAAGTATTGCTTTTACCTTTGTAGGATCTATTTCAATACCCCTCATTGACACTATGTATCTAGTATCTTTCTTGATTGTACGCCGAAGACACACTTCTTTGGATTTAAACAAATGTTGTACTCCTCTAGCCTATCAAAAATAGTGCTCAAGGTTGTTATGTGATCTCTCCTCTTCCTAGATTTTGTTAGTATGTCATCAATGTAATATTTGATAGTTTTGTGGATCATGTCATGGAAGATTAGCATCATGGCTCTTTGATAGGTGGCCCTAGCATTCTTCAAGCCAAATGGCATCATATTCCAGTAGTGGGTCCCCCATGGACAAGTGAAGGTCATTTTGTGTTGGTCTTCTTTAGCAATCATTATTTGGTTGTACCCAAAGAAAACATCCATCAAGGAAAGAATTTCATGTCCTACTATCATGTCTACAATCATGTCAATGTTAGGCAATGGAAAATCATCTTTCATACATGCTTTTTTTAGATCTCTGAAATCCGTGGAGATTCAGATGCCCCCATCAAGTTTTGAAACAAGAACTAGATTTGACACCCATTCTGGATAGTCAATTGGACACATGAATCCTACGTCAATTAGCTTTTTCAATTCCATTTTGACTAGCAGGGTGATTTGAGGATGCATTTTTCTCATTTTTTGTCGGACAGGCTTTGCTTCAGGATACACTACTAGATGATGAACCACAATCTCTAGATCGAGCCTAGGCATGTCGGCATAGCTCAATGAAAAATTAACTTGTCTCTCTCTCAAGAAGGTTGCTAGGAGCTCTTGTTCCTCTAATAGTAATGATTTTGTATAGAATGTGATGTGCGGGGTCTCCTCTATTCCCAAGTTAACCAAATTGCATTTTTTGGCTAGGACTGCTGATTTTTCTTGGAGAGCTCTAAGAGGAAGATTGAATCCCCCATCCTCGGGTGCCTCAGAGAGGTTTTCACCATTGGATGCATCCTTTATTTTTACTATTTTTGGATCAGAGAGTGCCACATTATGGTTTTCACTCAAGGACCTAGACGTTGTTCTTAATTTTTTGCTTTTATGACTGAAGGATTCAATTGTTTCCCCATAATATGCATGTGTATCTAGCTCAATGATGAATCTTGCTTTGTGATCCCCACATGGAATATTATCCTACAGTCCCATGAATTTTGAGAGTGCCCCATCATTTTTGAATGTGTCAAGAATTGGCACATGGAATATTATCCTACAGTCCCATGAATTTTGAGAGTGCCCCATCATTTTTGAATGTGTCAAGAATTGGCAGTCCTCGTTGGTAATAATCGATGAGTTGTGGGTGGACTAGGCTAATTTCATGGTTTTGATGGTTAGTGGGCTCAAATGACATAGTACTAATCATGAGAAGTGTGGTATCCTTGAAGAGCATGGGTAGGTTGGTTATGGGATCTTTGTCATCACTACTACTATAGATGTCAGTTATGTCAAATGTGAAGTTGTCTATGACTCGACCTGTAAATACAGGTAAGTGAAGTTCGATTGTCATTTGCTAAGGAGTTTTGACTTTCCTAACTAGGGGATTTCAGCCACATATGGTTATAATCAGAGGGGTACATACAAGACCAAGATTTTTCATTCATGTCTCTGGAATGATGGGTATTAGAAGCCCATTATCATTTTTCCCCAGTTTTAGGTTTCTGTCATAGCCCATTGCGAGTATCATTTGCAAGCCTTTGTTGTTGTCATCCATAGGTAGATTAGCTTCCGGTCTATTTTCTTGATATAGGAGATGATATGGGTCCTCCTCTATGACTTCTCAGCCAAGATCTCCCCAAATTTTGAAGTTATAATATCCTTCAGTGGATGTTTCAGATGTGGAAGCTTCATTTGATTGCGGTCGTCCTCATGATCTGGGAGATTGTGGTAACTCTCCTACTACAAAATAATTTCTTGGAATCGTGTAGTTTCTACAACCATTATCTTGGATGATGACTTTGATATCAAAGATGGTGGGGATGGTGGAAGTGGTGGGTGTCTCTATCGTAGAAGTGGAAGTGAGAGTGGCAAGATCAATGTATGGTGTTGATGGGCCTTCATCATTTTTTAGGCACTTGAGGAATCTTGTAGTATTTTGTCTCTAGGTTCTTACAGTAGGAGAATGGTTTGGGCTCTCCATGGATGGTAACCTCTTCACCTTCATATGTGAATTTGACACTTTGATGGAAGGTTGATGCTACTGCTTGCATTGCATGGATCCATGGACATCCCAAGAGAATGTTATAAGGCAAGTTGAGGTTGAGGACCTGATAGGTAGTTTCCATGATAGTTGGCCCTACTTGAATAGGGATTTGGATTGTGCCTTGGTACATTCTTTCTTGATCATCATATGCCCTGATTTTAATGATTTTTCCTTTTTCTATGGAATCCTCTAAGATTTTTAGGTTCTTAGTGAGCTTGAGGGAGAAAATGTTTGAATTTGCACCCCCATCCACCAAGACTCGCTTGACTTTATTTTTATGCACTAGGACCTCTAAATCGAGTGCATGGTTGTGAGATGGTTGAGTGGGAGAATCTTGATCCAAGAATGTAAGGAGATTTAGAGTGAGGATGTTTCTGACCATAGCTTGGAATTGTTCTGTATCAAGATTTGTGGAGATAGTGGATGGAGCCAATGGTTCCTCAAGGATTTTCTTGTGAGAAGATAAGATTTTTAGTAGCTACATGATGGAGATTTGTGTTGGGGTTCTTTTCAACTGATCCAGGACATTGTAGCTATTGGGAACAAATCTTGGGTTGGGAACGGGTGCTCTATTTGGCTGAGATGACCCTGCAATGGTGATTTTTCTGCCCCTTCTGGTGACTCCACAATCAACATGGGCTCCTTTGATGGTGATGGTAGTGCAGTATTCATCCAGGGATGTGACGAAATGGTTGTACACATGATTCATTCTTTTGAAGGTACCTTTCCCCTTATCAGTGTTATTGTTCCCTTTGTTGTATGGTTAGGCATCAAATTCGTGTAGATTTTGAGGTTCTGATTTCCTACTGGCTGCTCCACATTTATGATTTTTTTATCAATGAGGTCTTAGATTAGGTTTGTCAACCTCATGCAACTATTAGTGGTGTGCCCTTTGATTTTGTGAAAGTCACAGAGCTGGTTTTCATTGTACCAGGGTGGTTTCATGTCTAGTTCCTGATAATTCTCATAGGTGGGAGCCTTGATGAAATTTTTGCTTATCAATTTCTTCATGATAACCTCGAGTGGTTCCCCAAGAGAAGTGTACTTCCGCTTGGTGGAATTTTTGTTTCACTGAGGTGGTCCCCTTTGATCATTGACATTCTTGATGATATGATTGTTTGGCTACTGAGTTATTATGTTAGGTTGATGATTGTTTTGATGGTGGTTTTGGGGTTGTTGTTGTGGTGCGGTTATGTTTTTCTAAGGGGCCCTGATGAAAACTTTGGTGTCGACAACACTATCATTGGTAATATTTTTGTTTCTTTCCCATATGTGAGGTTTTTCATTATAGCTTGTAGATTGGTAGTTGCTTTACTAATCAGGATATGTTTGTGTCATTGGTTGCATGCCAAGGGCTCATTCAATGTTAAGTGCCTTGGAAATCAACTGATCATACATGGTAATACCTTAGACTTTGAGATGGAATTCCAAGGCTCCATCAAGGTTGGATATGATAGTGCACACTTTTTGTTCTTCTGGCATGGCCCATTTGCTTTGATTGGCCTTGGATCACCATCATTGTAGGAATGAAGATCACCATCATTGTAGGCATGAAGAAAATGATTCATTCCTTCCTTGTTTCATAGCTGATAGTTCCTCTAGACTAACATCAATCACAATGTTGAATGCATATTTTTTTATGAATGTATCTATGATCTCTTGGAACTTTTTGATGTCTGACGAAAGGTGAGAAAACCATTCCATGGCTTGGCCTACCAAACTTCTAGGGAAGAGACACATCAGATAGGTATCGCCATATGCAACTTCCATGCAATGAACCTAAAACTCCCTAATGTAATCTTTAGGGTGTCTTGTCCCATGGTATTTGTCAAATTTTGGGATCTCAAATACCTTCAAGAATGGTTTCATTACAAGGCTCCCATCGAATGTATAAGGACACAAGTCACTGGGTTTTTTTCGTGGTTTTCCCTAACTAAAGATCGAGCACTTGTTGCGAGAGTAACTTGATTTGTGTCATCACTTCATTTTGTGGATTAGGGGGTGGAATGAAAGTGTTTTGAGGTGGTTCAATTGTTGGTGGGATGGGTGGATTGGTTGGTATGTTGATGGATGGTGTTTGCATGTGTTTTTTCACCAAGTATGCTTGCAATTTTTGTTGTACCAACAACACTTGTTGTTGGTCCTGTTGTTATTGTGCTATTAAGGACTATTGTTGAGCTTGTTGTTGTTGTTGAGCCAACAATGTTTGTTGTTGAGTTACTAATTGGGTTGCTTCTTATTGTTCTTGATATTGCTTCAGCGCTTGTTGATATGCTTGTTGTTGTGTTGTTTGTTGTTGTGCAAGATATTGCGCTTGTGCTTGCACTTGTTGTGCTTGATATTGGGCTTGAGCTTGAGCTTGTGCTTGTGCTTGAGCCTGAGCTTGAACTTTTTCTTGTGTCTGTGCAGCTTGAGCTTGAGAAACTTGTTGTTGTTGTTGTTACAATAAGATTTGGGATTAAGTAGCTTGTTGTGCTTGTTGCAATTGTAATGGGGCTTGAGCAGCTTGCGTGGCTTGAGAAGCTTGCTAAGTAGGTAGTTGTGCAACTTGTTGATTTTGCACTTGCTAGAGTGTCTTTTGATAGGAAGCTTGTTGAGCTGCTTGCAACACAATACTGTATTGGTTTGATGTGTTTGTGTTTGGTGGTGATGGTGGCGGAGGTGGGTTGGAATGGTGCTTGTTATGGTGATGAGAGGCACCATTGTAGTGGATGGTGTGATTGATATGCTTGGTCCTTGAGAGACCATGTTTTGAGGGATGATAGATGATGCTTTATTTGTTTGTGATATGGGGATGGTTTCCATCTGTTGTTGTGATATCGATGGCAAGAGGGGAAGATTTGGTATGATTCCTTGATTGATGGTTGGGGGGGGTTTGAATGAGTGACAAAATTGGTGTTAGCCCCAAATCAAGAGGTGAGATGGATGTTAGTGGGAGTGGTGGGAAAATGAGTGGTAAGCTCCCTTGGGGAAATGATGATGATGATGATGGGTCAAAAATTCCCCCTAGTCCAAATAGGTCACCTTCTCCTTGTGAGGTCGTGGGAAGAGAAGTTTGCGATGTTGCATTAAATGATGATGATGGGTCATTATGAAAGGTGAGGGGGACATATGCATGTAATGGGTTTTGGGGGATGGTTTGACCCAAAATAGTGTTTGCATCCTCATCTTGATTATTTACAAAAGGGTGTGTTTGCAATGCATTAAGAAATTCACTCCCTCTGTTAACGATCGGTTGGGTTGGAGCAATTGATGATGTGATTTGGGGGATGGCTTGAGTGATATTTTGAATTTGGGATGTTGATGTGATGGGGGGGTGGACGATATGGGAAGTGTGAATGATATCAAAGGTGGTTCCACAATGGTGCTCATGTCATAATTAGAAGGGAGTTTAGTCCCTCATTTTAATAGTTCGAGCATGTATTGTTGGGGATGGAGTTTCATCATGATGTTGACAATCCTATGATTTTCAATATTTCAAACCATTTCATTGATCTCATCTTGGGTCATACCAAGTGGGTTGTTTGTGAGCTCTTCCACTTGTCTATCCTCTTGATGGTCTTGGGGGAGTGAAAGATTGGTTGTAGGATTGCTTGATCCAATATGATTCATGTTGGTGTTGGTTTGACTAAGATCAATTGAGGTTGATGTTTCTTTGTGGTCTTCCATGTCCTTCTTGTGTTGAGATCTAGTTTGCACCATAAAATAGGGATCAATTTTTCAAGAATATAAGAGATGAACTTCTAATTATTTAGAATGATATATCTCAAGGTATAAAGAGAAATTCTTAGGATGATTTAAAGATCAAAGGGTGATAATGATAAGGATGAAAAGATGAATGTTTGATGGATGATTGGAACTCTTTGAAAAAAATATTGAAGGGTATGTCAAACTTTAGGACTTCATTTTTATTTCGGATTGATTTGATTTGGAATTGGATTTTGATGGTGAACTTATTAACTCTAGGAGGTTGGATTTTGTCCTAGAGTAGATTTCGTTCATAAGATGCTAATTTGTGTAGGTGTGAGAAGAAGGATTCATCTAAACACACTTATCCAAACAAGATGATTTTGATTGGTTTGATTTTGATTTTGGATAATGAACTCCTAAATCCCAAGATGTTGGATGTTATCAAGGGATGAATTTTTTCACATAATAATTTGACTAAATATGTGGAGAAGGATGCATCTACACACATCTAATCAAACAAGATGATTTTGATTTGGTTTCAAATGATTTTCCCAAGGTTTAACATGGAGGATTTTTCCAAGATATTCAAAGAGTAGATGATGAGATGATTTTGGTTTTTTGATGTTCAAAGATGGATGAAGGTTTGATTTTGATCTTATGTTTACCTAAAAAAAAAACTTGCTTACTAGACCTCAGTTTTGAAGAACATGTTTTTCTCTAGAAAAGATTCTCAAACTCTCTAAAAATATTTGGGTTTTGACAATAATAGAACGAGTACAAACCAAGACTTTTTCTTGAAGCTTTTCTGTAAAAGTTAAAAAGAGATCTTCATCTAAATTCATATAGCATTGAGAGATGCTTTTGGTGATATTTCAGACTCAGAGAATTTACCTTTGGTTTCTTGACCTTGATCTTGAGTGAAATCATTTGGGACACATGTGTGGGATTCAATTGTCTTTAGTCTTTGATTAATGACTTTGTTTTACCACAAACACTTTTAAGCTTTGAAACTATATGTCTAATGTTTTAATTTCTTTTCATCCCACAAAGTGTATTATGTGGAAACTAAGGAAATCAAAGAAAGAGTTACCTAATGTTTACTTTAGTAGTAGCAAATTGAGATAAAATTCAAGTGCCTAGAAACCTCTAAGGATATGAATCCCAAGGGCAAGCAAGGGCATGTGAATTCGTTTAAGGATATTTGCTTCTCCTATAGGGTTTAAGATTTGATGCTCATGTTAAATGTTTGTTTTCCAATATTTTTGATCAAGCAATGTGTTATGTAACCAAGAACAAGTACAACACTATGGCTATGAAAGACTGTATTTGTTGAGTCCCCACTTGGACAAGTCCAGCTATGCTTATTTTTAGGGAATGGTTAGATGCTTGACCCCACTGGCTCCCTCCATGAAACTCATTTATACAGGGCAGACAAGCATCAGTACCCATGAAACTCCCATGACATACTTTCCAATCCTACTAAAAACCATAAAACTATGGGGTGGCTTCAGAACGACCGTTCTTGCACCAACAAATAGATAGGGATTTTGGCCTTTCTACAACAAGGGTTTTAATTCAAACTTTTTGTTCGTAGGAGTTGATCCATCGAGGTGAGAGACCATTGCTTCCCTTCTCGTCAGAACCAACCGCATGATATTAGCCTTTGTTCTTGTACCCACTTTTATATCCCAGCTAGAAATACCCTTGGCTTTAGAGTGTTACCGGTTGAGTCGTTCCCTTGGGTGAGTACTTTTCCCCAAAGGTAGGCCCTCAAAGATAAACAAAAGCAAGAAAACATATTCGTAACTCAATTGATCTTTGTTGAAAATCAAAAAGAGAATACACGCAATAGGTTTGACTCACACTCGCAAGATGTGTTCAATTTTAGTTCCCAAAATGAAGTGTGGAGGAAATTACTTTATCCCAACCTAAGACCACCAAAAATCCTTTTGATTCTTAAGATTGCCGTGAGGCGCAAGAGAAGCGCATATGTCTTTTCAATGGTGTTAGCTTGAGCAAGGAATCATGAAACAAAGTAGCACATGTTCATTCTAAGACCCACAAAGCAATAATGACTTCTTTTTAAGCACCAAAGGAAATGTGAAAAGTTTGTCTTGTTCAATTGTTAAATCTGAAAACCTACTCTAGTAAGTTTGTGTCCTAAAGTTCATTTTAAGCTGCCCTCTTGTAACAAGAAACTTAAGCATTCTTTGAGCCCAAAAGGAATCTAGTATGTACTAAGAATGAAAGATAATAAAATTTCTTAAGAGAAAAAAAGTGAGTTCTCTTAGAGTGTTAAACAAACATTAAAGTGTTCAAAAACACTTGGTATCATGAAAGAATGATATCATCATGCCTCTTTTCTTCTTTACTTTTGATCAAGCCAGCCTCCAAAAAAACTAGTTAGATCTGCAAAAAAAGAGATCAGGAGATCAGAGAACAGTCCAAATGATCAGAATTTGAAAAAAGGCACATGTCATAAAACTATTTTTCACTTTTTACTTCCCTTCAACGGTGGAACTTGTAAAGGCGATGTAATTTAAAATTTCTAGTGGTGCTATATAGCACTTCTTATTAGTCAGCATCACTCTGTAGTAGGGACAAAGAGCATGAAGGCATCACTATTTCAACTAGCAGTGGAGTTTGAAATTTAGAAATATTCCAGTGTGTGAAAAAGACTCAGTGACGCCATTTGAGATTTTGAATTCTGGGCAGGAAACATAGAGCATCGGAGTTTGGAATTTGTAGTGCTGCTATATAGCGACATTGGAGTCCTAGTGGTTCTAAACTATGATGCTGGTTTGCTAGTGGTGGAGTTCCCTATAGAGACACAAAAACAACAAAAAAACATGAAATTTGGTGAAAAAACATGATTAGAACTTCTGGTTTTGGTGTGAACCAAGATTCCAAACTTGAACAAACATAAGAAAAAAACACCATATTAGATCAAATGCAAGTCAGTATCATGATTCCCCAAGAAATCCATTTGAATTGCAAAGGAAAAGAAAAGAAATGAAGAACATAAACAAGCATAAACCAAAGATATTAAATCCTATTCAAATGCAAAGCAAACTCCTAATCTCTTGGGGGAATTGGTGCCAATTTGATGTGAAAATTGGCCCTTTCCCAACACCAATGATGCAAATGTTGATTGGTGATGAAGAGTGATCCACTTTGTTGAATATTGAAGTGTGCTCCAAGATGAAAATCTACATAACCTAGCTAAGATTGGATAAAAATGGATCAGAATTGCTATGGATTTGAGTATAATAACTTTGCTCAAATTTTGGATGATCAAATGAGGAATGAAGCCTCTTATTTATAGAGTGACAAGTTGGAGAAAATCCCAAAATGAAGCAACGTGGGACTAAAATTCAACCAATGGCAAGGTGCCACTTGTCAAGATGAGAATGGATGAGGGATGTGCACATTTTGGTGAATGTGCCCATAAATGCAATTAGGTGATATTTGAAATTAGTGAAATGACATGTAAGATGGAAAAGGAATGTCTTAAATGCCACTTGGCTCAATGCAAAGATAAAATAAATGTCTTGTTGGAGGTACAAAGTCCACTTGGATTTTGAATTCAAATTTGAGAGAATATTCCTCCATTATGCCATGTTGAGAAATAGGGATTTAATAAATGAATTAAATCTATTTTCATGTGCAAATGGAAAAATATAGAGGATGGGACATGGATTAGGATTAAATTAATCAAGGGTTAATTAATTTAATGAAGGATTAGATGATGTGACAAATTTGACTTAGATTTGTGGGTTAATTTAAATAAAAGATGAGAAGAATGTGATTTTAGACTTAGTTAAATAAATAATTTGACTTATTTAACAAAAGAGGATGATTGGTTAGCTTAAATTAAAGAAGGTTTAATTTATTTAATTTAATAGATAGACCTTAGAGATTTAATCAAATAAAGTAAATTATTTAATTAAATATGGAAATAGGGTTAATTAGATCAGATAGATTGATTTAATTAACGAGAGAGAAAGAATTAATTAGATAAAATGATTTATTTTATTAAGAGAGGAAAATTGATGAATTTAATCAAATAAGGGTATTTGATTAAATGGTTAGATTGATGGATGATTTAGGATGAAATGGTGTTAATAATTAGGATCAATTATGTTGGTATATTTTCCATGTCTACACATGGTTTCATTTCTTCATTTGAAAGCACAATATCTAAGAATATTTACATTTTCTCTCATGTGGGTGAGTTAAATTAAGCATAATTTGTTAATGCCAAGAACAAACCAAAAAGAAAAAAACAAACGGTATGAAAACAAACTAATCTAACTAAAGAAGATTTACCCTAAAAAATGATTAACCCTAACTAAGAAATTTAATTTAATTTCTATCACTATCTTCATAGTAGTTTTTGTATGAATTATAGTAGGCTTTTCCTTAAAATCACTTGAATAAATTTCAAATCTCCTACTACAACAATGAATTATCTTAATTTCTCTATGATTAACAAACATAAATTCAAATCCATACATACCAATAAATTGGCTCATATGTATGAAAATGATCTTGTTAAAGCTTGATTACACAAACCTTTGTTGGTTCTTACATACTCTACCTTCTCCCATTCTCAGTACATGGTTTTCTTTTTCACTTTATTTGGCCCCATGAATGATTGTATTCATTTCTTTATCCTCCTCTTTGAGATTGTCTGATTCTTTGGCCCTGTCTTCACTTTTAACTTCGTTAGTCCAAGCAGTAACATAATTTACATTATCATCAAAGAGAGAAAGTAAAAACTTGATACTTCTTGTGCCTATAGCACACACGCCCCATTCGAAACGGGGACCCTCTCCTTTTTGCCTTTGTCAGGTCACTTTTCGCTTCATCTAGTTTTGCATGCCCCTTGTTTTGAGTTCCAAATGGTCAAGGAATCATAAAATTTTCATCTTTAGTTGACCAAGTTTCACCACCCTGGAAATTTCCAAGTCCTTTTCCCTCACGGAGTTCCTCTGGCAGTTTTCCCATCACAGGAATCCATCCTCTCTTTTCCATTTTCCTAGTGGCCAACCCAGGCTATCCACCTGCTTTGCAGGACTCGTGTCATCTGTCACTACCTCATTCATAAACCATTAAACGATGATTACCTAACTGCCACCCGCACCATTGACCCCGCCTTTCCCATCGTTGGTTGTGTTTGAAACCCATGTCCAACAACCTTTCCAACCCTAGTACAACATTTAATGCAGGTAATTAATGTAAAATTTTCTATAAATAACAAAGGTTTACCTATCATTTTCACTGACATTCCCAGTCATAAGTTGTCAGTGCACCTCCTACCTTCACTGCCATCATGCTTGCATCACTTGGAGGAAAAATTCAACTACTGTGTTCATCTTGATTCTTTAGGAGTATCAGGTGAGTTCACCACCGCCATAGCTATGTTCCTTCAAAGTTCATTTTTTGAAAATTTGCAAAATCTTAAGGCAAAAAACCTAGAAAATCCCTAGGCAGTCATTTAAATGTCGAATTCAATACAAAACCCATGTTATAAATCTAAAAACACCTTCAAAATCAGCTATTTAAGGCCATGTGAAACTTAACCCTTTGGTCATCGTTCTTGACTAGAGCGCTCATTTCCCTATGGCTCACAATCTTACCTTCACCATTGAGTTAGCAAACCAAATGCCAAATTTCAAAACCTCGGTCAATGGCCTTGGCGGGCCCGCACATGCGGGTAGACACCATCTCTTTGCCGCTGCTATTGAGCTAATGAAAAACTTAAGTTAGAGTCAGGGGCCTTTCAGTCGTTGTGGGCCCACTCTTGCGGAATTCCATTTGTGGACCGCCCCTACCTACTTGTGATTCCTCAAACAACTACCTCCTTCCAGCTTTCCACACAGGGTGCCCTGCCTAGCCCATGTCCTAAATAAAAAAACTTAATTCTCTAGCCATCTGCGGTATGTTCTTCATGGGTTTCTACTGCCTCTTCACTGCCAGTTTAATGCCCATCATACACGATAAAACCCTAGCATTCTTCTGCACCACGGGACATGCGCATCCCAATGTCATCCTAAGTTTATAAAAAGAAAACATAAGTCTGAATCGCATTGCAGGCCCACTCTTGTGGACCTCCATCCTTGGGGTTTCCCTCCCTTCCTTCCATTCACAAACGGCTAGGGAGCCCCGTCTATCTACATTCCAGACTCTATGCTATTCATCTCCTCTCGACCCCTCATGCACAAAAAATTGCTAAGTAAATGCCGGTGTAGGTATGACGTGGTTCAATTCCTGCGGCTCACTGCCATGTGGTTTCCATGTCCAATTGACCATGCTAAGACTTCCTACCACCCTACGGGGCTCGATCACTCTACCACCATCTAGGTCTTCTTGAGCAAAAATATAGTGTTGAAACCTTCATGCAGGCTCAACGATGCAGACCACCATCTGTGGGTCACCATCCCATCTTTTCCAATCCAAAACAATCGTCCCCTAGTGGTGTCCCACAAGTCCCTACTTGCATCTTTCTAAGCAAAATGAATAATAAAATCTAAAATTGGGTTGTCGTTTCTATCTGCGGGTACCATGATGCAAAACTTTGTGTGTGGACTTGCATCTTGCCAGTGCCATTTCTAAATGACGAAACTCCAAACGGCCATGATAACCCTAGCTTTTGTGCCCTTCAAACCCACATGCCAAAATTATCAAACTAGCACCTTCAAAACTTTGTAAACAATTAACCCACGTTCCCAAATGCCTTAACACATTGGTGGGCCCCCAAATCAGATGTACAAAAATCTTGTTGCAGGTGGCTGGATGTGGGCCACTGTGCCATTTCTATGGTGCCTTCTCCAAATGGCTTCTAGCCTAGGGAAACCTATACCCCTAGGCCCACATTTCCCTATCTTCCCCAAACAAGAGTCAAATGATGAATTTCAATGGATTTTATGATCTCTAACAATGATGTGCTTGATTTAACATTTATTTTGTTAGATTTTGCTAATGCACCCTTGCTTTTCATGTGAATGTGCTTACTGCATCTCTATTTGTAGGATTTATGGAATCAACTTTAGGATCATCAGGAGCATCCATTAAGAAAGATAAAGGGAAGAAGCCTACCAACGTTCCAAGAGGGAAAGAGGATAAAGATCAGATGAAGTATCAGTTCCATAGAGTAGAAGTCACCTCCAAGGTCACTACTACTTGGGACACGATCATAGATACCAACCTTGGAAAATTTGACATGAAAGAATTCAGACAAAGGGTCATCGTCAACCCCACCATAGAAAATTCCAAGAAATCAGAAAGAGTGGTTTGGCTAAGGCAGTTGGCTTCCCGCTTACTCTTGTAGTCTGAAAACTGGTAATGGCTTGCAGGGAAGCCTATCATGCAGAAATTAGAAGGATCATTGATCATGAGGGTAGGGTGTTGGTCAACCTATTTTCTAGGTCCATAGGATAAACATTCCACATCCCTAAATTTGACCCTATGGAGGACACGTCAAAGGAATACGCTGAAAACAAATGGAAGGCTGACCCTTTGAAATGCAAAAAATTAATTAACCAATACTAGTTAAAGGAGAAGAGGGATAGGGCTAACAAGGTGCCCTAAGAATTGTTCACAAGTGACTTTTATGAAGATTATCATGACTTGGTAACCTTGTTGAGAAAAGTCGTGGGAATTCCCACTACTACTTACTTTCAAGATTGGATGTTTTATTTCATTGGGGAGATTATTAGAGGAAAAAGCAAGTTTCTATTGATGCTTCAGATGAGCACAACAATAGTAAACATAATATTACTATTCTGCTTTCCTGAAAGAGAAACAATAACACATGGATATCTAACTCCCAAGGTCTTTGTAATCGGTTCTCGATTGTTCTGATTTCACTCAATGGTTGATGTGAACTATAATGTTCAAGGGGCTTGCTGGTGTTGAGCTTTTGGATTTTTCTAAGATCAAACATGAATTCAAACCTACTTTAACTAGGTTTTTTAAAGAAATAGAAAAAAAGATAAATCAAAGCTTTGGAACTGAAGAGAATAATAATTTATCCAACTTAACCAAACTTGTTACCTTTCAAGGAATTGCTAACTAAAACTGCAAAACAAAATTAACTTGTGATTAACACAATTTCACTCATTTACAGTGCTAACTTCAACAACAGATTTTCAATCACCATTTAGACACAACATAAAATAAGATTTCATTCCTTGAAAGCTTCTCAAATCAAATGATTAAACCAAGATAAACACCATTCAGGAACACAATATGAAGTAGATTTAAATTTGGTTGCTTCTACTATTGGTGAAATAAATAAGCAACATTTACAAATCTTGCACGATCACTAGTGTACAGAAAACCTATATCTTCAAACTGTTTCCATCTATACTAAAAGAACTTGAAAGATACATTATTGTCT
Organism: Sequoia sempervirens; assembly: GCA_007258455.2. Classification (NCBI taxonomy): domain Eukaryota; kingdom Viridiplantae; phylum Streptophyta; class Pinopsida; order Cupressales; family Cupressaceae; genus Sequoia; species Sequoia sempervirens. The sequence goes on from VDFB02373365.1 coordinate 230,380,683, forward strand.
ATGCTGAATCTAACTCCTAACTACGAAGACAAAAGAAGCTCCCATTACAAAGAAACAGGATGCAGTTTTGTCTCCTCTGTCTTTCAAAAAAAATCCCTACTGCGAAAAAAAAATGTCTACCCCTAAAATCTCTATATATCCTCTCTACTCTCTTCTCTTAAAACTAAAACCCTTTTTTTTAAAGAGGCAAAAAAATGTCATATATACAGAACCGTGCCAACATGTCAATCCGTACATGTCATACATACTACAACAATCCATACCGCCACAATACACCAATATTCACACACAACAAATAGGAACACATGGTGTACCAAGCAATCCAACGTACGAATACATAAATGACCCTACCATGGACGACCTCAAAACAAGAATGAGGGACATGGAGAAAACTATCCAAAATATGTACATTTCAGGCAAGAAATCAGAAATATCATATGACCTAAATGTATACCCATTTGACATGAGCTTATACATGCCTCCATTTCTGCCAAGATACGTGTCACCCAACTTCACAAAATATAGAGGCAAGACAAATCCCATTGAACATGTTTGCGAATTTGCCACCAATTATATGGACATCGCCTACGAACAAACATACTTGATGAGACTTTTTTCTAAAAGTCTGGCGGGTCAAGCCCTTGAATGGTTTTCAACTCAAAAGGATATCCAGACATGGGATGAGCTTAAACAAAAATTCATAAGAAATTACGTGTACAACATTGACATGGATACCTCTATCACTAGCTTGTGCAATCTCACGCAAGAAGATTCAAGTGAGACATTTATCCCGTTCTTTCAAAAATGGAGAAACCTCGCTAGTCGATGTCACATTGACATCCCCAAAAGGGAAAAAGTTAACATGTTTGTCCAAACACTTCTAGGGCCCTTGAAATTCGCATTGCAAATACATTGTTGCAAAAACTTCACAAAATTAGTTGAAAAAGGGGTCCAGATTGAGAAAGACCTTATCGCAAAGGGAGAACTGAGATATAGTTCCAAAAACACAAACGTCAATCCACCCGCCGACAAAAATAAATATTGGGTTAAAAATAAGCACGTTACAAATGATGGTGTTGTCGACGCCAAGACTGCAAACACTATAGGTCCTTTGTTGGCTCTCAAAGGGGTTCAACAACAAAATAGACCAACAACGACATTGACACCTCCTCCCAATACTTCTTCAAACAACCAAAGCAGTGAAACCAATCAAGGTCAATATCGTCAAATGAGACAATTTCCTAGGGGTCGCACATACACCCATTTGGGTGAACCCATTGAAGAAGTCCTTAAGAAATGCCTCCAGAATGGGGTCATCATACTTCTGGAAATAAAACCGTATGACCTAGGATAATTCAAACCAGCATGGTGGAATGACAATGCACTTTCCGAATACCATCGAGCCAAAGGGCATACAACCTCTAACTGTCAACAATAGAAAAACCTAATACAGGATCTTATCGAAAATCGCACCATCGAATTAGGTGGATCGCAATTCACCTCCAATTCAGATCATACTATCCACAAGAATCCATTGCAGGACCATGGTTCTCATAATGCTTCCACTTCAGGTCCACAAAATCAAGCTAACTTCACCCGAGTCAAGTACGACTATTCTGGTGGACCTATTATAAACAATGTCCGAACTAAAAATGAATACATCAATACCATTACGGTTAGAAGAGTACCCCAATGTAATGCTACAACTCGCAGTGGCAAGTTCACTATAGCTGGTCCACCTCCTGCTAGACAAGCCAAAATCACTATACTACGCCCATCTGCTAAACAATCACAACCTACTTCATTTGCTAAACAGCCAAAACCTGTCCCAACCCCATAGCAATGGAAACCCAAAAGTCAATTCAACCTCATTGACCAACTAGGAAAGACTCCTGTGCAAATATCTATACTTGAGCTGTTGCATATCTCTCCCACACACAAAGAAATCCTAGATAAAACTCTTCTAGAGTCATCGGTCCCCAAGGACATCGATGTCAATCAATTTGAAACTATGGTGGGCTATCTCACTATGCCGCACCATGTCACCTTCTCAGATCAAGATTACTCATCACATAAAACCAACCACAATGACGCATTACACATAGAAACTTTTGTCCACAAGCACAAAGTTAGACAGGTTTTAGTAGATGGTGGAGCAGGGTTGAACATATGCTCCCTCAAACTGGTTAAGGCTCTAGGGTTCTCTGATGCATGCGTAGACCCAACAAAAAGTATAGTGATCAAAGCATACGATGATGAAGAACGCTCTTCACGGGGTGTTATCTCTCTCCCTATCAGAGTGGGACCGGTCATTGTAGACACAACCTGCCAGGTCCTGGATTTGGAACTACCATATAACATCTTACTTGGCCATCCATGGATTCAAGCCTTAAAAGCTGTTACGTCTACATACCATCAATGCCTAAAGTTTCCATTTGATGGCACAAAAGTAACCATATACGGAGACCCTAACCCTTTCCAATATTGTACCAACTTAAGGGGTATCTCTAAAAACTAAGTACCTATTAACTGAGAAGCACCTGGCTCCTCATCATCCAAGTATATTGACCCTTCCACACTCACGTCATCTTCCACATCCACTCCATCCACGTCTTCCGCCATACCACCACCTTCCACTAGCCCTAAGACTGAATCGACTGTCAAAATCCAGGACCTCAACTGTGGAGAGTTCAAACTAAATACAACATACAACATAACTACAATAACCACACCTCCAAAGATATATGGTCGGCCATGTTTCAGAATGGAACCTCAAGAAACCTTCAAAGTTCCACCGAATACAATTTTTATCAAGTGGGGAGACATGAGTGATGAAGACCTTGCTAACATTACAGGATGGATCTATAAGGATAATGTCGCATTACCTCCATTACCAGTTCAAAGATATGGCAAAGGTTACAACATCATGAAGGCTAAAGGCTACGATGGTACTAGTGGCCTTGGAAAAAATAAAACTGGTCAAAGGGAACCCATAGAACCTTTTCAAATTTTGAAGTATCTTGGTTTAGGGTTTGGATCACTCGACAATGATGATCGACGTACCTCTAGACTTTCAAATGAGCGAGTACATGCTTCTGACAGTGTCGAGACTACTAGGGAAACCCTCACCGAAGCAGACTCCCATGAGTGGGAATTTGGCTTAGAATGATCCCTAAGTGACTGTTGTCTTGATGATTTGTTTGTCGAACCAGGGGAGCTGACCTCTGAACAATGATTTTGGAAAACATTCAAAATTGAAAAGGCACCAAATATTCAAAGTCCTACTACCACCTCCCATGCCGTACAACACCCGTCATCTGAACCCCATCAGTCCAATCCATCCAAGGTATTAGACGACATCAACAACTAGGGCTCTAAAACCTTCACTCCCTATTTTGACAATGAATATGACACTAGTGAAGGAGAATATTGGATAGAGTCCGATGTCAAGTTGGATGATGATAACCTCATCTACAACATCACCAAATCCATCTGCATGCTATTTGCATCCTCACCATAATTTACTAGCATTGACGATGGCATCTCCTTAGTTTACCCTGTGCTAGTCGATTGGGACCAACAAGGACTGCCATTTCTGGACACATTTCAGAATGATGAGGCAATTGCTGAATTCATGGGAGTATGAGAAGGCATACCTAGTGGGGACCACAAATCTGGATTCTCCATTGATTTAGACTGCACCGCATACTTCGGTGAGACTATTAATTCCTCTAGTCACAAAAGTAAAAATAAAGTAAAAAATGAAACGTCTCTAGGTGAAAACCAAAAGGCACCTCTTGATGATAAAATAGTAAAAATAAAGTATGTATTTGCGGGTGAAAACCTCTCTGAGGAACCCAAAGATGGAGGACTGGACTTTCTCCCCGTGCAATAAGAGAAATCGGCTATGCTTATTGAGGACACAATAGAGGATAGCATTTCAACTGCAGAAGACCCCAAGATGGTCCTATTTGTTGCATCATTGACTGATGAAGAGAAACCAGAATTTCATAAATTCTTTGCAGAACAAAAAATAAATTTCTCATGGTCCTATGCTGACATGCTAGGATTGGACCCAGAACTGGTTCTGTATCATCTGCCACTATTACCTAATGCTAAACCAGTCAAGTAGAAGTTGCACAAAATGCACCCCCAAGTCGCCCTATTGGTCAAGGTCGAGTTAAAGAAATTGCTATATGCCGGATTCATAAGGTCTATTGACTATGCCAAATGAATTTCTAATCTGGTCCTGGTCACAAAGCCAAATGGGTTGATCCATGTATGTATAGATTTCCGAGACCTAAATAAAGCATGTCCAAAGGATGACTTTCCTTTACCAAACATTGACATTATAGTGGACCTTACAGCAGGGTATGAGATGCTATCACTCATGGATGGTTTCTCTGGTTATAATCAAATCTGCATTGCTCTTGAGGATCAACACAAAATGACATTTACTTGCCCATGGGGTACATACTGTTGGAACGTCATGCCCTTTGGTCTCAAAAATGCAGGTGCCACATATCAAAGGGCTATGACCATGATCTTCCATGACATGATGCACAAAATAATGGAGGATTATGTAGATGACCTATTGGCCAAATCAACAACAAGGAAAGATCATTTGAAGGTACTCGACATAATTTTCAAGAGACTTGAAGAGTACAAAGTTTGGCTAAACCCTAAGAAGTGTGTTTTTGGGGTCACATCAGGTAAACTATTGGGATACATAGTTTCCCGAAGAGGCATAGAGGTTGATCTGACAAAGGTCAAAGCAATCATAGACATGCCTCTGCCCAGAGGGATCAGTGAACTCAGAACTCTACAAGGCAGAGTACAATCTATTCACCTTTTCATAGCCCAATTGGCAGATAAGTGTCATCCGTTCCAGTATCTATTGTGCAAAGGTGTCCCCTTTGTATGGACAAATAAATGTCTAGAGGCCTTCCAAAAAATAAAAGATTATCTACTATCAACACCAGTCCTCATGCCGCCCATTCATGGAAAGTCATTGATTCTATACATCCCGACTACTAGTTTAGCACTGGGGGCATTGCTGGCCCAAAATGATCATGAAGAAAAAGAAAGAGCAATCTATTACATCAGTCACACACTAATAGGCTATGAGTTGAACTACATATACATTGAATGTGCATGCCTCATTGTTGTCTTTGCGTCCCAAAAACTAAGACACTATATCCTCAGTCATCAGACACAACTAGTCACCAAGATTGATCCACTGAAATATCTACTAAGTTGGGCAACATTAACAGGCCGGTTGGCAAAATGGGTCATGATACTAAGCGAATATGACATACAATATGTTGAACGTAAGGCAATAAAAAGACAGGTAATAGCAGATCAACTTGCAGATGCACCAATCCAAGTCACTCATCCATTGGTAACTAATTTTCTCGATGAATCCATTTTTCATGCAGAACCGACAACACCATGGAAGCTATATTTTGATGGGTCTCATACTGGTCATGGCTCAGGTGCTGAAATTTTGTTTATCACACCACAGGGGGATTCAATTCCCAAGTCATTCAGGATTGCTTTCCCTTGTACAAATAACATTGTTGAATATGAAGCACTAGTCACAGGTCTCAAGTTGGCAATAATATGGAAAATTTAGACATTGCTTATATTCGGGGATTTCCAGCTCATGATCAACCAAGTGAATGATGACTATGAAACAAAGGATGAGAAGTTGCTTCCCTACAAGAGGATGGTGGACAGTTTCCTGACATACTTCCAATTGATTTCTTTTGAACAAATCCCTAGGGCACAAAATAAGGCAGCTGATGCAATGGCTACTATTAGTTCTCTCTTGGACATCCCTAAAAATGTGTCACAATTTGAGTTCTTAGTAGAATAGCTTTTGATACCGGCATATGATACCCCAGAATCAGAAATGGTTTACGAACTTGTTAGTCCCAACTCTCCTTGGTATCAGGACATTTACAACTACTTAAAATCTCAAACCCTTCCACCGAACTTATCCAATAACCAAAGGAAGTCCTTCATTAGAAAATCTGCAAGGTATGCCATTGTCAGTGACACCCTATACCACTGTAGTTTCGACGATACCCTCCTTAGATGTCTTGACATCGACAAAGCATGTATGACCTTACGAGAAGTGCACGATGGTATATGCGGATCTCATTCGAGTGGTCCTACTCTGGCTAAGAAAGTAATGAGACTTGGGTATTATTGGCTGACCATGGAAAAAGATGCAATTGAATATGTCAGAACTTGTAGCAAATGTCAGATCCACAGTGATTTGGTCCACGCTCCAGCACAGGAACTCTGGCCGATCACTTCTCCGTGGCCCTTTGCTCAATGGGGACTCGACCTCGTGGGTAAGATTCATCCAACCTCATCCAATGACCACAAATTCATTATTATTGCCACTGAGTATTTCACAAAGTGGATTGAAGCCATCCCATTGACATATATTACCGGCAAACAAATATCGAAGTTCATCCTTAACTACATCATTTGTCGGTATGGCCTTCCGCAGTCCATCATCACTGACAACAGACGTCCATTTAAAAACCAAGACATACATGAGTTATGTGAGCGATTCCATATCCAACACCACTTTTCATCTCCATACTACCCACAAGGAAACGGCCAAGCTGAGGCGTCCAATAGAACCATTGTCAAGATCCTAAAAAAGACTGTCAATGACGCTGGCCGTGACTAGCACATACAACTCAACCCTGCTCTGTGGGCTTACCGAACTAGCATTCGTATGCCTACAGGGGCCACCCCATTTGCCCTAGTCTTTGGCACTGAATCCATCTTACCCATTGAGGTCGAAATTCCTTTGCTACGAGTCTCCTCTAAGGGTCTAACTAATGAAGAGGAGTACCAACAATCACGCTTGCACGAGCTGGAAATGTTGGAAGAAAGAAGATAAAACTCATTGAATAATCTCCAAGCATACCAGAACCGCCTTTGTCACAGCTACAATAAAAAGGTTATGGTTAGAAGGTTTGACATTGGCGACCTAGTTCTCATGCAGAACCCCAAGAACCAAGCAGACAGAGAAAAGCCAGCAAAATTTGAACCAAACTGGCTGGGTCCCTATATTATCATATCTTCCTTTGGTTCTGGAGCTTATCAATTGGCAACTCCAGATGGGGAATAGTTAACTGAGCCCATCAACAGTTTACACCTCTGAAAGTTCTACGCATAGCATCAAAGGGTGGAGCTGAAAGCCACAAAATACAAAAAAAAATTGAAAAATGATAAAAATCATCACCTTGATGAAAACCTAGCAAATAGGTGTCTTGGTGACACCAAAAAAAATCAAAAAGTCAAGAAAATAGTAAAAGAGAAAAATGATTTGTTCAAAAGTGAAAACCTGGAAAACAAGCGCTTTGGACAATTACCATGGTGAAAACCTGGTAAATAGGCGCCATGCGTAATCAATCATTGCTCTGCCATCTACTGTCATTTTGTCTAAACTTGGCCTAGGATGAAAGGTATTTCTGCCATTATTCTGGAAATCGCCACCACATCCTACCTTACCTGTCATAGTAGATAAATGATTGACATCAAGTCCTGGCGACTGTCCATCTAGTAAGTCAGCAACATCCCGTCTATATTCCCTACAAATGGCTAAGTCTTGGACCTGACTGGGGGAAAAACGTTTATCATGAAACTACAGTGGATGTCGCACATGATCTTGGCAATTGGAAAAAAGTCCTAAAAAAAGACAAAAACATTGGCAAAAAGTCCTAAAAAAGACAAAAACATTGGCAAAAAGTCCTGAAAAAAGACAAAAACATTTGCAAAAAGTCCTAAAAAAGACAAAAATATTGGCAAAAAAGTCCTGAAAAAAGACAAAAACATCGCAAAAAGTCCTTAAAAAAGACTTAAAAATCATAAAATGTCTTGAAGAAAACTACAAACAAAACACCAGACTGCTCTAAGAATGCAAACGCACTATCATCTCTTGTCAAAGTCGGTCATGTCAAATCAGTCTTTGTCATTTGTCTGAACTACGTTGTCTCTGCGCATTTGCTACGTAGGCAAGACTCATACTTGAGTCCCCGAGACATTAGGTCAGTCCTTTTAGGTTTGTCAAAATAAATCATGGCGTAATCTTTCGTCATCAAGACAAAGTCATTGGTCGTGTCGAACTACGAGGTCTCTGAGTGTATGATGTAGGCAAGGCCATCTATTGATGAGCCCCTGAGGCCGCACTAGGTCAGTCTATTAGGGTTCATGGCATCACACTGGCACACACATCAAAAAGGATCTTCAAGGAAACAAAAATATTTCTCAAACAAACGAAACTCACCAAGAAAATGTCGGCAATCATTTATCGCAACATGACAAAACTCATCGGCACATATTATTATGACAGCAACATCTAGTCAAAACAAGTCAAACCATCATAACCCGTCAAACTATAAAAACTCAATTAACCTTTAGATGTGTCCTTCTGAAAGGTAACCTCTGTCATTCATGCCTCAGGATGTGTCCTTCCTAGGCATCGTCATTATCATTCGATATTTTTGTGCGATCCTCGCGACATCTAAGGATCACCCCTCTCGACATCGGCACTCTTCAGATGTGTCCTTCTGAAGAATCATCTGTGTCGTATATGCCTCAGGATGTGTCCTTCCTAGGCATCATCATCATCACCATCACATGACATTTGGAGATTAATTCTCTTGGCATCAATTTTATTCAGGATGTGTCCTTCCTGAATTTAGCAAACCTGGACATCTATTGTCAATGCATCATCAAAGCTTTAACACTCAGACGTCTCATCATCATTAAACCAAGACATCTTGACATCAGAACAATGAATATCTAGATGCACTTGGCAAACACTTGACAATTGTCTTTTGGTCTTTTATCATGTTATTAGTTTTTCAGCGACATTCCACTAATCAGGATTTAGAGAAGCAGCGACGTATCATGACGATTAACACACATGACTACTAGCTTCTCAGTGAGGTCCTGATCTTGGGATTTAGAAAAGCAACGACATATCATGATAGAGACTCTATTTTTGTATTTTGGCAATCATGTCACTAGTTTCTCAAGGATATCCTAGAAACAGGATTTAGAGAAGCAACGACGTGTCATGTTTTGTACTTTTTTTTTTTTTTTGCTTGTGGTTGATTATGAAAAAAATACTGGGGCAGTCACGCTCTTGGTATAAGTCATGATCATCCTTGTCTGTGACTATTTGTCATACATAATGGTACGACCTTGCACACCTTGATCTATGTTATATCATGGTGTTTGTTGGCCATTACAACAGTTTGCCCAATGATGATTAAGAGCAATAAATATTAAAAAGTCCTACAGTAAAGCTTTGAAGGATTTGGTTTAGGAACTTACATGCATCTCCTTTAGTCATATCATCTTCTCTCACCCATCTCATATAAGCATTGCATCAATATCATCATCCATATCTTTTGCACTAATATTCCTTTGTCTCTTCATATTCTAGTCTTCTCATCATTTTCGAGAGCACACTCATATTCTTGGAACCTGTTTGTCCTCTCGAGGGGGCATACCATAACCCTCCTCATCATTCTTCCTCATCTTATTTTGCACTGGGGCATATTTTTGACTTATTTTCTTTGTCACAATGCGACATGCTACATTATGACAAAGAGGGGCAAAATGTAGACACCTAAAAAAGACCTAGGCCTACAAGCTTCATTTTTACCACTTTCGTCCTAGCATAATTAAGACATTTAATTATGTTCTTTGTCCACATTCAACTATTGATTAAATAATTCATAATTGTTTAATTAATTCATGTCTTTGTATTCTTCATGATTATTAAATAAATAAATTATATTTAATTATTAAATACGTCATTAATTGTCTAAGTCTTCCCTTAATTAAATAAATTTCTTAATTTATTTAATTTCCTTTCTTCATTAATTATTCCTGATTATTAAATAAATGAATTTCATTTATTTATTTGATATGTCACTAACTGTCACAATTAAATAAATTTATTAATTTATTTAATCAGTCTTATCTTCCAAATTAAATAATTAATTTTAATTATTTAATTACTAATTTCACTTTTCTCTCATTTTAAATAAATGAAAATATTTAAAATGGTTTCATTTAATTAACTTTCACTCTTTTTAATAAATAATCTAAAAAAGATTATTTACTTGTCACATAAAATTATCATTTTGAATTAATTAAATTCAAAAAGATATTATTCTTCAAAAAATCAAGTAATTAGGCAGATTCTTGATTTTCTAAATCTTATCTTCTTGATTTTTCGAATCTCACAAATCGGGCAATCTTATCTTCTTGATTTTTTGAATCTCACAAATCGGGCAATCTTATCTTCTTGATTTTTTGAAAATCTTCATTTCTTTAATTAATTTATCTCATTTATTCTCCACCGTTGATCTGATTATCTGAGATATTATTCTGACTGTTCGATTAAGGATTTTTCCCTAACCCTGATTAGGGATTCTCAAATTTAATCTGGACCTCTCATTTTAGGTTCTCATCATCAATTAATCTCATCCATCCACTCAAAATGACATTTTCTATAAAATGCCATTTTCCCCTCACTTTTGGATTACACGCTAACATTTTAGATTTACGCACATATTATTGTCATTTATTAGTTTGCACATTTAAGGCTTCTCATTTTCAATTATTGTCATTATTTGATCAAAGTCTTAGACATTGTCATAGTCATATGCATTTAGACATTTTTATGCAAATCCTTCAAGGCTTGTTGTAGGACTTAGACATTTTCATATTGCTCGCACAATGAATCTAAGGGCAACATCATCCAACAAGTAAGAAGGTACTATAGAGGTAATCATGGGAATTGCGATTTACAGGTATAATTGTTTTGTTTTCAATTTCCTTTGTGCTCTATAGAACTTTGGATTTATTGTCATTAATGATTTTCATTCATTTGATCTAATCTTAAATTCAAAAATAACCCTTAGTTACAAAACATCTTTAGGTGAAAACTGAAATGCACCTTCTGGTGACAAAAAAGTAAAAATAAAGGACGTATATGTGGGTGAAAACCTCTATGAGGCGCCCAAAGATGGAGGAAGTATCTCCTATAACTCAAGAGAAATAAACTATGGTCATAGAGGATGCCATGGAAGCCAACATATTAATAGCAGAAGATCCCAAAAATGGTCCTCTTTGCCGCATCCTTGACTGAAGAAGAGAAACCAGAATTTCACAAATTCTTTGCAGATCGTAAAACCAACTTCGCATGGTCCTATGTTGGCATGCCGAGATTAGATCCAAAACTTGTTTTGCACCACTTGTCATTATTTCCAAATTTCAAGCCAGTAAAATAGAAGCTGCACAAAATGTATCCTCAGGTCGCTCTATTAGTCAAGGCCGAGTTGAAGAAAATTCTAGACGCTGGGTTCATATGTTCTATTGATTATGTTGAATGAATATCTAACCTTGTGCTAGTAACAAAGCCAAATGGGATGATCTGCATCTGCACAAATTTTTGAGACTTAAACAAAGCATGTCCAAAAGATGACTTTCAATTTCCGAACATAGATATAATAGTCGACCTCATGGTAGGATACGAGATGTTGTCCCTCATGGAAAATTTCTTAGGCTATAATTAGATCCATATTGCCCCTAAAGATCAACATAAAACAACATTCACTTTCCCTTGGAGTACATAATGCTAGAATGTCATGCCTTTTGGTCTTAAAAATGTAGGCTCCACGTATCAAAGAGCTATGACCACCATATTCCATGATATCATGCATAAGTTAATGGAAGATTATGTGGATGACCTTTTGGGTAAATCAGTGATAAGAAAAGACCATTTGAAGGTGTTAGACACAATTTTCAAAAGACTGGAAGAATACAAAGTCTGACTGAATCCTAAGAAATGCATCTTTGGCATAACATCTGAAAAACTTTTGGGATACATAGTTTCTCAATGAGGCATTGGGGTTGATCTAGCCAAAGTCAAAGCCATGATGGACATGCCTCCTTCTAGAGGAATAAAAAAACTCAGGAAATTATAGGGTAGGGTACAATATATCTGGCACTTTATAGCACAATTGGCCGACAAGTGTCAACCATTCCAATAACTTTTGTGCAAGGGAATCCCTTTTGTGTGGACAGATAAATTCCAAGAAGCCTTTCAATAAATAAAAGACTACCTACTATCACTTCCAGTGCTTATTCCTTCCATTCATGAAAAAAATTTGATCTTATACATCTCGGCAATAACTTTGGCACTGGGGGCATTACTAGCACAAAGTGACCACGATGAGAAAGAAAGGGCCATATATTATATCACTCAGACACTAGTCGGGTATGAACTGAATTACACTTCAATTGAACGTGCTTGTCTAGAAGTTGTTTTTGTAGCTCAGAAGCTAAGAAATTATATGTTGAGCCATCAAACACAATTGGTAGCAAATATTGACCCTCTCAAATATCTATTGAGTCATGCAGCATTGACAAGACGTCTGGAAAAATGGGTCATGATTCTGAGCAAATATGATATTCAATACGTAGAAAGATAGGAAATCAAAGGACAAGTGATAGAAAACCAACTGGAAGATGCACCTATGCAAAGTGACCATCCCTTAGTGGTATATTTCCTAGATGAGTCAATATTCCATACGGAACCTAAGGTACCTTGGAGGTTATACTTTGATGGATCTCATACGAATCATGGCTCAGGGGCAGAAATATTATTTATCACCCCGCAAGGAGATTCCATTCCCAAGTCTTTCCACATAGATTTTCCATGCACAAACAATGTGGCAAAATATGAGACACTTGTTACAGAACTTAGAATGGCAATAAAATGGAAAATCAGAGCATTGCATGCCTATAGGGATTCTCAGTTAGTTATCAACCAAGTTAACGATGACTACAACACTAAGGATGCGAAGTTATTTCCCTACAAACAAATGGTTGAGAAATTCCAGACATACTTTCACATGGTGAATTTTGAGCAAGTTCTGAGAACAAAAAACAAGGCAACAGATGCAATGGCTACGATTGGATCTCTTCTTGAAATTCCAAGCAATATGCCTCAGCTGGAGTTCTTGGTAGAACAACTGTTGGTCCTCGCCTATGATATTACAGAATCAAAGTTGGTCTGTGAACTTGTTGTTCCTTATTCTCCCTGGTACCAATACATTCATGACTACCTCAAGACCCAAATCCTTCCACCCAATCTGTCCAATAACCAGAGAAATTCCTTTATCCGAAAAGCTACCAGATATGCCATCGTCAACAACACCCTTTACCACCATAGTTTTGACGACACCCTCCTTAGATGTCTTAACACTAATGAAGCAAGCACAACCTTATGCGAATTACATGAGGATATATGTGGATCTCATTCAAGTGGTCCTACCCTAGCTAAGAAGATAATGAGACTTGGGTACTATTGGCGGACCATTGAGAAAGATGCACAAGAATATGCTAAGACTTGCCACCAATGTCAGATTCACAGTGATTTGATTCACACTCCAACACAAGTGTAGACATCCAAATTTATCACTTTATCACTTTTCATCTAAACATCCTATTATTCGAGTTATTCAAGTAATATTACTATTATTTAATTAATATCCTTAATTCTGCCAAATCCCTAAGTTATTTAATTAATAATTAAATACTTTACTCTTTTAATCCTCCTTCCATCAAATAAATTAAATAAATAATATATTTATTTAATTTCTCACATGTCATTTTCATCTAATCCTAATCCATCTCCTAATTTCTTCATTAGGGATGTGCACATGCCTAATCCTTGATTAGGATGTGTCACATCCTCCAACTTTTGCAAGTTGGCTTCTAATCCTCATTTATCTTCTAATTACTGATTAATTAATCTTAATTACCTTGGTCAACTCTCTCCATCCCCAAAGAATTTTTAATTCTTTTTATTCCTCCAATAATCCCCTTTTCCCACGCATCTTCTAGAATCTTTGACTTGTCACATCAAGTCACATGTGACAAACTCCCACCTTTTGGGAACATTGTCTTATCCACTAGATTCTTCCAATCATTGTGAATTTAAAATTCACTTTTATTCATCCAAGATTCTTCCCATCTCCCAATGTACTTGGAAGGTACTTGTCCTTCCTCCACCTCATGTACCTTTTGGCCACCTCACTTACACCTCATCTCCTATTAGCCACTTCACCATCCACATGTCAAGATGTGAGGGCTTGTGAGTTCTCAACCCACCATAGCCCTTCATCTTGACCTTGTTGGATGAATCTCAACCGTTGAATTCTCTAGAGAATTCAAATTCTTTTATAAATACCCCCTCCTCAAGGGCATTTTAAAATACTTTTTCATTTGAGCAACCTTATGCTGTCAATTTGCATTTTCAAACATTCACTATCATTTAGCCATCCACTTTGATCATCTTGCATATTCAATCTTGCATCTAGCTACACCAAAAAGCCATCTAAGGAGCACAAAAAATCATCCAAATCAAGGGCCAACCAAGGAGTTTCAACAACAAAGAAGGTATAAATCAATTTACATCTTATTTCATCTATTTTCCTTGTTTTATCACTCTTTAGGCTAATCATTGAAGTGTTCTTAGTGTTTTATCGTTTGCATTTTAAGATATTTTGCACATTAGAATAGCGTAAAATTCTAAGGTACACATTTATGGCTATCTCGGTGGGACCCACAAATGGGTTCTTGCATTTAACCTTCATTTTTGCTAAGTATTTTGTAGAAAAAGGTCGTAGAAAGGCGGAAGCGCCCTCTGTTTTACCGCAGAAAGGAAAAAGCACCCTCTGTTTTACGTAGCACAGTGCCCTCTATTTTACACAGTGCCCTCTGTCTTACGTAGCGCGCTCTATTTTACGCAACGCCCTCTATTTTATGCAGCACCCTCTGTTTTATGTAGCGCCCTCTGTTTTATGCATCGTGGTGGAAGCGCCCCTGTTTTACCACAGAAAGGCGGCAACGCCCCTGTTTTACTGTAGAAAGGCAGAAGCGCCCCTATTTTATCGTAGAAAGGCAGCTATGACCCAAAACAACACAGTTTGGAAGCATATTATGGCATAATCGACCAAGAACGAAGGATAAGATAGCTAACGTTTGCTTGTAGGGCCATCTATTTGATCAAATTTATGAAAAATTATCCTTGTTGTTTGAACATAGTCTAATTAGGGGGAAGTAACCTTTATTGCTTGCTATATTTGTTTATTATTGTGTCACCCTAGGGGGCATTAATTTGTTTTCACTTTCCCCTTACACTTCGTGTGAGCCTGGGGAGTAGTTGGAAATGATTAGTGTCTTCTTTGTAGTGGGACCTACTTGGGGATTTCATCACCCCAAGGGATGATTCCAACTACATGTACCAGCGGGGTATATAAAGGGGGGAGAATGAAAGTTGTACCCCAATCTAGTCACATTGTAATTGGTGAAGCATCGAAGCTAGGGTGATAACTAGATAGACGTGAAGAGTTGGTTCGAACCTTTCAGTATCTCGCTGGGGTTCCCGACTCACGCTTGTGATGGGCTGGTGTTCACGGTTGTGCCTCACGTACCGAAAGTATATAGAGGACTCCCTAGAAGCCTTGTGCATCCTAGATTAAGACCTTTCCTAGCCATACCATTAACATTAATCATAGGATTGTGTGTTTTCTTGTGAAAAACCCATGAAATCTTTGATACATTGGCCTTATTTTATCATTTTGAGTCCTTGCCATAGCCATTGCCATCAAAACCAAGCTCTGTTTTACTGCAGAAAGGTAGCAGTGCCCTCTGTTTTACCGCAAAAAGGTGGAAGTGCCCCTAATTTTACCGCAGAAAGGCATAAGCACCCTCTGGTTTACCGCAGAAAGGTGGAAGTGCCCTTGATTTACTGTAGAAAGGTGGCTATGCCCCTAATTTACTGTAGAAAGCTGACTATGCCACTTTAACTTCTCGAGACTGTCATTTACAAACCGTACGTCGAATCGACTTCATTCAAAAACCAAAGTTGCTTATTTTTTCAAGCTCTATCTAGTGGTACCTTCCATTTCCTCCTGTCAAGAATTTGACCATCCCAGGGCGGCCATGACTCGCATCATGGGGTGGACATGCCCCTAACTTCCTGGGGCTATCATTTACAAACCGTATGTCGAATCGACTTCGTCCAAAAACCAAAGTTGCTTAGTTTTTCAAGATCTATCCAGTGGTACCTTCCATTTCCTCCTATCAAGAATTTGACCATCCTGAGGTGGCCACGCCCTGCATCATGGGGTGGACACGCCCCTAACTTCCTGGGGTTGTCATTTACAAACCGTACGTCGAATTGACTTTGTCCAAAAACCAAAATTGCTCCATTTTTTGAGCTCTATCTAGTGGTACCTTTTGTTTCTTCCTATCTAATCAAACCAATCCATTTCTCTAATCAAATACATACAATCATCTAATCAATCCAAGCACACCAATCCTATCAAGTTCATCCAATCACAGTTATCCAATCAACATCATCTAATCATTTGATCCTATCCAATCAAAATAATCTCATACTTTAATCAAATTCATCAAATCATCTACCCAATCCAATCATCCATCTACCGAATCCCATCAAAATCAAAATCAATCCCATCGCATCATCCAATCATCCTAATCTGAACTTTAATCCAATCCTGATCTAAGCTTGACTTAAATCCCAATTTGAGCTTTAGTCCATCATCTTTGATCCATTTTATTTATCCTATCATCATCATGAATCCTCATCCTCCATCAATAGTAGTCAAGGGAAACCCTAATTACGTTGACGACAATAATGAAAGTCTTGTCGATCAAGAGGTATATGACATAGATCCCCTTAACACTATCATATCTAGTAAGCTTTCTCCACCCACTTTCTAAAATCCAATTAATCCTATGAGCTATCCCATTATGTCTTCATTCATGCCTAATCATGCTCCTTATGCCACCTTTGACAATGGATATCCAGTATCTTCTTGATCCCCATATTTTTCATGTCCTTCATCTACATCATCCTCTTATACAACATCTACATCCTCTTATCCTAATTTTCCATCCCAATACTCCTATTACAATTCCCCATCCATGTCCCCCTATTGTAATCCTCTTTCCCAATCTTCCCATACTAATCCTACATCCACACCCTTTTACCTTAATCCTACATCCACATATCCTCATCCTAATCCACCATCCCAATACCCTTATTATAATCCATCCCCCACATCCTTGTCCCACTACACCACCTATATCCTCTTGTCCTAATCCACAATCCATGTCCCCCTATCTTAATTCACCACTCCAATATCCTTACCTTAACCTTCCATCCAATCCTAGTCCTCCATCTACTCCTAGTCCTCCATCCAATCCTAATCCCCATCTACTCATAGTCCTACATTCAATCCCATTCCTCCATCTAACCCTAGTCCACCAATCCATAATCCCTCATCCATTTCTACCACCCTAGCCAAGCCAACCATATGCAAGTCTCTCATTTCAGAAGTTCTCCAAGGACTCATTACAAAGAAGCCATCCCCAACTCCACATCTTGAAGTCATGGAACCATGCCATCTAGATCCATCATCCACGGTCACTAGTGATGAGACCCTTCTCCATACCACACATATTATTGATGTTACCACCCCTGGTACTGCTCAAACCATTGAAACCATTGAACCCACTAAATCCATTAAACCCCCATCTCCTACTCCAAGAACCACTGAATCCATCGAAGACACCCAATTCCAATCCACTCCCTCTACTCCAAGATCCACCCAAATCCAATCCACTCCTCCCACCCCTAGTAGCACCAAAACCCATTCCAATGAACCTCCTGAATCTTCCATCCCTCCATCTTCCCCACTTGAAGAGTCCCAACAATACTTCGTTACCATGCCTCCCGCACATGATGAGTCACGCTAAGAGTCTAATCCAAATCATGCCAACATATCCCCTTCTCTAGATCAAGATCCTACCATCCCATCTAGTCCACCTCAAGATCACAGTCCCCATTCCATTCCATCCCATGATCCCCTTGTCATTCAAGCTTCCACTGCTCCATCTCCATCTCCATCACATGAGCCTACTACCACAAATCCAGATCCTATCATGGCCCCTACTCCCTCTCCTAATGTTGCTATTCCATCATCTCCTTCTCATGATCCAACATCATCGCCTCAAAATGCTATCCCCACACCACTTGCATATCCCCTTGGTCCTCTCACATTCCTCCATGGTGGTCTCCTTGTAGAAGAAAAACAAAGCATATACACCAACCCTCCTCTTCCACCTAATAATGAACTCACATCATTCTTCCAGAATAACAAAAATTCTATCCTATATCAAATGCTCAAGAGAATGAACTATCAAGGAAAAGGTTTAGGCCTTCATGAGCAAGGTATTATAGAGCCCATCCAAGCTAAAGAAAATTTGTATCTGCAAGGTCTTGGATGTACTACTCATGACTCACAATCCAAAAATGTTGGTACAACCTCTAGACATCCTCAATGAGCCTTTTCCAAAAGAAATGTCAGCTCTTCCCATCGCTCCACCAGACCATATGTTGCCATCCCTCCTCCTCTATCGTATTGCCTCAAAACAACCGTCCATATTTCTCCTTCATCTGCTCCATCCATTTTGGGTCATGTTGATCGTTGTTTCTGCACAACAACAATAACACAGATAAGATGCAATATCCTATCTCTCTTAAAAGGTAAATATCTATTAGTAAGCCTCAAGAGATAACCCCAAGGTATTCATCTCAGGTCTTGACAATGCATAAACAACTCAGTGATAAATGTGAAATTGCTGGTAATCACAATGGGACCTTACTACAAGCAAATATTGAATCAATTTTATCAAATTTAACAAACTGGTAAGCCTTCAATCCAAGATTTGATCCAATGATTAAAGAAATAGAAAAGGATAAGGGTTTCAGAGAGATTCCTAAATCTAATATTACTCCTAGGATTAACAATGAGAGCAACCAATACCCAAAACAGACCAATCCTTCAAAAATGATTTCTGCTTGACCCAGATAAATCTGCTACCTTATAGAAAATAATGCAATCTTCTAAGGCTCTTAAGATTTTCAGACCATAAGCATGCATTCAAATAACCCTATTGCAATTGAAATGAACAACATTTATGATTGAACTAAGCACAAAGAATATCAAGTCCAGGCTAATTTTGCAAAGCAACTAATAGTCAGTTGGTTGCAAAAAGTATGGACTGAAGGATTGCTGCAACATTTAAGTATTGGATCACAAACATTATCAAATTGAATCTATCTAGATATTTACCGACTCAAAGAAATTTTAAAGATGGAATGGCTAAAACCATGCAAAACAAGAGAACACAAATATGGCACCAAATCACAATGTCGCTATTTGCATTTGAAATGTTCACTGTAGCAACAATCTTAGCTTTCTATTACAATATTTTCTTAAGGGCCACTACCTGCTAATTTACCCTACTTCTATATTCTGATTACAAATCTGAACTATTTTCGACTGTCTAATTCTTCTAACTTTTTCTAACCCTTTACAAAGAGGCCCAATACGCAATATATAGAAACTCCAGAAAACCCGTCGGCCACGCAAGGGTTTCGCAACAATAACTCTGTGCAACCACCCAACCAAGAAGGTTGATGAGATGGGTGAAATAGGCAATAAATGCATGTCCTATCGAGGTCAGCCCTGGATCCATGATGCAGCCTGGTCGTCACGTAGGAAGATAATGGGGAAGCACAAATCGCGCCACCGCCCATCATTAGCCTCTTTCCCCATCGTCCTTGCACTGATCTGACTCTTCGTGTAGCCTCAAGAATGCCGCATCCAGGTTGGCCATAGGTGGTATTGGAAGAACCCTAAGTCACCTCTCTATGGATGCAATCTCCTCCATTAAGTGTTTGACCGACCTATCCCAGTCTGCTTTGTGTGCCACATGCTTATCAATAACTACGAGGTAGGTGGCCGCATCATCAAGTGGTGCATAGACATCACGCCACCACTCTTTCAACTGCTCAAAATTCAAATACCTAGGCACAATTTTCCTTTGTCCCATCATAATTTCAAAAAAAGTAATGGAGCCATCATAGATGCCAGCTAGGGTGTCATCAATGTGCTTTCTCTGTTTGTAAATTTTCCTCAACACCTTCTGTCGGATTTGCAACATTTCAAACCATTCCCATGGATCGGCAGCTCTGGAAGAAGGAAGAATCCCGTCACTGACCAACTTGTCCCGAGTGTATTCCATTATAGCCCTAGTTTTCTATAGCACGAGGTCGGTGTCCTCCTTATCCTACGCCATTACCTGTTTCAACCACTCAGTGGTCATGACAACATCCTTACTGACTGATAAAATTTCCTTGATAGCTTCATCACCCTTAATTTGTACTCCTTTCAGCCAATTCATAGTGGGAAGGGTGGAAGCTTTCATCCTTTCCAGCTCAGATATAGTCTCTTTAGGCAGAGGATTGGAGGCAGAGGAAGAGGGATTGATTGACTGCGGTGGCCTCATTAACTCCTCCAAGCACTTCTTGATATTCTCGTTGTCTCTTTTAAGCTCCTGCTCGGTTTTTACCTCCCTTCTCAATCTGTCCACCATGACTGTGCTGGAGCCCTCATAATCTTCAATGTCCTACTCAACCGACGTAGGCCCAAGAGTGAAAGTCTGTATATTGTAATCACTTCCAGCCACATCGTCTCTATATTTATCTAGAACAGGGGTAGCAACATGAACAACTTTGTTGTGTGCCTCATCCCTTTCAACTCTTGAGATTACCCTAGCCTTTTTCTTACCTTTACCCTTTCCAATTTTGGCTAGCAGTGCATCCCAATTAGGTGGACTATCCTCTATTACCACCTGCTTTCTCTTTATTTCCTTGTCAAGCCACTCAGGGATAGCAGGATCTAATTGCTCCTCAGCTTGTTTCTGTTCATCAGGGGCTTCATTGGCCTTACTTCTTCTTCTTCAACATGTTCTTCCTCCTGCCCAGGTGATGGGATCATTTCTACTTCCACCTCCCTTGGAGGAGATTCAACTTCCTTAGTTCTGATCAGAGAGTCTGTATGTGCAATCACTGGGGATTGCATTATCTTTTCAATCTCTACCTCCGCCTTGTGGAGGTCTCCTGCATGGAATTCTTCACCTTCAGTATCCAGATGATCCTCAATATTTTCTTCTTCACCTGGTTCACTTTGAATTTCACGAGTGGAAGGAACATCTCCAAGGTGCACCCCATGGGAGACAATTGGAGGGGAACCTGTTCTAGGCACACCGTCCTTAGGAGAAGGAGTCCTAGACTTCCTTGCATACACTTTGGCCTTCTCCTTTGAGCTCTTAATATCTATTATTGGTGGGGCAACTACCTCCTCTGCAACCTTGGAGCCAGCCTTTTCTGACAATTTTACAATTCTTTTCCTTTTGGGCACAGGAGCATCAACCTCAGGACTCTGCTCGGACTTCTTAGTCCTTGTCCTTTTCTTGGCCTTTGGCCTTCTCTATTTTTCTATTACCAGGGCTTCTTCTTCTTGAACACCTTTAGATTTAACTTTAAAAGGAGAGTCCAACTTGCCTTTTGCCTTAGGGTCATGCTCGGTAGATTCCTTAGAAGTAGAACGGGGATCCAAATCTCCCATCAGGTTGTATGTGCATTGCACACCTTTATTCTCCAATTCCCACAAAGTGTGCTTGAGCCACATCTTGGTAAACATGAGAACTCGATCCATTAGTTGTTTCAAATCTATTTGTTCCTCCTCTAGCCAATCCACATCACTGATCAGCCTATCCTTCACTACTTCATAGGCATGATCTTGGGTCAAGTTCCCATCATCCTCCAAATGATCAGGGACTGCTCTCACATTGTACAATCGGACTGCATCAACTGGAAGTCAATAGAATTTCTTCTTTCGCACATCATACTCATCACTGCAGCTGGCCCAATAATTTTCTAAGTTCACCTTATGGCAATATTCCCTACTGGCTCTCTTTTGAGCCTCCCCTGTGATATCAAATCTGGATCTTTTGGAGTGGAGAGACAGGCCAAGAGTACTCAATTCTTCCTCTGAGGCTTGGGCAGAACTGATAGAAGGACATACCTCCTGAGTGCCAATCCTCAATGGTAACTCTCCACCAAATCTAGTCTTATGCTTATCCTTCTTGACAATTGTATCAAAATCACAAATCTTCCTTGTTACTTCCAGCAATATAATGGGGTCAGTGGGGTACCTTGGAAGTCTGTATGGGGCCCTTTGGTAGCCATCAATCTGAATGTAAGAGAAGGTTGGAAATTGAATAAACCAAGCTCCATATTTCTTGATGAGTTCTTTGGCTAGATCCAAAATTCTTACATGTTCTGCTTCCTGAAGCATTCTCGTGATATGCATGGTGAATGCATCATTTTCCCTCCTATAATTTGAACCTCCCTAATGCAACTAAGGGAAAACTTCATAAATAATATCCTACCCAAAGGTCCCCCTTGTATCCAACCCTCTATAGGGGTGGAACCTAGCAAGTGCATGAACCAAATAGGAGGTCATGGTGAAGGCCTTGGTCTGCAACACCTCAGACAATTGCTTGTGAATTACTTGGCTAATGACCCCTGCCCAGTGGTAGTCAATTTTCTCTTGTTCAATCCTTACAATTGCATGGCACATCCAATTCTCAAATGTACCAGCACTCTTCAATCCAACCACCTTGCTTAGAAAGGTGATGGAATCATAATACTCCTTCTTGAATTTGGCTATGAATAGCTACTTGGGTAGTTTGGAATAATGGGACTTAGGCTTCTCCAGCCAGGAGTTAATAAGTTGTTGTGACTTCACAATCTAGTCGTCGTAAAACTTTTGAGCAGCTTGAATGGTGAATCCTACCACATGAGATTTGTCGGGCATGTTGAAGGTTTGAGCGATGGAGACCGGGTTGAGATTTGCAATAATTCTCCCTTGAGGACTAATTATCCTCTGTGTGTCCTGATCATAGTGCCTGGTGCACTCAAGGACCAGCTCATAGCATTGCACTGTTGAAGGGAAACCAGCCACATGGGCCAACCCATACTCCTTCATTCTTCTAGTCACCAAAGGAGGATCCTCAGTCGATGTTCTTGCTTTAAATTCCTCATAGTTCTAGAGGCCAACATTTGTGTCAGTAAATTTTGATCAGACAGAGGTGATCTTACTTTCAGGGACCTTGCTCTTAATGTCCAACTTGATTCTTTCTGCATCAGACAACGAGGACCCAGCCCCAGCCTTGCTTGATTCAGCCTCCATTCATCATGAAAGCATAATTAGAATCATAGGAAAGCAAGGTTAATCCATCGAAACACCGTTAAAATGCATCCCAAATAAACAAGGTGTTATTAAAATACTTATAAAATGTCTACAAAAAATTTTGGGTTTCAAGGTCACCCGCGGAATCTGGGCTAGAGAGGAATTTTAGAAATTTCTAGCCTGCTCGGATTCCAATGGAGTAACCAAGAACACCTACTTAATCCTTAAATTTGATCACTTTTCATCAGTAGACCATGTGAGAGATCGAAATACAGTATGAATAAACCAGCAAGTGCACCAAAAATCACCAACATGTCACGTTATGCAACATTCCTTTGCATTTCACCAAATTTCAAAAAAATTCGTGAGGGACGGATTTCCGTGAAAATCAAGCCCGAAGGATTTTTGGGAAAACAGGGGAACACCGGATTTCGGAGAAATCTGGCCTTGACAGACATCAGCGGGCAAGTCAAATTTCTCAACCAAAGGAAAATCCGGAGTGAGGACTTCAACATAAGTTTAGAGTCTCGCGGAGAAGTCTCAGTGAACGATGGATGTCACGTCGAAAGGTCATCATAAAAGTGGGTCTCGCCAAGCCACGGTAGCTTCGGTGTGAGGTATCAGCAAAAGGGAACATAGCATTCAAATCATAATGAGCCTGGGATAGTCAGGGTAAGGTCTCAGCGAGGTGATGGTGCTATGCCGACTAAGGCTCTATTTGGGATTCGGCAGAGGTCCCAACAAAAAGGTCTGGGCTTGCTAGGAATAGAGGGTTTCGCCATAACGTCTTGACGAGCTGCGATAGTCACAGTGAAAGGAAGGAATCGGCAGGAGCTCAGAATCTCGCAGAGGGGTCTTGGCGAATGGTGGATGTCTCTCCGAAGGACAGACTTTGGCAAAGTTTGTGGAACTCGGTAAAAGGTCTCACCGAAAGTGAAAGTTACAGCGATCGAACGGGAATTGAAAAGGACTTTGGGAGTCGCTATGACATCTCAGCGACTTAGTTTATCTTGCCGACAGGAAGACTTCGAAAAAATGTAGGGTGGTCGGCATATGGTCTTGCCGAAGATGAAAGGGTTATGGTGACTTGGGAAGAACGCAACGCAGCGAAAGCAAACACGCTTGGCAGGAGGTCTCACCAAAGGATAGATGTCCTAGCGAAAGGTGAATATCGGTAGAGCTCAAAGATTCTGTTGAGACCTCTTGGCGACCAGGGGTAGTCCTACTAAAAGTGAAGGTAAACAAACATGTCGGTAAAAGATTTGCTCGTGGGGTGAGGTCCTGGTGAAGGTAAAGGTCCCGCCGACTAAGGTTACAAGATCTCATTTATATAAAATGATAGTGTCACGGCGACAAGATAGAACAAATGAAGACTGCTTCAGCAAACCACAAGGCGATCAGCATATGGTCTCGTCAAAGATGAAATGGTTATGGCGAAGAGAGCCCAGAAGGGATGGGGAGTCCTAGACTATGACACCAAGACATGATTTCACCTAGACACTAAATTAACTACGAATTTCGACGAGATTAGTTCAAGCCAAGCTAGGGGTGGGCTCCTTATGAATTCCTCAGTATTCTTGGCCAATATTAAGATGAAATCTTCAAACATGGCATTGCCCTAGGTTTAAACCTATTTTCCTGCCATTAGCACACAGGCCATAAATCAGTTATTTCAACAGTTAAGTCACCACTAGGGCTTACGGATTACTCCTAGGCAAGACTCATCAGAATGCAGATGAACATGTGAATTCAAAACTTGCCTGGGAGACAACAAGGGTGCAACACCGAATAACCCAAGCATGAAACACACAGGAAATCAAAGCCAACAAGTCACAATCATGCCATTCCTAAATCAAATCAAAGCAAAGCACTCAGGCACATACCATTATGGAGTGGGAATTGGTCGCAAAGGCCACAAACGCGAAGCTCAAGGATGTCCACAACGAACACAGGCGAGGACGCACTAGAAACCACCACCAAATCAAACAAAACAAGCCCAAACGGTTTAAAATGAAGTCAATCAATCACAGGAAAGCACATATTAGCTCAAACGATGGAAAATAGTGAACATAAAGGTGCAAAAGATCTCAGAAATCAAGTAAGATCTAGCCTTCAAAGCACATACGAAGCCATTAATGCACTCGATAAGACAGTCATGAAGCCCGGGAAACCGATGACAGGGTGGAATCTGGGAAAGTCTGGCCCACGCGGAAATCCGCAAAGACCCAAAATTCCTGAACAACAAGATCCAACCGGTAGGTCAAGTAGGATCTAGGAAAATCTAACTAGAGTGGAAAATCTCAGATAAGGGAAAAAGCCTGAAATTCAATCAGAACTCAAGATTTTCAATGAATAGCTCAGGGAAACACTTAGGCAATAAAAATAAGCATTCAAGCACTGTGCCCATGTAAGACCAAAACCTCAAAAGAAAGGGCCAAAAAACCAAAAACCAAAGTGAAAGAGGGTCCCTGCTTCCAGCGAGGTGTGTGTACGAAAAACTGCACAACAAATGGCAACTTCTGCTGGGAAAATGCTCCAGAGCATTTGATGATAAACAGGAATCCAGAACCTAGAATCTCTAGTTTCAATCTCACTATCAAACAAAAAAGTCTAAATGTAAGATTTAAAGAATTAGAACCAAAGGAAAGACCAAACCTTCCATAAACTAAAAAATCCAAGTGTGTGCACATGAGTTCATTTCCCTCCTTAAGTTACTACAGAAACTGAGTTTAGTCAAGTTAGGCTACATAAGGATTCTAACTTCAAAAACAACTTGGATAGAGCTTCGCTGTGAGTCAGGCGTCTATAGCCCCGACGAGGTTATCGCTGTGATTCTCCTGAACATAGGTCTACTGCTAGCCAGGCGTCCATAGCCTCGGTAGAGATATTTAGGTACCCTTGATGAGTTGAATTTATTCTTTTGATATTCAACACTTCATTTTTTTATATATTTTTTATATTCAATGTATGTCTCTTTCATTTCAGCCTGTGAATAGTGAAGTTCACATTCAGGACTGAGAAGCACAGTGGCACTGAAGCAGAAAAAGGATTTTTCATCTGACAAGACTTCACTAGGATTCCTATGGTGACATCAAGATTCTTTAGATATATGAAAGATATAAGATTTTCAGAGTGCTTCAAGTTCAAATCCACACCAGTGACTCAATCTTCTATAAATCTGACATTAAGGCTGTTAGCAATAGCAAAGACTTCAACCGTCCTTTCAAGATGTAAGACTAAAGCTCACCAAAAAAATATGGAGAACAACTCCAAAAAAGACAAATCTGTCATGCAGGTGCAACATATCCGGGTGAAAACAGAGAGAACCCTCAAAACAAAAGCAGAGCAAAAGAAAACAAACCAAAAGAAAACAAAAGGAAGGGAAACCCTAATCTAACTATATACAGGATGAGAGCTGAAATAGCTCAAGACTAGAAATAATGCTTTAAATACTGCCCATTGACAGGCAGTGGGATATCCTCTCCAGTGAGAGTTTTCAAACGGAAGGCATTATCTCCCAGGATCTCCGAGATCTGGTAAGGTCCAAGCCAAATTTTATCAAATTTTCCATGCTCTCCCTTACGGTCGTGGGCTTTATCCTAGGAAAGAACCAAGTCAGAGATCCTAAATGCCTTAACCTTGGCTCTTTTATCAAACCATCTCTTGACAACCCCTTGATGCTTAGCAAAATTGTCTAGGGCTTTGTCTTTCTTTTCTTCAAGGTGCAATAGTTCGGCAAGTCTTTCCTCGCGTCTGTCTCCCTCATCATAATATTCATTAATAAACTGAAGGGTAGGGATTCTCAATTGTATGGGAAACACAAGTTCTAGGCCATAAACCAAATGGTAGGGTGACATCCCTATAGAAGCTTTGTGTCTTGTACGATCTGCCCAAAGAGAAAATCTAAGTTGGGTATGCCAATCCTTTGGATTACATTCTAACAACTTGCGGATAACAGTCAGGAGATTTTTGTTGGATGACTCAGCTAACCCATTACCCTGGGGGTAGTAATTAGATGCAAATTTTATAATGATCCCATGATCAAAAGCCCAATTAGAAAATTTCAATGACAAAAATGTGGAACCATTATCACATACTAGGGACATAGGGCATCCAAAATGATTAAGAATACCAAATTCAAGAAAATTAATTACTACCTCAGAGGTGCACTTCTTGCATGCAAGAGCTTCTTTCCATCGTGTAAAATAATCAGTGATGGTGAGAATATACCTGTGCTCTGCAGAGCAGGGTGGATTAATGGGGCCGATGAAGTCCATTCCCCACTGTGCGAAATGTTTTACCTCAAAAACTGGCTGAAGTGGGAGAGCAGCATACTTTTCTCTGGTAGCGGTAGTTTGGCACACATGACAGGTCCTGACATGACTGTGGGTGTCTTTGAACAATGTGGGCCAGTAGTAACCAGCTCTGAGAATCTGGTTCGCTGTAGATGGTGTTGATCCCTGTCCTATGTTGTATCTGTCATGGAATTGTAGCATCACACTTATAGATTCTACCTTTCCTAGGCACCTCAGGTACACTCCCTCGTGATTTTTCTTGTATAAAATAGCTCCTTTCAGCATGGAACTGTTACTCTTTAAGCACAATGCCCTTCTTTGTATTGAATTAATATGGTCAGGGCATCTCTGAGTCAGGGGATAATAAACAACATCATCATACCATTCTCCTGGAGAAACATCCTCCAAAGTATAAGCCTGGGCTGTAAGATCAGGGCCTATCTCTGCCATTATCTTCGTGAGCCCCTGCCCTCTTACCAGTTTCATGGGCTGAATCTTTATATCATATTCTTGCAGCATAGTTACCCACTTGGCCCTTCGTTCTCCCAGTTCATTCTGTATCAATAACAGCTTGACTGCAGGATCAAGAACTATAGAAAAGATCTTGTTCCTGAGGATATAATGCCTGAATTTCTTAACTGTCCTGACTAAGGCATAAGCCTATTTTTCCACATTTGGGTACTTTAATTTTGCATCCTTCAAGGGCGTGCTCATAAATGCTATAGGGTGTTCATTGCCTTGGTTAGATTTCTAAGTTAATATAGCAACACAGGAGTGGTCAGAAACAAATGAATATATGTAGAATGGTTTGGCATAATCAGGGCTTACTAAAACTAGAGTTTTAGCAATATCTCTCTTTATTTTAGCAAATTCTTCTTTTACTTCTACATTCCATTCCACCTTGGCCTCCTATTTCAGCATCGTGTTTAGGGGCTTGACTATCTCTGTGAATCCAGTGATGAACTTTCTGACAAAGTTGATTTTTCCAAATAACGACTTCATTTCCTTTTTACTAGCAGTTGGTGGGATCTTGAGAATAGCCTCTATATGTTCTAGATCAATTGCAATCCCCTTCTCAGAGATAATATGCCCTAGTAACTTACCTTTTGTAACCCCAAAGATGCATTTCTTTGGGTTGAGGGATATGCCAAACTCTCTACAATTCTGGAAAACTTTGCACAAGTCTGAGATATGGTCACCCCTCTTCTTGGAGAAGAAAGTAAGGTCATCCATGTAAATGATTATGCACTTCCCAATTATGTCCTTGAAGGCTATGTCCATTTCTCTCTGGAACGTAGCTTCAGCATTAATCAGGCCAAAAGGAATTCTTCTATAAGTAAAAGTGCCCCACTTAGTGGTGAAAGCAGTCTTGTGTCTATCCTCGTATTGTACCATGACTTGGTTGTATCCTGAGTAACCATCCAGAAAAGACATCATCTGAGATCCGTTGACAATTTGGAGTACTTCATCCAGTGAGGGTACTGGATAATTATCCCTTTCTGACACCCTGTTCAGGTTCCTAAAATCCACGCACAGTCTGATTTCACCATTTTTCTTTCGTACAGGAACTAGGTTTGCTACCCAAGTGGAGTGTCTGACTGGAAATATGATTCTCACAGACAACAGCTTCTACACTTCTCTTTGTATTACAGGTTCCAGCAGAGCATTAACAGGCCTCTGGCTCTGTCTAAAAGGTTTTACCCCAGATTGAGAGGGATAGTATGAGTTATGACTAATGTTTCATAAGTTTTCAAGTCCTCATAACTCCAGGCTATCACATTTGGATATTTGTGCAATGCATCAATGACTCCCCGTCTTTCTTCTGGGGTGCACACTTTTCCAATAAGGAATTTTTTTCATCCTCTTGGGATCCCACATTGTACCTGTCACACTGTCCACTAATGGACTCTTTCCTAGTGTCTTGATCTTGGTCTTTGATCTTATCTAGATAAAAAATACTCTCCAACTACACCATTCCTCTGGGAATAGTGTTGGTCTTCAGGTTGATTACCCCCTCCAGATCTATCTCTGCTTCTTGGAGCTCAATTTCATCGATGATGTGAGAAGCAAAAACATTTGTATTTGTGATAAAATCTAAAATATGCTTATCATCCTCAAACACCTAGAAGTTGGTAATATTGTCCGGTACTAAGGGTACTGGAGTCAGCTCCACAGTGAATTTCTTTAATCCTGATAGAGATAGAGGCTGCAGAGTACCAGTTGCCTAGGCCAATGAATCAGTTGTCTAATTTTTACTTCATGGAATCAGCTGAATGTTGAAGTGTCAAATCCTTCAATTAGGTCCCAGACTCTGTGTCTATAATTAGTCATCCTTCTATCATGGCAGGAGTACTACCTTCTAACTTATTTAACTACTAATTCAGAATCTCCATACACTTGCAAGATCTTAACCTTCTTCCTCAAGGCCATTAACAATCCATGAACTAAGGCTTCATACTCTGCTACGTTATTGGTACAATGGAACTGAAGCCTATGAGCAGCGAAGAATGTATTACCTCTTGGACTAATCAGCTCAAAGCCAGCTCTAGCTCCTTGCTTTGATTTAGACCCATCAAATCTTAGAGTCCAGTATCCCACAACCGCAGAGTCTCTCATCACATTTCTTGCACTGTTACTAGTGGGTGGCATTTTAGAAGGCATCATTCCATTTCCTTTAGGATCTTCTGTGGCACTCATGTTATCGATTCTGGCTACAGGATCGGGGTTGGTATGTCTCTGTATTTGTTCCACTAAAGCTTGGCACAAGCAACAATCCAATTCTAAATGTGAAGTATTATGTACCCTACACCAATTGGGAAATAGTAACTCCCTAAAGCTCATTTTTTTCCCTAACTGAATCTGGCCTTCAATACACTTTTGAAGGAATTCTTGAAAACTGTCTAACAATGCCATCTGATTATCCTCTAGATCATCATTACTTTCAGCTAGTTCACCACTGTCTTTAACTGGTTCCACTAGGGCTTCAGTATCACTAGGCTCTGTCGTAAGGTCAACAGACGTCGTGTGGAACATAAAAAACTCCTCCACATTTGGCTCCTCAAGAGGAGTAGTAAGCATGTAGTTTCCCATACTTACTTCTGACACCAGCATTTCTGTTGAGGTCTTGTGATATTCTGTGATCATATATTTCATCCTAGGTTCTCTTTCAATCCTGATCTGATTTGGCACTCCCTTCTAGGGAAGCCACATATGGGAATGATTAGTGGAAACATATCCATTCAAGGCCCTAGTGAAGTCCCTTCCCAAGATTAGGCCGTAAGCATTAGGTATGTCAGCTACCTGTATATTGATTACTTGTTGAATCTTAGGATCAGAAGCAACCTACATCTGGATCATGTTTAGCTCTCCTACCACATTGACTTCAGTCCTATCTAACTATGTGACTTTCTTCTATGACTCAGCAGGAGTAATTCCCATCACTCTACAAACACCAAGGGGCATAACATTGGTTGATGCACTCAAATCTAACAGACAATTATATAAATTTTTGCTAAATACCCTGACAAAAATTAGGAATGGAGGGGTATATGTTTTCCCTTGAAACAGAATTAATGGAGTATCTACTTGAATGAACTAAGATTTGTCCCTTTCCTTTCTAATGTCCCCAGGGGGTATATGGGCTCGATCATGAGATTGGTTTAGCCCTTCTATTGGCTGAGAACTAGACACTTTATGGATATTCTTGCTAATTAATCTATCTTGAGACATGGAATTTGCATCATAAGAACCTAGGACTGCATTTCTAATGGATGAGACTCTTAATAGCTCAAATGCAGATAGATTTACCTTTAATTTTTGGAGTTCTTTAGCAACATACAGAGCCAACTATTCTTCATTTAAGTCAGAGGGGGTCTCCTTCAGGTACTCCACCGTCTTTTCTCTCCCTGCATCAGCATTTATTCCTTTTGGCACCTCAGCCTGTACCGGACCTTGAGATAAGTACTGCTTAAACACCTGAGGCAATGTTGGATTGTTGCTAGCATTTGGGTCTGGAGGTGTGTTGAAGTTATTTGGTGGGATGGAAGTAGTAAAAGGGCCTCTAGCCTGTGTGGCAACTCTCTCAAATCATACTTCTTGACAGGTCTTTGGAAGGTCTGCACTTCTTCAATGCAAGCTTCTTCTTTGTCTCTAGGACCGTTGTCATTCATCTGACTCTCATCAAACAATTGTGTCATTTCATCTCCATTGCATACTTGGTCTGCCTCATCCTTCAGCCGGTCAGATTCTTCTTCAGGCACATTATCCTTACTCTGCAGAAAAGGAGCATGGTTTAACACCAGCACAGGTGAATCATAAGGAATAAAAGGCACTATTTCCTAGCAGCTTGCATTGTTTTCTACTTCATACTGAAAGATTGAAGCTGCTATTTGGAATTCTTGACAGTCCAGCTCAGAATGCTAACTAGTCTTGTGGATCCTACACCATCCTGACAACACAACCTTAGCCAGGTATACACTGCTAGGAGGCTTCTCTTGATTCAATGGATGACTAATAGACTGATTGATAGGTTGACTGATTGGTTGATCCAATCGAGTGGGGACTCCCCCATTGTTGGGACCCATGTTCTAGTTTCTATTCTATCATGACTATTGTCTTCTCTCAAAACCTTGTCCACTGCCTTGACCTCTGTCAAAGTTTTGACCTGATGATTGTCCCTTATCATAATTCTGTCTTCTGTCATTGTTGTAACCTCTATCATTGTTATACCCTCTATCATTGTAATATCCTTGATCCTGACATTGCCCTCTATCCAAGTTCTAATTGGACTGCATGTTTCTCTGGGTAGCTTACAACTGAATGTTCTGGTTTCTTAAGTAGGTTACCTTCATATTCAGTTTCTTTATTTTTTCTGACAATTCATCCAGTCTTTCCTTGTCAGGATTATTGTATGAAGGTTTATTTACATTATTCTGGGAATAGCCCACTGTAGCATTGGCATTTAGTGACTGGTTCAAGACTTCATAGTTTTATAGGTAGGAAGGATAACTAGTCTGAGGTTGAGTGTGAAGGGGTTGATTCACATTTTGCTGGGGATAACTCATCATGGATAACATTTTTCCTATAAGGGGTCCTGGGTGAGGGACCAGAGGTAACTGAGGTACCTGGTTCATGATAGGAGTATGGTGTGCCAAGGCTTGGTTGATAGTTGGAACTTGTCCAGGATGAGCAATGGGTCCTAATGAGGGTAACGGTCCAAACAGATGTTGCCTTAGATTTGTGCTAACCTTAATAGCCTTTGCATATGCATCTAGTAGACTCCCAGGGGGGTTATTACTCCATTTCATGAAAGTAGCTATCAAACTATCTAGTCCTTCATAATAGACTTCTAAGGCAGTTGGCTCATCAACAACATAAGGGGCCTGTAATCTAGTATAAGCACGATGAAACCTACTGTTAAAGGACCCTATGGGCTCATTGATCTCTCTTTTCACATTAGTAAACTGATGGTAGAGCTCGTTGGAGCTAATGGGTATTCAAAATTTTTGCAAAAAGGCAACCTCCAACTCTACCCAATGTCGGATAGACCCGGTAGGTAAATGGTTGTACCAATCAAAAGGCATCTTCCCCTAGCAAATAGGGAAATAACCTACATGCTACATCCTCATGGTTTATTCCTCTATCTTTGAGGCCAGTCTGAAAGATTCTAGTGTGCTCTTCAGCAGTTCTGTTTGGGTCATTGATATGGAACTTTGAACAGAAGTGTTCAGGGTTTTTGGGCATAACATTGTAGACAACAAATCTCAGTGGAGACGGGTTGGTTGCTAGGAAAGCCATTGGTGGAGGTGGGGGTGGAAATGGCTAATTTATGACTAGCTAAGGTTGTGGACTGGGAATGGCCTCATACTTAGATGAACTTGATGAAGATGGGAAAGATGGAAATGAGGGGGGCAGATTGGATGATGGTGATTCTCTTCTTCTATTGGTCCTTCTCGACCTAGTAGGGTATAGTAACTCTTGAAATTCTTCCTCTCTTGGAGCGGATCTTGTTCTTCTTCTGAATCTCTCAGGAGAGATGGCGTTCAAAAATTGATCTAGCTTGCTTACTCAGGGCCCTCCTCCTAGCGCCAACACTGTTGATCGCTGTTTCTGCACAACACAGACAAGATGCAATATCCTATCTCTCTTAAAAGGTAAATCTCTATTAGCAAGCCTCAAGAGATAACCCCAAGGTATTCATGTCAGGTCTTGACAATGCATAAACAACTCAGTGATAAATGTGAAATTTCTAGTAATCACAATGGGACCTTACTACAAGCAAATATTGAATCAATTTTATCAGATTTAACAAACTGGTAAGCCTTCAATCCAAGATTTGATCCAATGATTAAAGAAATAGAAAAGGATAAGGGTTTCAGAGAGATTTCTAAATCTAATATTACTCCTAAGATTAACAATGAGAGCAACCAATACCCAAAATGGACCAATCCTTCAAAACTGATTTCTGCTTGACCCAGATAAATTTGCTACCTTACAGAAAATAGTGCAATCTTCTAAGGTTCTTAAGATTTTCAGACCATAAATATGCATTCAAATAACCCTATTGCAGTTGAAATGAACAACATTTATGATTGAACTAAGCACAAGGAATATCAAGTCCAGGCTAACTTTGCAAAGCAACTAACAGTCAGCTAGTTGCGAAAAGTATGGACTGAAGGATTGCTGCAGCATTTAAGTATTGGATCACAAACATTATCAAATTGAATCTATCTAGATATTTACCAACTCAAAGCAATTTTAAAGATGGAATGGCTAAAACCATGCAAAACAAGAGAACACAAATATGGCACCAAATCACAATGTCGCTATTTGCATTCGAAATGTTCACTGTAGCAACAATCTTAGCTTTCTGTTACAATATTTGCTTGAGGGCCACTATGTGCTAATTTACCCTACTTCTATATTCTGATTACAAATTCAAACTATTTTCGACTGCCTAATTCTTCTAACTTTTTCTAACCCTTTACAAAGAGGCCCAATGCGCAATATATAGAAACTCCAGAAAACCTATCGGCCACGCAAGGGTTTTGCAACAATAACTCTGCACAACCACCTGGCCAAGAAGGTTGACAAAATGGGTCAAATAGGCAATAAATGCATGTCCAGTCAAGGTCAGCCCTAGATCCATGATGCAGCCCAGTCGTCGTGCGAGAAGATAATGGGGAAGCACAAATCGCTTCGCCGCCCATCATCAGCCTCTTTCCCCATCGTGCTTGCGCTGATCTGATTCTTCGTGTAGCCTCAAGAACGCTACATCCAAGTTGTCCATAGGTGGTACTGGAAGAACCCTAAGTCGCCTCTCTATGGACACAATCTCCTCCCTTGAGTGTTTGACCGACCTATCCCATTCTGCTTTGTGTGCCACATGCTTATCAATAACTGCTGGGTAGGTGGCCACATCATCTAGTTGGTGCTCAGAGACAGACCCATCATCATGTGGTGCATAGACATCATGCCACCACTCTTTCAACTGCTCAAAATTCAAATACCTGGGCATGATTTTCCTTTGTCTTGTCATAGTTTCAAAAAAAGCAATGGAGCCATCATAGACGCCAGCTAGGGTGTCATCAATATGCTTTCTCTGTTTGTAAATTTTCCTCAACACCTTATGCCAGATTTGCAACGTTTCAAACCATTCGCATGGCTCAGCAGCTCTGGAAGAAAGAAGAATCTCATCATTGACCAACTTGTCCCAGTTGTATTCCATTAGGGCCCTAGTTTTCTGTAGCATGAGGTTGGTGTCCTCCTTATACTGCACCATTACCTATTTCAACCACTTAGTGGTCATAACAACATCCTTACCGACTGATAAACTTACCTTGATAGCTTCATCACCCTTAATTTGTACTCCTTTCAACCAATTCACAGTGGCAAGGGTGGAAGCTTTCATCCTTTCCAGCTCAGATATAGTCTTTTTAGGCAGAGGATTGGAGGCAGAGGAAGAGGGATTGATTGACTGTAGTGGCCTCATTAACTCCTCCAAGCACTTCTTGAGATTCTCATTCTCTATTTTAAGCTCCTGCTTGGTTTTTACCTCCCTTCTCAATCTTTCCACCATGACTGCGCTGGAGCCCTCATAATCTTCAATGTCCTACTCAACTAACGTAGGCCCAAGAGTGAAAGTCTATATATTGTAATCACTTCCAGCCACATCATCTTTGTATTTATCTAGAGCAAGGGTAGCAACATGAACAACTTTGTTGTGTGCCTCATCCCTTTCAACTCTTGAGATTACCCTAGCCTTTTTCTTACCTTTATCCTTTCCAATTTTGGCTAGCAGTGCATCCCAATTAGGTGGACTATCCTCTATTACCACCTACTTTCTCTCTATTTCCTTGTCAAGCCATTCAGGGATAGCAGGATCTAATTGCTCCTCAGCCTGTTTCTGTTCATCAGGGGCTTCATCGGCCTTACTTTCTTCTTCTTCAACATGTTCTTCCTCCTACCCAGGTGATGGGATCATTTCTTCTTCCACCTCCCTTGGAGGAGATTCAACTGCCTCAGTTCTGATCGGAGAGTCTGTATGTGCAATCACTGGGGATTGCATTATCTTTTCAATCTCTGCCTCCACCTTGTGGAGGTCTCCTACATGAAATTATTCACCTTCAGTATCCGGATGATCCTCAATATTTTCTTCTTCACCCGGTTCACTTTGAATTTCATGAGTGGAAGGAACATCTCCAAGGTGCACCCCACAAGAGACAACCAGAGGGGAACCTACTCTAGGCACACCGTCCTTAGGAGAAGGAGTCCTAGAATTCCTTGCATAAACTTTGGCCTTCTCCTCTGAGCTCTCAATATCTATTATTGGTGGAGCAACTACCTCCTCTGCAACCTTGAATCTAGCCTTTTCTGAAAATTTTACAATTCTTTTCCTTTTGGGCATAGGAGCATCAACCTCAGAACTCTTCTCAGACTTCTTAGTCCTCGTCCTTTTCTTGGCCTTTGTCCTTCTCTATTTTTCTGTTACCAGGGCTTCTTCTTCTTGAACACCTTTAGATTTAACTTTAAAAGGAGAGTCCAACTTGCCTTTGGCCTTAGGGTCATGCTCGGTAGATTCCTCAGAAGTAGAACGGGGATCCAAATCTCCCATCAGGTTGTATGTGCATTGCACACCTTTATTATCCAACTCCCACAAAGTGTGCTTGAGCCACATCTTGGTAAACTTGTGAACTCGATCCATTAGTTGTTTCAAATTTGTCTGTTCCTCCTCTAGCCAATCAACATCACTGATCGGCCTATCCTTCTCTGCTTCATAGGCATGATCTTGGATCAAGTTCCCATCATCCTCTAACTGATCAGGGACCGCCCTCACATTGTACAATCAAACTGCATCTTCAGACATCATACTCATCACTACAGTTGGCCCAATAATCTTCTAAGTTCACCTTATGGCAATATTCCCTGCTGCCTCTCTTTTGAGCCTCCCTTGTGATATCAAATCTGGATCTTTGGGAGTGGAGAGACATGCCAAGAGTACTCAATTCTTCCTCTAAGGCTTGGGCAGAACCAATAGAAGGACATACCTCCCCAGTGCCAATCCTCAATGGGAACTCTCCACCAAATCCAGTCTTATGCTTATCCTTCTTGACAATTGTATCAAAATCACAAATCTGCCTTGTTACTTCTAGCAATATAATGTGGTCAGTGGGGTAAGTTAGAAGTCTATATGGGGCCCTTTGGCAACCATCAATCCGAATGTAAGAGAAGGTTGGAAATTGAATAAACCAAGCTCCATATTTCTTGATGAGTTCTTTGGCTAGATCCAAAATTCTAACATGTTCTGCTTCCTAAAGCATTCTGGTGATATGCATGGTGAATGCATCATTTTCCCTCCTATAATTTGAACCTACCCAATGAAACTGAGAGAAAACTTCATAAATAATATCCTGCCCAAAGGTCCCCCTTGTATCCAACCCTCTATAGGGGTGGAACCTAGCAAGTGCATAAACCAAATAGGAGGTCATGGTGAAGGCCTTGGTCTACAACACCTCGGACAATTGCTTGTGAATTACTTGGCTAATGACCCTTGCCCAGTGGTAGTCAATTTTCTCTTGTTCAATCCTTAAAATTGCATGGCACATCTAATTCTCAAATGTACCAGCACTCTTCAATCCAACCACTCTGCTTAGAAAGGTGATGACATCATAATACTCCTTGAATTTGGCTCTGAATAGCTACTTGGGTAGTTTGGAATATTGGGACTTAGGCTTCTATAGCCAGGAGTTAATAAGCTGCTATGACTTCACAGTCTGGTCGTCGTAAAACTCTTAAGTAGCCTAAATGGTGAATCCTACCACATGAGATCTGTCGGGCATGTTGAAGGTTTGAGCGATGGAGACCGGGTTGAGATTTGCAATAATTCTCCCTTGAGGACTAATTATCCTTTGTGTGTCCCGATCATAGTGCCTGGCACACTCAAGGACTAGCTCATAGCATCGCATCATTGAAGGGAAACTGGCCACATGGTCCAACCTAGACTCCTTCATTCCTCTACTCACCAAAGGAGGATCCTTAGTTGACATTCTTGCATTAAATTCCTTATAGTTCCAGGGGCCAACTTTGGTGTCAGTAACTTCTTACTAGACATAGGTGATCTTACTTTCAGGGACCTTGCTCTTAATGTCTAGCTTGATTCTTTTTGCATCAGACAACAAGGACCTAGCCCCGGCCTTGCTTGATTCAGCCTGCATTCATCATGAAAGCATAATTAGAATCACAGGAAAGCAAGGTTAATCCATCGAAACACCGTTAAAATTCATCCCAAATAAACAAGGTGTTATTAAAATTCTTATAAAATGTCTACAACAAATTTTGGGTTTCAAGGCCACCCGCAGAATCTGGGCCAGAGAGGAATTTCAGAAAATTCCAGCCTGCTCAGATTCCAATGGAGTAACCAAGAACACCTACTTAATCCTTAAATTTGATCACTTTTCATTAGTAGACCATGTGAGAGATCCAAATACAACATGAATAAACCAACAAGTGCACCGAAAATCACCAACATGTCACATTATTCAACATTCCTTTGCATTTCACCAAATTTCAGAAAAATTTGTGAGGGACGGATTTCTGCGAAAATCAAGCCAGAAGGATTTTCAGGAAAACAGGGGAACACTAGATTTCAGAGAAATCCGGCCTTGACCAAAATCCATGGGTAGGGAAAATTTTTGGACCAAAGGAGAATCTAGAGTGAGGACTTCAACATAAGTTTAGAGTCTCGCGAAGAAGTCTCAGCGAATGATGGATGTCACATTGAAAGGTCATCAGAAAAGTGGGTCTCGCCAAGACACGGTAGCTTCAGTGTGAGGTCTTAGCAAAAGGGAACATAGCATTCAAATCAGAATGAGCCTGGGATAGTTGGGGTAAGGTCTTAGCAAGGTGACGGTGCTATGCTGACTAAGGCTCAGTTTGGGATTCGGCAGAGGTCCCAACGAAAAGGTCTGGGCTTGCTAGGAATAGAGGGTTTCGCCATAACATCTTAGCAAACCGCGATAGTCATAGTGAAGGGAAGGCATCGGCAGGAGCTCAGAATATTGCAGAGGGGTCTCAGTGAATGATGGATGTTTCCCCGATGGACAAACTTTAGCGAAGGCTATGGCACTCGGTAAAAGGTCTCGCCAAAGGTGAAAGTTACAGCAACCGAACGGGAATTGGCAAGGCCTTTGGGAGTCGCTATGAAATCTCAGCGACTTAGTTTATCTTGCTGATAGGAAGACTTTGGAAAACCGTAGGGCAGTCGGCATATGGTGTCACCGAAGATGAAAGGGTTATGACGACTTGGGAAGAACGTAGAGCAACGAAAGAAAACACACTCAGCAGGAGGTCTCGTCGAAGGATAGATGTCCTAGCGAAAGGTGAATATTGGTAGAGCTCAAAGATTCCACTGAGACCTCTTGGCAACCAGGGATAGTCCTGCCAAAAGTGAAGGTAAAAAAACACGTCGGTAAAATATTTGCTCGTGGGGTGAGGTCCTAGCGAAGGTAAAGGTCCCGCCGACTAAGGTTACAAGATCTCATCGGTATAAAATGATAGTGTCATGGCAACAAGATAGAACAAATTAAGACTACTTCAACAAAGCCCAAGGCAATCAGCATATGGTCTCACCGAAGATGAAAGGGTTATGGAGAAGAGAGCCCAAAAGGGATGGGGATTCCCGGACTATGACACCAAGACATGATTTCACCTAGACACTGAATTAACTATGGATTTCGACGAGATTAGTTCGGGGCAAGCTAGGGGTGGGCTCCTTATGAATTCCTCGGTATTATTGGCCAATACTAAGATGAAATATTCAAACACGACATTGCCCTAGGTTTAAACCTATTCACCCTCCATTAGCACACAGGCCAGAAATTAGTTATTTCAACAGTTAAGTCACTGCTAGGGTTTACAGATTACTCCTAGGCAAGACTCATTAGAATGCAGATGAACATGTGAATTCAAAACTCGCCTGGGAGACAACAAGGGCACAACACTGAATAACCCAAGCATGAAACACACAGGAAATCAAAGCCAACAAGTCCCAATCATTCCATTCCTAAATCAAATCAAAGCAAAGCACTCAGGCACATACCATTATGGAGCAGGAATTGGTTGCAGAGGCAACAAACGGGAAGCTTAAGGATGTCCACAACGAACATAGGTGAGGACACACCATAAACCACCACCAAATCAAACGAGACAAGCCCAAACAGTTTAAAATGAAGTCAATCAATCACAAGAAAGCACATATTAGCTCAAACGATGGAAAATAGTGAACATAAAGGTGCAAAAGATCTCAGAAATCAAGTAAGATCTAGCCTTCAAAGCACGTATGAAGCCATTAATGCACTCGATAAGACGGTCATGAAGCCCGAGAAATTGATGATAGGGCAGAATCCAGGAAAGTCCGGCCCACACGAAAATCTACGAAGACCCAAAATTCCTAAACAACAAGATCCAGTCAGTAGTTCAAGCAGGATCCGGGAAAATCCTACTAGGGCAGAAAATCCCGGATCAGGGAAAAAGCCTGAAATTCAATCAGAACTCAATATTTTCAAGGAATAGCCCAGGGAAACACCTAGGCAATAAAAATAAGCATTCAAGCACCATGCCCAAGTAAGACCAAAACCTCAAAAGAAAGGGCCAGAAAACCAAAAACCAAAGTGAAAGAGGGTCCCTGCTTCTAGCAAGGCATGTGTGCGAAAAACTACACAACAGGTCCTTACATCCCTCCATCCACCATCTCCCACCCTTCATCTACTCCATCCATCTTGGGTTCTGATGTCCCTCCACCCACTCTAACTTTTTTTGGTCCATATATCCCAAGATCACCTCCTCCGTCTCATCCTTTCATTCGTCCAACACCTATCCATCTCATCCATCATAAACATCCCTCTCACATATCCTATAATTAGGATCAACAAAGGCACTTCCTAAACATCCTCCATCTACACACAATCCCCATACTCCTATCTCCATCACTCCACATCATCCATCTCCTCACACCCATCCCATTACTACTAAAAGCACTTTGGCTGTTAAAGAAAAAATACATAAATCCAAGCATCCACATGAATCTATGGCTCCCCATGTCCCCTCCAAAAGACATGGTGAAGATAAGAAAAATATAAATCTACATCAAATCTGTAGGCCACAAAGACCCACCAAAGCAAAGATCAAAACCATATGGATCCCAAAGAAAAAAGATGCAATGCCATCACATGAAAAATCTGTAAGAACATCCAAAGTCGCTAATCCAAAAGCTAATCTTACACCCCTTTCATCTCCTAAGTCTGTTTTGGGTCCTTATGTCCCGAAATTCACCATTTCATCTCCTCCATTATCCCCAAATTCTCCATCCCTTAATCCTATTATCTTATCACATCCACCACTACATGTGCCAATGTTGGTCCTAAACACATCTCCCCATCACATATCAACCCCATCATTCTATCCATACCCTTTCCAGCATCCCATCCATTATCCCATGTATCAACCCCATCAAATCCCTCTAATTCATCCTCATGCATAATCCATTTATCCTAATAAGGTTGTACCAACATCCAACAGTCACTTCAAA
The DNA here is from genome assembly GCA_007258455.2 of Sequoia sempervirens. NCBI lineage: Eukaryota > Viridiplantae > Streptophyta > Pinopsida > Cupressales > Cupressaceae > Sequoia > Sequoia sempervirens. Next base: position 230,422,313 of record VDFB02373365.1, read on the forward strand.
CATGGGATCTTAACACCTTGATCTTTATCACATGTCTTCTAAATCTACTTATCTACTTCCTTATCCTTACCCATCTCCTTCTGCATGACATCCAAAAAGTCAAAAATCCAAAAAATCCAAAAAGTTTTAAAAAATCAAAAAAAAAAAATAGTAAAGAGAAATAATCCATCCAATGGTGAAAACTTGGAAAAAAAGCACCTTGGATAAATACCATGATGAAAACCTGGCAAATAGGCGTCATGCATAAATCCCCATCTGCACTTGTGGGGGAAACTTCTTGATATGCATTCCCTCCATCCGCTATGCTTCCAGCTATGCACCCGTCTTCCTGTTATCCATCCTCTTCATAAATCCCCCCCATCCAACTTATCTTCCACATCCTACCATCATATCCCATTTATCTCCCATCCCTCCATCCTTCTTATGATCTTGATCAAGGCACCTATCTATGCATGCTTTGGACACCTATTGGTATACATTCCCTTCATCCATTCTGTATCATATTCCTTAGTCACCCATCCTATCCTCATCTAGTTATCTCCTTTATCTTCCCATCCACTTGTCTTCTATCCCTCATGCCTCCTCATATATGACATATCTAGAGTGGGGGCATTTGCTTCCTTTGTGACATAGTCCTTAGAGACATCATCTATCATAACATCCCTTCATCTCCCTATCCATCTATCATAGCATCCCTTCCATCTCCCCATCCTTATCTTTGTATCCATCTATCCCAACATCCCTTCCATCTCCCCATCCTTATCTTTGTATCCATCTATCCTAGCATCCCTTTCATCTCCCAATCCTTATATTCCCATCCATCCAAACAATCCCTCCCATCCCCCATCCCTATATCTCTATCCATTCTTTCATCTTTATCCTCTTCCCATCTCACAATCCCTTGTCATTGGTATTTGGCTATAGGCCTCCCCCCATGCAACCCAAAGCAATTTATCTCATCATCATCACCCCTGCTTCTCTTACACATCTTTCCAATCCCTTATCACATTTCATCACTCATCTATCTATCATATCATCTTCCCAAGTCATTTTAATGCTTTGGATAACTATCCCATCCCTGAGCTTTATGTGATCATCATCATCCTATCCAATCCAACAGGTCTATCATATCTTGTCATATTGGTCCCATCTTTTTATCCACTTATCCTATCATCTTATCATCCTTTATCCATTGTTTTCCTTTGGTCTTGTCAAACTACGTTGCCCCTCCACTTTCACGTAGGCAAGGTCGATCATTTGATTCACCCCCGGGGTTCCATCATTGATCTTCATTGTCCACTTTGCTCTTCTATCGTCTATCATCAGTCATTTTGCTTTGTCCATCTACTCCTCTATCATCTAGCGTCAATCTTTCTACTTTCTCCATCCACTCCTATATCGTCTATCATTAGTCTTGGCTTTTGTCTCTCTATTCCTTGACATCTGTCATCATCATTCATCATCCTCTTTCTACTTTTATCCAATGTCAGTCGATAGCCTTTTACCAAACTACAAGGGCTATGTGTTTTTACGTAGGCAAGGCTAATCTTTGATCGGCCCCCGAGCCCTTAGGTCTTTAGGTTGTGTCAGTCTCATGTCTTGTCTCCCTTGTGTTGTGTCATCAAGCTATGCCCTTATCTAGCTAGTTCTTAACAAACAAGATCCACTTGTATTAACAAATCCAATCAGTTTTGAATATCGTACATCATATCAATCTTTTAGCTTAGTATCCATCATCGGTCTCAATAGGATGCATCCTTCCTAATAGACCTCATCAATCCCATCTATCCCCTTGATCCTATGGCAAAGGACATTTGAAATTGATTGTGATCTTTTGATGCTTTTGGATTTTGTTTATCATTTGAGCTCCCTATCATCACTTGTCAAGGCCACCATAATCCATCATATTATGGCACATTTTTCTTGGTCCACATAGGGGCATATCTTGATCTTTTGTTTGATTGTGTCTTCTTGGTTGTCCCACGTAGTACCCACCAAGATCCCCGAGGTCTTGTGTTATGTTGAGGCATCCTTTTGTGCTTGTGGTTATCTCAATACCTGGCCCGACCAAGGTCTTTCTTTGTGACTTTGGGGTGTTGGGATAGCCTTCTTGTCTATTGTGTTTATTTCATGCATTAGACACTAATACGCCTTGGTTCCACATACCCTGGCACTGGGTGTCTTATGCTATAGCAAAAATCAGTGCTCTAAAGATGGCAAATTGCATTAGGATTGCATTTCATTTTCCATTCCATCATCTTGCATGTATCCCCCCATCCATTCCTCCTTCATCCTCATCACACATCTCTATCCACTCCCCATCCATTCCATTTAGCCTGAATCATCTAATCGCATCCTTGGTCCCATCCCTAGCCTTGTTACATGACTCAATCCAATCATCCTCATCATCGAGAGGTATTCTTCCCTATCCTTTTGGGGTATTTTGGGATGTATTCTTCCCTCATCACTACCACTAAGTGGGATGTATCCTTCCCTATCCTTGTGTTGTTTTGAGATCCATCATTCCCTCATTGACAACACTCCATCCATCTCCTAATTTCTTCATTAGGGATGTGAACATGCCTAATCCTTGATTAGGATGTGTCACATCCTCTGACTTTTGCAAGTTGGCTTCTAATCCTCATTTATTTGCTAATTACTGATTAATTAATCTTAATTAGTACCTTGGTCAACTCTCTCCATCCCCAAGGAATTTTTAATTCCTTTTTATTCCTCCAAGAATCCCCTTTTCCCATGCATCTTCTAGAATCTTTGACTTGTCACATCAAGTCACATGTGACAAACTCCCACCTTTTGGGAACATTGTCTTATCAACTAGATTCTTCCAATCATTGTGAATTTAAAATTCACTTTTATTCAGCCAAGATTCTTCCCATCTCCCAATGTACTTGGAAGGTACTTGTCCTTCCTCCACCTCACTTACACCTCATCTCCTCTTAGCCACTTCACCATCCACATGTCAAGATGTGAGGGCTTGCGAGTTCTCAACCCACCATAGCCCTTCATCTTGACCTTGTTGGATGAATCTCAACCATTGAATTCTCTAGAGAATTCAAATTCTTCTATAAATACCCCCTCCTCAAGGGAATTTTAAAAGAATTTTTCATTTGAGCAACCTTATGCTATCAATTTGCATTCTCAAGCATTCACTGTCATTTAGCCATCCACTTTGATCATCTTGCATATTCAATCTTGCATCTAGCTACACCAAAAATCCATCTAAGGAGCACACAAAATCATCCAAATCAAGGGCCAACCAAGGATTTTTCAACAACAAAGAAGGTATAAATCAATTTACATCTTATTTCATCTATTTTCCTTGTTTTATCACTCTTTAGGCTAATCATTGAAGTGTTATTAGTGTTTTATCATTTGCATTTTAAGATATTTTGCACATTAGAATAGGGTAAAATTCCAACGTACACAACAAGAACTTCGGCCTATCACATCTCCTTGGCCCTTTGCACAATAGGGACTCGACCTCCTGGGAAAGATCCATCTGACTTTGTCCAATGGCCACAAATTTATCATCACCGCCACTAAGTATTTTACAAAGTGGATCGCAGCCATCCCCCTGACATACATAACTAGAAAACAAATATCCAAATTCATTCTTAACTACATCATTTGTCGATATGGCCTTTCGTAATCCATCATCACTGACAATGGACATCCATTTAAAAACCAAGACGTTCATGAGTTATGTGAGTGATTCCATATCCAACATGATTTCTCCACTTTGTATTACCTGCAAGGAAATGGTCAAGCCGAGGCATCTAATAAAACCATCATTAAAATCCTAAAAAAGGCCATCAATGACGCTGGCCGGGACTGGCATAACCAACTTAACCCTACTCTGTGGGCTTACCATACCAACATTTGTACACCCATAGGAGCCACTCCATTTTCCCTGGTCTTTGGAGTTGAGGCCATCTTTCCCATCAAGGTCAAAATTCCTTTCTTATGAGTCTCCTTGAAGGGTCTAATTGATGATGAGGAGTATAGATAGTTGCACCTACATGAGCTGAAAATGTTAGGGGAAAGAAGGAAAATTTATCTGAACCATCTATAGGCATATCAAAACCATCTCTATCATAGTTAAAACAAGAAATTCATGGTCAAGAAGTTTGACATTGGTGACCTAGTCCTCATGCAGAATCCTAAGAATCAGGTTGACAGAGAAAAGTTGGGAAAGTTTGAACCAAACTTGTTGGGCCCGTATGTCATCATATCCTCTTTTGGTTTTGGAGCATATTAGTTGGCTACTACAGATAGTGAACAACTGACAGAGCCTATCAATAGCCTACATCTCCGCAAGTTCAATGCATAGCACCTGAAAGTCGAGCTGAAAATCTTAAAAATATAAAAAAAATTGAAAAATGATAAAAAAATTGTCGCCTTGATGAAAACGTAGAAAACAGGCATCTTGGCGACACCAAAAAAATGGAAAAATGACAAAAATACTAAAGAAAAATCTTTCGTCCAAAAGTGAAAACTTGGCAAACAGGCGCTTTCGATAAGTACCATGGTGAAAACTTGGCAAACAAGCACCATGAGTAGTCAATTATGTCCATGCCATCTACTGTCACTTTATCTATCTTGGCCTATGATGAAACACATTTTCCATCACCACCAAAACACTTTCCATGACATCATACCCTTCCTTTCAGGGTTGAAAAAAGGTTGACATCAAGTCCTGCATACCATCGATCTGGCATCGCATAGATATCCCTTTCACATCCTTTCAACTTGGCTAAGTCTTGGACCTGACTAGGGGCATAAATTTTATCATGTGACCACAGTGGGTATCGCACATGGTTTTGAAAACATTGAAAAATGTCCTGAAAAAAAAAAGACAAAAACATTATAAAATGTCCTGAAAAAAGACAAAAACATCATAAAAAGTCCTTAAAAAAGACAAACATTGAAAAATTTCCTAAAAAAAAGAAAAAGACAAAACCATTATAAAATGTCCTGAAAAAAGACAAAAACATCAAAAAATGTCTTGAAGAAAGACCTAAAAATATCAAAAAACGTCCTGAAGAAAGACTTAAAAATTGAAAAATGACCTGAAGAAACCCCATCGAATGTCAAATTCCCTTGAAAATACAAAAACGGAGTCATTTCTTATCAAAAGTCTATCATGTCAATCAGACAGTCTTTTGTCATTTGTCGAACTACGTTGTCTCTGTGCATTTTCTATGTAGGAAAGACTCATCTTTGAGTCCTCAAGGAATTAGGTCAATCCTTTTTAGGTTTTTCAAAATAAAATCATGATTCAATCTTTGGTCATCAAGACAAAGTCATTGGTTGTGTCGAACTACAAGGTCTTTGAGTGCATGATGTAGGAAAGGCCATTTGTCGATGAGCCCTCAAGGCCACACTAGGTCAGTCCATTAGGGTTCATAACACCACTGACACACACATGAAAATGTCTTCAAGTCAAAGCAAATCATTTCCAAATAGGAAAACTGCTAAAACTTAATTATGGCAATTGTTTATTCAACATGACAATTACACCAGCATGACAACATCGACATGTAGTCAACACAAGTCAATTCAATCAACTTCAGTCAAATTTGGTCAAATCAAGTCAAATTATTGTAACCAGTCAAACTATCAACTCTTGGTTATCTTTCAGATGTGTCCTTCTAAAGAATAGCCTCTGTTATTTGTGCCTTAGGATGTGTCCTTCCTAGGCATCATCACTGTCATTTGACATTTTAAGGGATCCTCTTAACATTTAAGGATCACTCCTCTCAACATCGGTATGTTTCAGATGTGTCCTTCTGAAGAACAAACAATGTCATCTATTCCTTAGGATGTGTCCTTCCTAGGCATTGTCACTGTCATTGGAATTTTGAGGGATTCCTTTTGACATTTAGGGATCAATCCTCTTAACATCAACATTATTCAGGATGTGTCGTTCCTGAATTTGGCAATCTTTGGAATTCGTCATCTTGGCATCATCAAAACCTTGACCCCGTGGAATCTTGACATCTTCAAACCTAACATCTTGACATTAAAACACTTGGCAAACACTTGGCACTTGTATTTTTATTTTTCATCATGTTACTAGTTTTTTAGAGAGATCCTGATAACAGGATTTAGACAAGCAGTGACATATCATGATGTTTGACCTATCTTTTAACACTCATGATGCTAGTTTCTTAGCGATGTCCTAACTACAAGATTTAGAAAAACAATGATGTATCATGATCATGGCTTTATTTTTTCCTTTTGGAAATCATGTTGCTAGTTTCTCAAGGATGTCCTGGAAATAGGATTTAGAGAAGTAACGACGTTTCATGACTTGTCCTTCTTGTCTTTTTCTGCTTGTGGTTGGTTATGAAAAAAGGACTAGGGAAACCACACCCTTGGTATGAGTCATGATCATCCTTGTCTGCAACTACTTGTCTTATGTGATGGTATGACCTTGCACACCTTGATCTATATCATATCATGGTCTAGGAACTAACATGCATCTCCTCCTATCTTGTCATCTTCTCTCGTCCATCTCTTGATGATATCTTGTGACATACAAAAACATAAGTGCATACATGTTGATGGTGTTTTCTACACAACAACTTAGATAGAATATAATATCCTATCTCTCTTGAAAGGTAAATCTCTATCAGCAAGCCTCAAGAGATAACCCCAAGGTCTCTAATGTCAGGTCTTGACAATGCATAAACAACTCAGTGATAATCTAAAAATGCTGGTAATAAAAAAGGGACCTTACTACAAGCAAATATTGAATCTCAAAGCTTATTAGATTTAGCAATATGGTGATATTTATAATCCTAAATCTAACTTTGATAACAAATAAATAGAAAAAGATAAGGGTTTCAAAGAGATTCTTAAATTTAACACTAATCATAAGATTAACAATGCAAATGATGAAACACTTGAAGTGGACCAATCCCTTAGAAACTGATTCCTACTTGACCCAGATGAATCTACAATCTTACAGAAATAGTGCAATCTTCTAAGGAATTAAAGATTTTCAAATAATGAACATTCATCCAAAACAATCCTATTGCAATCAAAATGAACAAATATCCACAATTGAGCTAAGCACAGTGAATTTAAAGTCTAGGCTAACTTTACAAAGCAACTAACAATTAGCTAGCTATGAAAAGTATGGACTAGAGATTGTTGCAACACCTCAAGTATCAAATCATAAACACTATTAATTCTTCTAACATTAAACCTATCATATATATTAAATAAAATTAAGCAATTCCAAAGGTAGAATCACAAGAACCATGCCAGATAAAATTCAACACAAGAAAGGCACCAAATGACAATGTCTTCACTTGCATTAAATCACCCAAAGTAGCAACAATTCCAATATTTTGTTACAACACTTGCTTGAAAATGATACTAACTCCTAACTCTAGCTCTTGCTATACTGCTTAGTTCACTCCCATATAAAACTATCTAGCCCTTACAAATGAGGAAGAATGCCATATTTATAGAAACCCTTGAGATATGTTGGCCCAATTAGGGTTTACAATAATAAATGGCCACAAAACAAGTCAGCCAAGACGAATTCAAAATAACACAAAGTGACCATTAAATGCATGTACTCCATCCAGGTCGGCCTGGGGTCTCCAACAAAGCTCGGTCCAATGCATGCAAAGGAAGAAGAGAAATAATGGGGAAGCACAAATTTTGATTAGGCATTGTATTAACTACCTTCCCCTTTGTCCTTATCTCGCTTCATCCTATCATGCACCATCAGAAATATCCTATCCAAGTCAGCAATAGGTGGCATAGCTAATAACTTAATTCTCCTTTCAATGGACTTAATATCCTCTCTTGATTTCTCTACAACCTTATCCCAATCCACCTTCATGGTTTGATATTTATCCATTATTGCAATGTATGTGGTTGCATCATCCAACTGATGTTCAGTGATTGGGTCTTCATTGACTAGAGAATACACATCTCACCACCATTTTCTTAACTGTTCCAAGGTTAGATGTTTCGGTGCAAACCTTTTTCTTCCTGTCATAACCTCAAAGAAAGAAATGCATTTGTTGTAGATCTCAGTCAAGTTGTCCTCAATTTTTTTCCTCTGCTTGTACACCTTCTTCAAAACCCTTTGCCTTATTTGCAAAACTTCAAACCATTCCCAAGGTTCTACAACTCTTGACGAAGGAATAATTCCATTACCTACCAATTTGTCCTCAATATATTCCATGATGGTTTTGGTTTTCCGCAATAGGAGATCCACATCCTCCTTATCCTGAGGTAGCACATTCCTTAACCAATCTATTGATCTCATATCATCTCCTCTGGTTGAAAGGATGTCCTTGATAGCATTATCTCCTTTAATTTTCACTCCCTGCAACCAGCTCATTGTGGCAAGTGTAGTGGTTTTCATCTTCTCCAACTTAGTTATTGTTTCTTATGGCAGGAAACTTGTAGCAAATGATGAGGAGTTGATGGATTGCAGGGGTTTCATCAAATCTTGCAGATATCTCTTAAGTATATCATTATCCTTCTTCAATTCTTGCTTGGTCTGCACTTCTTTCCTCAATCTTCCCAAGATTACAACACTAGAGCCTTCATATTCTTCAATCTCTTGTTCCATGGAAGTAGGGCCTAAATTGATAGTCCACACACTGTAATCACTACCAGTCACATCATCCTTATTCTTATCAGGAGCAGGAGAAGCAATGTGAACCACCCTATTATTTGCTTCATCTCTCTCAATCTTCGAGATAACCCTAGATTTCTTCTTTGCTTTACCCTTTCCTATATTCGCCAATAATTCATCCCAATTGGGAGGAGTATCATCTACAACAATTTGTTTACTCTTTAACTCCTTGTCCAACCAACCTCGAACAGTAAAATCCGATTGTGCATTACTTTTTCCAACCTCATCTTGTTGATCCCTGGATATTTCTTCATTCAAATCTTATTTTTCAATAATCTCCTCAACTGTATCTTCCTTTTCTTTATCATGCTCTTCTTCTTCATGTACCAATGAAGGAGTCCTAACTGGAATTTCATCCCTTTGAGGAGTTATATCCTCTTCATTTCCTATAGGTGAATCTTCATAAGTCACCAAAGGAGACTGAAATACTCTCTCTATTTTTTCCTCTGCACTATAAAGTTCACCCTATTGGAATTTTTCTTCTTCTTGATCTTGATGACTCTTCGCCTCTTTAGATTCACCAGATTCACTGCGGGTCCTATGAGAAGGAGGAACACTATCATGTTGTTCTACAGTAGGGGTAACTAAAGGAACATCTTTCCTTGGCACAATATCTTTGGGAGAAGGAGTTCTTGATCATCTTATGTATACATGTCTCCTCTCTCCCGATCTTTCCACATTTATTATCGGTGGGTTAGCTTCATCCCCTACCTTAGAGGTTTCCTTCTCCCTCTATTACAATCTCACTATTCTTCTTCTCTTTAGCATAGGAGCACTAGCCTCTTTGGCTTCCTTTTCAGCTTCATCCTTTTCTGACTTCTTTGTCTTTGAAATGTGTTTCCTTTTCTTAGCAATGGGCTTTCTTTGTTTCCCCGCCACCTATATTTCCTCTGCCTGAACATCTTTAATATTTATCTTGAAAGGAGAGCTCACCTTGCCCTTATCTTTAGGATCCTGCTCAGTTGACTCCTTAGAAGTGAAATGAGACTCCAAGTCTCCCATTAGATCATAGGTGCATTGCACTCCTTCACTTTCCAACTCCCACATCTTGTGGTTGAGCCACAACTTAGTATACTTCATCACTGGAGTCATGATCTGTTCCAATTTTTTTTTCTCTTCCTCCAGCCAATCTATTTCTCCAACTAGTTTATCCTTCATAGCTTCATAGTAATCACCCTGAATCAAATCTCCATCATCTTCAACCTGATCTAGAATGACCTTCACATTATATAGCTGGACTAAGTTCACTGGTATCCTAGAGAACTTCTTCCTTCTAATTTCAAATTCATCACTGCAGTTGGTCCAATAATCCTCTATATCATCCTTATGACTATATTCCCTATTGGCCTTCTTTTGTGCCTCACCAGTCCTATCAAATCTATATCTCTTGAAATGGAAAGATAAACCTAGAGTACTCATTTCTTATTTGTAAGAATAGGCCAAATTAATAGAGGGGCATGCCTCACTACTGCCTATCCTCAAAGGAAAATCACCACCAAATCTAGTTTTATGTTTATCCTTCTTTACAATTGCATCGAAATCACATATCTTCCTTGTAATCTCTAGAAGTATATTGTGATTTGTGGGATATCTAGGGAGTATGTATGGAGCCCTCTGACAACCATCTATCCTAATATATGAAAAGGTCAGAAACTAGATAAACCAAGCTCCAAACCTTTTGATTAACTCTTTGGCATTAATCAAGATTTGAACATGCTCTGCACCTTGTAATAGCCTGGTGATGTACATGGTGAATGCATAATTCACCCTCCTATAGATTGAGTTACCCAGGTGTAGTTGTGGATAGACCTAATAAATTACAGCTTTCCCAAACACACCCCTTGTACTTAGTCCTTTGCATGGATGGAACCTTGCAAGTGCATAAACCAAGTAGGAGCTCATTGTGAAGGTCTTTGTCTATAGGACATTACACATTTGTTCATGTATCATGGAACTTATAATGTATTCCCAATGGTAGTCAATATTCTGCTCCATCCTTATAATGACATGGAACATTCATTTTTCAAACACTCTCGTACTCTTCAATCCTACCACCCTACTGAAAAGGGTAATAACATCATAATATTCCTTCTTAAATTTAGCTTTGAATAGCTACTTGGGTAGCTTGGAGAAGTGGGACTTAGGTTTCTCTAGCTAGGAATTGATGACCTATTGGGACTTGATGGTATCTTCATCATAGTACTTCTTTGCTACATCCATATCAAAACCCACCACATGATACTTGTCAAACATGTCAAAGGTCTGAGCTATAGACATAGGATTAAGATTTTCCACAATTCTTCCTTGAGGACCAACTATCCTTTGCGTACCCCTATCATAGTGTCTAGCACACTCGAGCACCAACTCATAACACTAAACTATAGGAGGGAATCTAGCTACATGTGCCAACCTTGATTCTAATATCCTTCTGGCCAGCAAAGGGAGGTTCTGTGATGCCATCCTTCTCTTAAACTCTTCATAATCCCACAATCCAACATTTGTATCAGTGACCTCTGACCAGATGGAAGCCAACTTTCTTTCTAGGATTCTGTTCTTTATATCCATTTTGATCCTTTCTGCCTCGAAGACAAAAAACCCTTCAGCACTTGGATCCATTACTCTTCCCTTGGTCCTGCCAGCCACTGCTTGACTTGATTCAACCTGCATTCAACAAAGAAACCATAATAAAGATCACATGAAACCCAAGCTAATCAATCACAAATGATAGATTCATATTCAATATAAGTCCCATGATGAGAAAAATTCCCCAAAACCTCATAAAAATTACTCATTTCAAAGTTCAGGATTTTAGTCCTCTCGCGGAATTCAGGCCAAAGAGGAATTTTAGAAAATTCCCAGTCAGATGGATTTCAACAAAAAAAACAAAAAAAAACATCCAATAATCATTTAATCGACCACCATTAACTAAGAAACAACATGACACATCTTTAAATAACTCAAATTGATCATAAAATGTGTAATCACCAGCTAATAAACCATGTTATCTCTCAATTCTTCATTTTCAACCAAGTTTTAGAGAATTTCGCTCAGGATAGAAATCCACGAAAATAACAATAGTCTAAGAACTCTGAGAAAATGAAGGGACAAAGGAATTTCGGTAAAATCCCGAGGGAGCGGAATTCTGTGAAGCCAACGTAATTTTCATCTTTAAAGCAAATTTTTGAGGAAATGGTAAAGTGATGGAAAAACTGGGAAAGTCCCAAGGTGAAGGAAATCCGCGAGGTGTCCGAAAATCTGAAATATTTAACTTCATCAGGATTTTGCTCAAATTGATTAAGCGATTAAGGATTTGGGGATTCAGCCCCATATTCAACTCATTCAAAGTGCAAGATGAACAATCCATGTTTCCAACCCATCCAGATGAGATCCAATCAGACTAAGGAATGATTTCAACAAGGGAAACCCTAGGAAATTGCCATGATAATATAGCTTGGATCCTAACTTTCCCTGTTCATTTCCACTATTCCTCACACGAAATCTCCCACGACCCAACTAAGAGAGGGCGACTATTGGATTTAATAATGGATAACAAGTTTCATTTCACCCCAGGTGTGATTTTATCGAAGGTCGGAGATTTCTAGGTCAAACCAGAGCTCAACATGGGGAAGACACAAAATCAAATCAAAAATCAAAAATAGCAATGGCTAACCTTCATTGAATCACAGGCATGCAGAAGGAAGGGCAATGCAAGCCACTGGGAGAAGTATTGAACTTAGAACTAGAAACCCTAGCCCCATTACCAGACTCTTACCATGTCAAAATCCCTTACTCAAAAGGAATACTCCACCACATAAACCCACAAGATAATTTGTTTGTTCATTAAAATGGAGGGCAGCGTGGGATCAAAGAAATTGAAATAACAGCAACCAAAAAACCCTCAAGCTCAAGCAAAAGCAAGTGATCACTAGAAAGTTCCACTACAACGACCGATTACAATCTCAAACGCATAATCCAACAAGAGAAACTCAAAACCCAGCTCCTCAAATCTCAACAAGGCAAATGACATGAAATGATCATCACAAATCATAATTAAATCCAATAAAAGGCACACTGCAAGATGGTATGGGAGACATAAAATGCACCCGAAAGTACTTAAACGGGGACCGAGAATACGATGGAATTTTAAGAAAAATCCCGGACGGGCGGAATTGTGAAGTCGGAGGTACACGAAAATAGTGCAAAATAGCCTTCGTTGGGTTTTCAAAGCATTCGGAGAATTCCGCCCAGATGGAATTTTCTCGAAAACAAAGAAAAACCCGAGATGAGCTCCAGAACACAGGATTTCCAAGTACTTCCTCAAAAGGAGAGATTTGCATGAGTAGAATAATCATTAATGCACATGCCAAGACAACCAAATCCTCAAAATCAAAGGGCCAAGACACCAAGAACAAAAGCAAAAGAGGGTCCTTGCTTTTAGCAGGGCGTGTGTACGAAAAACTGCACAACAAATGGCGACTCATGCTGGGAAAATGCTCGAGCATTTTGGTGACAAATTGGAATCAAGAACCCAAAATCTCTGGTTTCAGTCCTTGCATTAGGTCATCAATTTGGCAGAGTTTCAAAACTCAGAAGCAAGCAAACCTTTCTTGTACTAGGGTCAAAATGTGTGCCTATGTATTCATTTCCATTTTCCTTGGTTGCAATAAGAACCAAATTTGGTTTGATTAGGCTACATAAAGATTCTAACTCCAAAAGCATCCTAGATAGAGCCTCGCTGCCAGTCAGGTGTCCATAGCCCCGACGAGGTTATCACTGCGATTCCCCCCAAGCATAGCTCTACTACCAGCCAAACGTCCATAGCCCCGGTAGAGATACTTGGATACTCCTGATAAGTTGAATTCATTCTTTTGATTTTCAATATTTTCTCTTTTTCTTCTTTTTGATACTTCTTTTCTTTTCACTTTTTTTCATTGCAACCTGTGAACAATGAAGTTCACACTTAGGGTTGAAAACCACAATGGTGCTGAAGCAGAATATAAGATTTTTCACCTAAGAAGATTTCATAAGGACCCCTTGTAACCTTGGAATTTTAAAAGATCTATGTAAAAATGTAAGACCCAAATACATTATAGATTTAACTCAATCCCCTGTCTTATCCACTCAAAACACTTAATACATATGACACCAAATAGAGGACTTTCACCAACTGACTTAGGAAAAAAGATTGAAGTTTGTAAGAGAAATATTTAAAACAGTCCCAATTAATAATATGATTTCCATGTAGGTGCAACACACCCAAAAGAAAACAAGAAAACCCCCAAAGCAAGAGCAGAGCAAAAACAAACCAAACCAAAAGCAAACCTAAACTAACCAAAACAGAAGCAAACCTAAAGCAAAGCAGAAAGAGAAACCTACTCTAATCAAAGCAAAGCAGAGCAAACCAAACAAAACAAAGACCTATTCTAACTATGTACAAGGAAAGAGTTGTAAATAGCTCAAGATTGGAAGTAATGCTTCAAATACTACCCATTGACAGGCAGTGGGATATCTTCCCCAATGAGGGTTTTCAAGCGAAAAGCATTATCTCCTAGAATCTCTGAAATCTGATAAGGGTCGAGCCAAAGCTTATCAAATTTTCCATGCTCCCCTTTTTGGTCATGTGCTTTATCCCAGTAGAGAACCAAGTCAGAGATCGTAAAGGATTTTACCTTGGCTCTCCTATCAAACCATATTTTAACTATGCCTTGATGCTTGGAAATTTTTTCTAAAGCTTCATATCTTCTTTCTTCAAGGTGCAATAGCTCTACTAGATGGGTCTCACGCCTGTCCTCTTCATCATAATATTCATTTATGAACTGCAAAGTGGGGATCTTCAATTGAATAGGAAATATAGGTTCCAGGCCATACACAAGGTGGTAAGGAGAGGTCCCTAAGGAAGTATTATATCTTGTACGGTTTGCCCATAGAGAAAATCTAAGTTGGGTGTGCCAATCCTTGGGGTTCTTCTCTAATAACTTACGGATGACCGTTAAGAGGTTTTTATTGGAAGACTCAGCCAAACCATTACCTTGTGGATAATAATTGGATGCAAACTTTATTACGATTCCATGATCAAAGGCCCAATTAGAAAATTTCAATGAAGAAAATGCAGGACCATTATCACAAACTAAAGACAAAGGACATCCAAAGCGATGTATAATACCCGATTCAATTAAATTGATTACCACTTTAGAAGTACATTTTTTGTATGCAAGAGCCTCATTCCATCGTGTGAAATAATTATTAATAGTGAGAATATACATGTGGCCCGTAGAGGAAGGTGGATTGATTGGACCTATCAAGTCCATTCCCCATTGTGTGAAAGGTTTTACCTCAAAGACTGGTTGGAGTGGAAGAGCTGCATACTTCCATGGTTGCTGCGCTTTGACACATGACATGTCCGACATGGTTTTTTGTGTCCTTGGAATAATGTGGGCCAATAAAAATCCCTTTAAAATTTGATTTGTAGTGAACAATGCATCCATGGCTAGTACCATATCTATCATAAAATTTGTTATGACTCTTTAGCCTCCTGCTACCCCAAACATCTTAAATAGACCTTCATGGTTCCTTTTCTTTTGTATAATACAACCCCTTTAGCATGAAAATATCACCTTTTAAACACAATTCCTCTCTATATAGCATTAAGATGGTCCGACAATTCATTGATTCAAGAGATAGTTAATGATATCATCATACCAGTCCCCCGGAGAAACATCTTCAAGATTGTAATGTTAGCTGCAAGGTCGTACCCATTTCTTCCATTGTTCTCATAAGCCTTAACCTCTTACTAGCTCTCATGGGGTTGAATCTCAATATCATATTCCTGCAACATGGTCACCCACTTAGCTCGCTGCCTTCCCAAATTATTCTCGTGATCAACAATAGCTTGATCAAGATCAATAACTATTAAAGACCTTGTTCTGAATATAGTGCCTAAATTTCTTCACGGCCCCAACCAAGGAATAGGATTTTTCTCCACACTTAGATACCTTAGTTCTACATCCTTCAATGGTGCACTCATAAATGCTATGGGGTGTTCATTCCCTTGATTAGACTTTTGGGTCAACATGTCAGCACAAGAGTGATCAGAAGCAAATGAATATATGTAAAATGGCTTATCATAATCAGGGCTCACCAAAACTAGAGCCTCAACAATGGCCCTTTTGATCTCTGCAAATGCTTCTTTAGCTTCTATACTCCATTCAACTTTAGCTTCCTACTTCAACATTGCATTCAATGGCTTGACTATTTCTACAAATCATGTATAAACTTCCTTACAAAATTAATTTTTCCAAAGAATGACTTCATCTCCTTCTGGCTAGCTAGTGGTTGAATCTTAAGTATGGCTTCCACTCATTTAGGATCAATAGCAATGCCTTTCTCTGAAATAACATGTCCCAACAATTTTCCTTCAATAACTCCAAAGATGCACTTCTTTGGATTAAGAGATATGCCAAATTCTCTTCACCTCTGAAACACTACATAAATCGGCTATGTGATCACCTCTCTTTTTAGAAAAGACTATCAAATCATCCATATAAATAATTATGCATTTATCAATTATATCCTAAAAATCAATGTCCATAGCTCTCTAGAATGTGGCTCTTGCATTGATCAAACCGAAAGGCATCCTCCTATAGGTGAAAGTACCCCACTTTATGGTGAAAGTAGTTTTATGCATGTCTTCATACTGTACCATAACTTGTTTGTATCTATAGTAGTCATCTAGGAAAGACATCATTTGAGACCCATTGACAATCTAAAGTACTTCATCCATTGAAGGTACTGGATAATTGTCTTTTTCTGATGCTCTGTTAAGGTTCCTAAAATCTACACGTAGTTTTATTTCACCATTATTCTTTCTCACAAGAACCAGGTTTGTAACCTAGGTTGAATGTCTAATTGTGAATATGATTTTGGCAGATAGCAGCTTATACACTTCCTTTTGAATTACAAGCTCCAGTAAAGCATTAATCAGCCTTTTCCTCTACCTGAAGGGTCTTACTCCTGGCCTCAAAGGGATAGTGTGAGTTATAATTTATGTGTTTTATATCTTCAATTCCTCATAGCTATCACATCTTTGTATGTATGCAATGCATCAATAATTCTTTTTTTCTCTTCTAAAGTACACACTTTACTAATGAATACATTCTTGATATCATCTTGAGTTCCCATGTTGTATGTTTCACATTTTCCACTAATGGATTCCTTCTTAGCATCTTGTTCTTGATCTCTGATCTTATCTAGATCAAAAATCCTTTCTAGCTGCACCATTCCTTGCGGGATAGTATTAGTCCTCAAATTAATCACCCCTTCTAAATCCATCTCTGCTTCTTGGGGTTCAGTTTCATCAATAATTTGAGAAGCAAATACATCTAAACTGGTGATGAAATCAAAAATATTCTTATCATCTTCAAATACCTAGAAATTGGTAACATTGTCAGGTACTGAAGGCATCAGGGTCAATTCCACTATAAATTTCTTCAATCTAGAAAGAGACAAAGGTTGTAGCATACTAGCTATCTGAGCAAGGGAATCTATTGTTTGGTTCTTATTACATGGTATCAATTGAATGTTGAAGGCATCAAATCCTTCAATAAGGTCCCATAATCTATGCCTATAATTGGTCATTCTCTTGTCATGACATGAGTACTACCTCCTGACTTGCTTAACCACTAACTCATAATCCACAAAAACTTGCAAAATCTTGACCTTTTTCTTCAATGCCATGAGAAACCCATGAATCAAAGCCTCATATTCTACCACATTATTAGTACAATGAAATTTAAGTCTATGAGAAGCAAATCAATTTTTACATCTTGGACTGATTAACTCAAATCCTATCCCAACACTATGCTTTGATTTGGCTCCATCAAACCTTAGGGTCCAGCAACCAGCAGTTGCAGACTCCCTTGATGCATCTCTTGTACTATTACTGTTGGAGGGCTCTTCAGGAAGCATCACTTTCTTCCCTTTAGGATCCTCTTGAATATTCTGAATATTGATTTTGACTACTAGAGTAGGGTTGATGCATTTATGCACTTGTTCTATTGTAGTCTAGCACAAGCAACAATCCAATTTAGAGTGGGAGGCATTGTGAACCCTACACCAATTAGGAAAAAAGTAATTCTCCAAAATTCATCCCCCTACCCAAATGAATATGATATTCAATGCATTTCTTAATGAATTCATGGAAATTATCCAACAAGTTGAGTTGATGATCTTCAGGAACATCATCATCAACTAGTTCCACTAGGGCTCCAGTACACTAGATTTAGCTGTGAGATCCATGGGTGTAGTATGTAGTATAAGGATTTCTTCCACATCAGATTCCTCAAAAGGGGCTGCTAGTATGTAATTACCCATACTCACCTCTGATATCAATATTTCATTGGAAGTATTATGATATTCTATAATCATATATTTCATCATGGGCTCTCTTTCAATCCTGATCTAATTCGGTACTCCCTTCCAGGGAAGCCACATATGAGAGTGATCATTGATACATATCCATTTAGAGCCCTAGTGAAGTCTCTTCCCAAAATCAAACCATAGGCATTAGGTATATCTGCCACCTGTATATTAATAACTTGTTGAATTCTGTGGTTAGAGGCAACCTGCATATGAATCATGTTCAATTCCCCTACAACAT